>VXAC01008662.1:363537-441101 GCA_013399225.1 Rhipidura dahli
TTTTTTTTTTGTTTTGAGCTGGGTTTTTTGGTTCTCTTTTTTTTTTTATAAATAGAAAGTGTAAGTGAAGAAATTATGCAGCTGCAAAAAAGCAAAGTATTGACAGTGCCAGGTGTGGGGGTGGGATACAATGAAATGTTCAAAAATTAAAGAGTAGTATGCCAGGATAACTAGCTCTTATTTAACCTTGGAGTTGCTTTCTCTTTATATTTCCAAGTTACATTACTCTTGAAAACCAGACTCTGGAATGAAAGCCAACTAATTCTTAAAAGTCAGCAGCATCACTGCAACAGGACTGAGCATAACGACAACACTGCAGTTATTGCTGCATTTCCATATGGAAGATTCAGGTATAAAAGATTGGCTGAGCTCCTGAAAGAAGGAACTGAATAATTTCAGGCAACATTCACATGCACTTAGTTCTGTCTGTGACAAAAACATGAGTAACGATAATGGATCTCTTCCTCCAGGTTTATGTTTCTTCCATTAACTGCTCTCAGTATGTAACTTGCCTCTTCCATGGCAGAACTGCAGCCTGACCCACTTCTAGCTCTACATCCTTCCCTGCTATGCTAAAGGCTAGTCATTTACTCTACATTTTGTATTTACTAACATTCTTTCTCTTCTTTAAAGGTAGAGCTTTTCTATTGCATCTCTCACTCCCTGCCCCACCTTCTCTCTCCCTCCCTCCCCCCTTCTAACCTCCTCCCATTCCAGTGCATCAGGATAATTTTGAATTCTGATCCCGTCCCACACACCACCTGCCATCCATCCTGCCTTGGAGCTGTCAGCAAATTCCATAAGCACACGTTCCCTTCCATCATCCAGGTGGCTAATGGAAATATCAAATAGAACCAGCTCTGGACAGATTCTCTTGGGAGCCCACTTGAGACACCTTTTTGACAGCAAACCTCTGAGAGCAGCTTCCAGCTGACTCTGTGTCCCAGCCAGCTGTGCTTCTACCCAGACAACAGGTCACTGGCTTAGGGAAAGGATTGTCAAGTGGGATGGTATAAATGTTTTGAGTTCTGCTCCCACCTTGTCCCTCAGAGCACTCCTTGGCATTTAAAGAAATATCTCTGTTTTAACATTGCTTTTTCTTGATCACTTTTAGGAGTTTTCAAATAGATTTTGTAATATTTTATGTTGTAACTAAGAGGTAGCTCTGGTGTCTAGTAGATGACCAGTTTGTCCTGATTTTTAGCATTTACCTATTTGCTCATTTACCATGAGCAGAACCCAGCAGATTACACCAGTGCCCGCCCCCCCCCCATAAAATCTGCTAAATTCTAGTCACAGTAGCTATCGGTTTTGCATTCCAGTGAGATCTGTTTCAGCACAGCTGACCTTTACTATGAGTCAGTACTTCTCTTTTTCACATGTAAATCAATACATACTGATATGGTTCACTAGCAAAATACAGAGAAAACATATGATTAAAATCAAAATTAGAATCAAACATTGTCAGTATTTTTAGAGCTTGAATATGATTCACCTCAAAAATTGGACTTTCTCTGGAATTCAGTCTTTTCAATTAAGCTTTTATCAAGAAAAAAATCTCAATTGCAGGATGAAATTTATACTCAGAACAAAAATGATAATGAAGGAAAAGTCTGTTTCACAGCTGAGATTTAAAAAGCAGTTTGATTTTCAGTAAAGAATATTTTTCTTTTTTTTTTTTTTCCACACAGAAAAAAGATTTATAATGCTTTTTTTCCACTTAGCTGTAGATTTAGACTGCTGGGCCATGCATACAATACCATCCTGGCCCTGAAAAAGTATAAAAACTATAATAAATTGAAAACAAGAAGAGCTATGAGAAATAATTGCGTTTCAAGTTATCTGCACATTTTTGTTTATCTCAAGATAAAATCATGTTGACTAAAAAAACCCTATCAAAATCTAGCTACCTGGAGCACAACCAATCAGATCAGTAAAATCTGGTGCATTCCATATGCAGAAAATTAATAAATGCCTGCACTACCTGCTAGTTTTGCAGCTAAACAGTAAAATGGCCTAAGCAGAGTACATAAGATAAACACTGTCAAGGATGTTTCTTTCTTGTGGAGGAACACAAAAAGCTGTGACCACATCTTCTCTGAGCTTTGCATTTTGATTGAGTTTGTGCTTTAATTAGTACCATGATGGGGCATTCAGTGCAGATCTGGCTGCAGCTGTTTGCTGACTTCACATTTTTCCTGTGCTGTCTCACTCTCCTGCTGGTAAAATGTGAAATGCTTTCCACCTCCAAGTCCATGCCAAGTTAGGCAGCATCCCCTAAATCACCAATAAAGACACATCACAGGGGGATTCGGGGTTTGTTTTTGGAAACTGTTAGACTTCAAAAAAGCCAATAAACTATTTCTATCTTTTAAAATACAGATGCTCGGATGTCTCCATTGTTGCTTGCTGGTGAGTTGGGAGGTGTCAAATCTGCCACATTTCACCAGTTGATGACAGGGTTTAGAGGCTTATAAATGTTTCCAAAAGTTACTTCCTCCTCCAAGTGGTGCCTCAGCAGAACCAACTGCAGAACTCTTCAGAGGCTTCATCTTGCTGGTGACAGAGAGGGGACAAATTGTGCCATTCCTCCCTTAGCTTTCTTTCTGCAAGTAAGAAAACTCAGCAGGCACCACTGCTTATAAGGGGAGCAGAGCCTTCTTGACCCCTGAGTACTGAACATGAGCAAGAGCTCTTTGCGTTTCCTGAGTCTTTCTGCCCCTTGGAGACACACTTGCTTTATCCAGAGGTGAGCTGCGTGGAAAAAGAAAGATACGAAAATTCTTAGTAGGAATATTCCTTTGAAAAACTGGGAAAAATAGCATTCACAGTAGTAAGTCTCTTTTGTGATTTAGTGAGAAGGCCACAGGCTCTGTTTTAATCCATTTCTGATAGAGTAGAGCTTATATGACACTTCACTTTTTCATTCAAGTAATGCAGCTTGCTGCCTGCTTACTGCTGAGCTCTTATGAGAGGATGCTGCTTCCTCCAGACTGATAAATCTTCTTTTAGCTTGGGGCCTTAAATAAAGTAATAAAATTTTAGAACTGCTTTAATACTGCAGTAAAAATACTGGTTGCACCTACTTTTATCTGGCAGTCTCCTTGTAGAAGTTTTTTTAAGGATTTAGGGTATCCAACAGCCCTGTAATTGGGAAACGTTTTGCCAAAAATCAGATCTCAACATTACAGATTTTGAAAATGGATTTGTGGGCACCATACTTTTCTAGCCAGAGCTGGGAGCCAATGTTAGCTTCCTGGAAGGAACAAAGGACTCACCAACCAGATTATGCTACCCAACACATTTCTTCAGTGTATGCTGATGTGTGAATTCAGGTTTGAGGGTGAAACTTTACCCAGAAGAAGCCAATCCATAGTGCTTTACTCCTGCTCTCCATCAAAGCACAGCTCCAAACAAAGGAGCATGCAGCTCTCTGGGGTTAAAAACCCCATGTTACTGCAGCTAGTGGAACCTCCTCATCACAAGCAGGCATTCACATATGAAGGAAGGTAATGAGACAACAGTATGACAGTCAGTGAGGAGAGACATCCAGGATTTGTTACAGCTCTTCAGACTACCGGCTGTGAAAAAACCCCTTCAGTTCTTCCCTTGCTGACACAGGTAGGATTGAGGCTATTTAGGTGAATCTGTTACAGAGGAATGGAGATGTTAGATCAGACTATGTGCAGTCCAATGTCCTTTGTCTGCCAATAAAGACATGGAATAAACTGTACTAAGGCATGAGGATTTCTCTACCTCCTGATGAACAATGACCTTCTTTCTTTCATCTTTTATTAGCCTTTACTGCAGCCAGTACAGTGGCTGCAGTAAAGGCTAATAAAAGTAATTAGGTCATAATCCAGCCCTTTTTCAACCTTTATGATCACTTCATTTCACTGCCTGTCCCTGTGGTATAGCTGGGAAGTGGTGGAAACATTTGGACAACATACATGCAAGACAGCTGAGAAGAACCAGTTTGGTGAAGGGTACCCTGTCCAATCCAGAAACAAGTGGGCATAAAGTACATATCAGGTACTTTCATCTCAAAACAGAGCATACAAATGCACAATGAGCATCTTTCAGTTCATCTCAGTTGTTGGACTTATCCAGAGCTTTCCCACATAGAAAACTTTTTCCCAGATGCAAGATACAGGTCTGGATTACAGCACAGAATTAATACTGAATTTAACTGACCAGTTTACATAGCAGAAAATTAAGTTTCATAGAGCTATCCTGCACAGTGAATTCCCCAGGGCATTGCACTGGCTCCAGTGGTATTTGTATTTGGAAACATTGCTTTGCTTAGAGGATGACTACAGGGAAACCTAGATCAGATTGACATTACAGCTTATTTGAACTACAATTTACAGGCAAATTATATTATTCTTTGATGATATGGATCATAAAGCACACAACCAAGTTAACATGGATGTGAATTTTTGGTTAAATCTAGAACAGCAGGTTAACAGAGAGAACATAAAATGTAGTATTGCTCTCTGTTAGAAAAATACTGATGTCCAGGATGCCACAGGAAATTAAGAAGGCCACAAGGACCACTGAACTGTCAAAAGGTTTGCAACACAGATTGTGAAGAAAGGTTGTGAGAAAAGCTAACTGAAAGGGAATTATCAACACAGAGGAATTAAGAGATTCACTGTGACCTCAGAGTCTCTCAGAGCAGTTCAGCTTTTCCTTTCCACTGACTTCATCCTTCCCAGGGTATTTTTCTTCAGGTTGTATTAGTTTACATCCCCTCCTCCCATAATAAGATTTCACATTAAACATCAAACAGCATGAGCTTCAATCATGGTGTTCAGAACTGTTATGCCCACAGGCCAGTTCTCTTACAACAGTCTAACCTGATTGTGTCTGTCAGCCTGCCTCCAAGGTTCTGTCTTCAAAGACAACCAGGCCAAGGACTATATGCAGAGGTAAACTTTCTTCTTCTATTTTGAAGTTATGCCTTTTCAAAGACAACTCAAGATTACTCTTTCGGGTTTTGTACCATGTGATATTTATATTATTCAGTTCTGTCAGGAATAGTTTTGAGGAGCTGCCTTCCACGTTCTTCTTTTACAGGAAAGAATGCATTTCTGCATGGTTTGCTATTCCTAGTCAACTCCACTCTTTTAGATTAATACATTTGATTGTAATTTATGATAAATCAGTCTAAGCTCCATGTATTTCCATACATACATTTGTTTTATGGCATTTCCCAGTCAGTTAATCTGTGAACTTGATGAATACATAATCCTGCATTCCATGCTTTCAGTTTTTTCACCTGTCAAGAAGAAAGTGAAAGATGGAACTTGCACTGGAAGTTATAGTCTCACTCTATGCACTAACCCTGCCTCATAACTGCAGTCCTTAATTTAGGACCTGTGTACCAGGAGGAAAAAACCACCACCACCAAAAAACCTCAACAACAAAACCTATCTAATGAGCATGTTGATAAACTTAACATGAAAATACAGATAAACACAACAACTTTTAATTAAGACAAATTACATTTCAATTGCTGTCAGAGGTATTTTAATATCTTATTTCAAAAAGCTTGGGAACTATTATCTAATCCAGTGAGATGGATTTTTCCTGTAACCTTGTGCAATAGAGAATTTTCATTTTCTCTTTCAGTCTTTTACACTATATCATCTCATGTGTGGCTGATGATGAATTTTTCATTTCTCATTTTTCATAATATTGAAAAATTATTGTGATTTTGCCAGTTGAATATTGCAAAGTGCTATCCAGCCACTGAATTTTATGACAAGGCCCTTTCACTGTTTTACAACTGAAGCATTAGATCTCTCCAGAAAATGAAAAACATCATCAATATCTCAGTTTTGTGAAATCTGGCATTAGAAGCCAAAACCTTCATATTTATAGGGTCGTAGTGCTACTTCTCACAGAAATTATCTGTTTTGCTACAGTTATCAGAATATACCCTTTATTCTTAGAGGTTATAACCTCTTATTAGAGGTTTCTTGGTCCAGATAAAGTGGATGAAAATTAGCTGGTTGCACTGTGATAATTCTTACTAATAAAATACCATATTCTTTGTAGAAATGGATGTAAATAAAAAACCATTTAGGGTTTGTTCCATTCTATAACAACTGTGTCAAACTGGGAAATTCAAAGGAGTTTAAATACCTTTAGGACAACTTAAATGGACTGCAGGGGCCATCAGCTGTACCACAGCTATACCCCTGTTGGAACTCCTCAAACATTCCACTGTGTATTTGCCTGTTTGGCGTAATCTCTGGCCATTTCTGTACATGCCTGGGACTGCACATTTCATCTTCTCTAGCACTGTTTCCAACACCTGCATGATGGCAGCTTTCAATTAATATAGCTTTAACTTAGTTAATTTATTTTTAAAGTTTTTGTGCTTGAAATACATTGCTTATTTAAATTTTGTGCCATGATGAACATGGCACAATATTTACTAGTAATTGTTGCTCCAGAAGTATGGCTTCTTAGCATGATTATAATCTTTACTGCATCTTACCTTCTTCTCAGATTTTCATCCATTTTTCTAAAACATTGCTCATTTATCAAATCTGACTGCAAAGGGTCAAGAATTACATAGAATTGAAAGATGAAAAACAAGCACAAAAATATTCTGAAGATATTGTATCATTTGTCATTTCAGTCTAAAATTTTATTCATTCTATTTTGGCCTATGGCACCTTAGGCACAAAACATATTATACCTTGAACTCAGGAACTTATTCAATTCCCTTGCCATCCTTAAAAATCACAGAATTTATAGTGGAAAAACCTATTATATTATCAGGCTCTAGGTGGTTGATGGTACATTCTGACAATATAGAAAACATTAAACGTAATACTGATACTTACTTGCATTTAGTCAAATAAATACTTTAAATTTATGAGTGAAAGTAATACAAGACTGAAACACAGTTTTAACTCTACTTCTTGATTACCTGTGATTAATTATGTATACCAAAAGACAAATCACAAAATTCTGAACAATAATGAAAATATTCAACATAAAAATTCCATTAAATTTTTTTTTGGTACTTTAGTTTTATTTCTTTTCTGTTTTGTTTTTTTTTGTCTGTCTTTACACAGTGTGGGAGATGATACAGAGAAGATAAAGGATAATGAAGGCTCTAACTAAAAAGTGATCATCTGGGTTTATCTTTCTCCCCCAAGATGCAGTGACCCAGCTATTGCTATAACTGGTGTGCTGTTCAGCACTTCCTTTGCTTGTTGAGTACAAGAGATTGTATACAGGTTCTTCAAAGGACAGCTAAACTAACCCATGTGCTATGTTTTGGGGTGGAGATTGTTCTGCTGCTGCAGTGAACACTGATGGAAAGGTGTCAGCCCTGGAAAGCAGCACCCTCTGAGAACAGGCATGGCCTGGGGAGCTCCAGAGTGGGATTCTGTGAGTTTGTGGGAACACCAAACTTCACTGTGGGTTGCGTGTGGTCTGGGAGGAGTGCATGCAACTGCCAGTTCAAAACAGAGTCTTTTGGTCCACAAAATACAACTTATTAATTTGCTTAATTAATAACTTATAATAACTTACTAATTAATAACTTATTAACTTAATAACTTATTAATTTGCTTAATTTGCTTAGCACAAAGCCAGCTTCATATGCTGGGATGCCATTTCTCTGTGCATTTGGTTGGCAAATCTGTGATGTCCTGGAAGGAAGAAAGTCAGTGAGGCTGCTTTTGCAGCTCAAGTGTTAAAGGTAATCCTGTGCTGTGGAAACATGTGCTTTCCCTCACATTCCTCCCTGGCATGCATGCAGGTGTCTGACTCATTGTGGCTGGGAAGACTTAGTTTGTAATCCATGCTGCTGCAGTCAGTGGCCCAGCACTGGATATCCAACAGCTCAAGATGTGGAAGGGTGAGAGTGATTCGAATGTAACCAATGACCCCCCATTTCACAGGCTCAAAATCCTGTGCACATAAAAAGGAACTGAAGTCCCAAACTTGTTTCACACAGCCTGATGAACACAGATTTGGTGCTAAGAGGATTTCATTTGCTCCTGCACCAGCACTGCTGCCTCCACCCAGCCCCTGAGAGAGAGGGAGCCTGAGCCGTGACTGGCACCACCGCCAGAGTCGACATCTTGGCAGCACAAGACATTTGGACTAACTAGTGTTCCAGTCTTTGTGTTGCCTCTGTTTTCCATTGTTTTTTTGTTTTTTTTTTTTTTTTTGACCTGCAGGAGCCTCTCCAACATGCTGCCTGTGTGCTCCTGGGTACTGTGGGAAGAACTGCATAGCCTAGCATAGACCAAGTCACCATTTTGCCTTTTTCTGGGAAACCACTCCGGGCGCTGTCTTCGGGAAGCATTTTTGTTTGTTCTGTGGTGAATAAGCTTCTATGGGTAAAACACACTCTCTTTTGTATACTCTTTTATTAATATTGTTTTGGTTATTGTAGGTTATCAGTAGAGTGTGATTCCACATATAATTGCTCCTAGTGTTTTCCTCCACAACTGGAAGGGGGAGGAAAGGGGGAAGCTTGAGTGAGTTTAATTTTCCTGCTGCATTTTAAACCAGAACAATGGTTTAACTACAATTAGCATTGTAGTTAAAAAGTGAAAATTAAACCTTTGTCTTTTGCTATGTGCAAAACATATCTTTTTTGATTATGTTATGCTTCATCCAATTACTTTGATTATGTTCCTTCTTTGTTGCAGTGATTGGCGTGAACAGAAGGAAACATTACTGAAAGCCATTAGAAAAGGTAAGTATCAGTTTAACTCTGCTGGTATCAGTGAGTTCACACTGGTCTGTGAAGCTCAGTAGCACAGAGCATTTTCCCTAAAGACAATGGGTGCAATAATTTGGTAATATCAATAAGAGCAAAGCAGGAATTCTTCCATTACCAGAAACTGGAAATTTACAATTCTTGCCATCACTCCTGTGGGGAAAAATTATCAGTTATAAGACATGAAACTCAAAGTAAACAGATATCTGTATTAAGGCTTTCATAAAAGTGCTCCTGGGATGACATGGGTTCTGTTTTCTGAAAATTTTTCAGAACTTATAATTTGTTTTCTGTCCATCACATAACAACACTAAGTCTTTTCAAAAATTTTAACAAGCATATAAGCGAAAGACAAAAGCATATGAGTCAATATCCTTCTTATCTAGCAGTGACTAGAAAACACTCCTGGAAGGAAGAAATTCTAGTGGAAGGGCACATTTTGCATGTCACAAGAGCAGATGCTACGACTCCTATGTCCATCCAAGAGATGTGCTCAGCTGGCTCCAGGACACCAGCAGCTTTGAGCAAAGGCTTAGTACCTACATGTTGCCAGGGTTTGGGTACCTTGACCCACAAGCTCTGCTCACTTCTGTGCAGGGATCCTTTTCCCACTTTGGGATAGGTGAGATCTGTCTATGACCAGTCATGCAAACTGATGAAACCCCACAAAATTCTGCCAGAGACCCCAGGCTCAGAGGTATCTGATGCTTCTTCCTGTTTCTTCCTTCATCATGCCTGCAACTGGAAGGATAGGGGAGAATACCACTTTTGCTCCTGATCCCCTAACCAGTCATCCCAAGGCCCTTGAAGTCTCTCCTGGACTTCTTGATGCAACTTAATTTCTGCCTACCTGAAAAATCCATAATGGCTGATAACCTGAGCACCCTTTCAGGGCGGGAACCTTTCCCTTAACATCTTTAGCCTGGATCCCAAGGAGGCACAAGACTTCCCAGAGAAATGGGTTCTCAAGAAGAGAAGTGTGTCTATGACCTTCAGAAGAAGGGGCAGGCAATTCAGGAGGACTATATGGATGTTGTGAAGTTATGCACATGAAAATTAGGAGGCCCAAAGCCCAACTAGAACTTAATCTGGCAGCTGTTGTAAAAGACAAAATAATACAAGAAATTCAGTAAATACATCAGCAATAAAAGGTGGGCTAAAGAGAGTCTTCATCCATTATTGGATATGGGGGGAAACATAGTGACAAAGGATAAGCAAAAGTTTGAGGTACTTAATTCCTTCTTTGGCTCAGTCTGTAAGAGTAGGACCAGCTGTACTCTGGGTACCCAACCCTCTGAGCTGAAAGACAGGATGAGGAGGAGCAAATAAAGCCAAATAAATGAAGGGAAATGGTTGGTGGCCTGCTACTCCACTTAGGCACAATCTGTGAGGCCAGATGGGATCCACCCAAGGATACTGAGGGAGTTGGAGAAAGAGCTTGCTGCAGTCATTTATCAGCAACCCAGACTAACTGGGGATGTTCCAGCTGAGTGGTTGTTAACTAATGTGATGCCCTTCCACACAAAGGGCAGGAAGGATCCAGGGAATGACAGGCCTGTCAGTGTGACCTCAGTGACAGGAACGTCATGGAGCAGATCATGTTGAGTGCCATCACAAGGCACAGCCAGAACAATGCCACCAATTCCTCAGTTTCAGGTGGTTCTGGAATGGGAAAAGCACTTCCATTTTTCTATGATTCTGCCCCATGTGGAGAACACATGAGTCAGAAAAAAAAACAGAAAAGAAAAAAAAAAAAGAAAAAAAAAAGAAAGAGGAAAAGAAAGAAGAAAGAACAAAAAAAAAAAAAGAAAAAAGAACAAAAATAAAAGTAATTTCAGAAAATTCTAACCTTTTTGAATGGTGATATCAAGGTTCAGTGCTTCAAGTGCCCTCAGTGGACCAGCATACCAGTGGGTGGGGAACAGAAGGTGCTGTTGACTACAGGGTGCCTGGCTGCTCTACAGGGCAGCAGGATCTGCTCTGACCTGAGACACTCAGTATGAAATGCCTTAACAAATACTTGGCCTTTATGGAAGGACATGTAAATTTTCATCTGTGTGATGCTGTGAATGTTTTTTCTCAATGTCTTGCTGGAAACTCTTTAAAAGTGACTGACTTTTTAGTGTGAAAGGCATGACAGATGTCCTAGTAGAAGCGTTTCAGTAGTATAGAATTGGCTAACCATCTGTACTGAAGGTGAAAATAACTTTTAGAAAAATAAGAAACCAAACTGATAATCAAACCTTCAGATTGTCCAGTCTTGTTTAGAGGCATAAGAGAAGCATCGTAATTACTTCCTGCAATGTTATGGGAAAATATTAGTCTGAATTTCTCCACCTCTTTTCCATTGCAGAGGACAATATTCTAGAAATTCAAACTCTGCACATACAGGCATATACAGTGCCATACAGGTAAATGGTTAACATACAGTGAAACAGACACACCTACGAGAAGAATTATTATTGAGAAAATAATCTTTAAAATTTCACAGTTAATAACCTAGGAAAGAATTTTAAAAACCCATCAACATTAGTTTTTGCTACTATTGGAATTATACAACTACTACTGCAACAGAATAAATAGCAGTAAAGCTGCTCTAATACTGAGAATTTTTAAGATCCTCAACCTGCATGTAATAAAGATAGCACTAGTGACTTTATCCTGAACTATATCTTCGTGTTCTTGTAGCCCACAAAGTCCATCCGGGGAAACAGTGCTGGAGGGCAGATCAGCTGCTCAGCTCACCTCTCCAGCTGACATTAGGACACAGCTACACCTCCCTGCAAAAGGCCCTGAGGGTGCCACACTTTCACTGGAAAGCAGCAAATGTAACAAATCCTACAGCCATCAGTGAACCTTGACCTCTCTGAGAGGAGTAGTGTCAACTCTGTACCAGGCAAGTTGTGGGTTAAGAGAAGTGATCCAGGAGCACAGTGAGCTCTCTGAGAACCCTCTAAGCACCACAGATATGCTGTCAAAAGACCATTATCTGTACTAGTCTCATAATCTGAATTTGTGGGATCTGTTCTGCCTTCAGAGGACTTTGTAAAAATATTTATAGCAAAGAGATGCAGTGCACTGCACCACTGGAAGGATTTGGCAAAATGCTCTATGTATGCAACTCTTTCTTGGTTTCCTAAGATATGAAATATTTAAGAATAGTCTGGAAATTGTATCAGTTTTGTGGCCATGGTGGATGAATTATTTACACAATAAGTAGGACACTGCCCTCACAGACATATTCTTTACCAGCTTCAGGTCCAACAGCACCAGCTGTGAGTGGTGTCTTTATAGTCTCTGGAATATCTTTCTGCACATATATTTCATGCTGGCATGTGTGTCATCAGCCTGCTATTAAGACTTTAGTTCTGACCAAAACAACCCATACAGGAAGGAGCTGAGCTATGATACAGCCTGATGAAGTGCATTTCATAAGCCAGTGTTATTGCAGACTCCCATGGCCATTAATCTCTTCAAATGGGTCTTTGTGTAGGCTGACATTTGCAGACAAATAAGTTGTGTCAGAAACAGGGTTGACGATGTCAGGTTTCTTTGCCAGCAATACATTATTTTAAAGCACACTATGTTCTTTAATGGCTCTGCAAAGCATCCTGGTAAGAAAATAGCTGAATGCAGAAGGTGTCCACATTACTTTCATTGGTACAGACTCACATTTGGGTATAGCCACACAAAGAAGCATAGAGATATGCCAAGATATTAATGGTAGTGTTGAATATGCTATCAGAAGTTGGTGTTACTGAAATGAATGTCATTCAAACATGGATGATTAGTGTTGCTTACAGAAAAGTTTATTAAGTTTGGTAATGTGCTGTGATGATAAGGCTACCCCACCACAATTTGGAAGATTCTGGTGCTGCCTTGCCTTTTGTGGAGTACCCCACATAGTTATATTCTCTAGATAAGTGCAACTTTGTGAATAAAGCAAAACAACAAAAGATGCGCTTCAGTAATGTCTAGATCAAATTCAAGCTGCATCCCAAACCAAAGATAAATATAAGCTGTCTTTTGGTTCATTGAGGATACACAAGTAGATCTATACTTTACAAAGTTTCAAATGCTAAAACATATATGAAACTCTGCAAACTATTGAAAACTGATTGCAAGAACAGTTCTGTTTGACCTTTTACAGACTTGCTCTGTCTGAATGTGCAGTTTCAAAGTGTAATCAATTTAAGAGATTACTGCCTTCAGTAAAACAAAACTAGCACACCAAACTGAACCCTATTTAAAGTAAATTCTCTTCCTAAACTGGAAATTGTTACCCTCAGGTATTGATTGAAGATTCCCCAAGGCCAGTAGGTTGGGGGTGCAAGATGTTGGGAGGGGACATACAACTGGCAGGCATTTGCCACTTAACCTCTGGAATGACAACATAAAGATATTAAAAACATTTGATCATGGTGTTCATGGCAGAAGTGAAGTCTGGACTTTTGTCAAGGTTGTCATCAATATATCACCAATGCACACCCCTGCAGGATTACAAAATCTTGATACCATGGCATGTGCACTTGTAGGTCTAGGAATAAATCCCTGAGGAAGGTGAGTAAATAAATATAAAATCGATTTGCAGTGAACACACGCTACTCAGTCTTTGGGCTGCAAAGGAATCATGAAAGACTCACCATTAATACCAGTGGCTCCCAGCCAAGGATGGGAATCACACTCAAGGGGAAAATGCAGGTTCAGGATAGATGGGACAGCCACGGGAAGGGATTGTTGATGCCTTGTTGGCAGCACAGTAATCCACTGTCAGCTGCCAGTCTCCATTTGATTTGTGAAAGGGCCAAAAGGTTGCATTAAAAGAGGAGCTGGTGGTGACAATAATCCCTCTTGCCTAATGGTCTTTGAGGAGGGGAGCTGCTGCCTTGGTGGCCATAGATCTAAGTGGTACTGTTTTGTATGTTCTAATGAAGTGGGTGGCAGAGGTGGTGCAGTTTGAAGGTGTTGCACCAAAGCATTTAGAGTGACTGGGATCCACTGGCCCCACTGGCCTCCTACAGCGTGGGTAGGAGTCACATCTGAAAAATTGACAGGTCCTAGTGCCATGCTACAGAGGCATCAAGACCTTACCTGTAGGACAGGATCTTGGGAGCTTATCACTGTGTTAACTGAAGGGATGAACAATGAATTCAACATCAATATTTGGGCCCTGGTGTCCATAACAAAGCTGAGCAGGTGCCAGTCATTCACGACAACCAATAATCAGGGCTAGGACATGGGGTAAGTAAAAATGTCTGCTGAAAACAGAGCTAGGAGGCAGATGTCCATTGGCAGTGGACTCCCAGCCATGAATTCTGCAGCACTGGCTTCATGGGGCCACCTGCCTATGGCCATCCAAAAGGTGTAACAAAACATTGTTCTGCAATCCCCCAATTTGCTAATGTCCCTTTCCTGCAGGAAATGCTAAAGGTGGCTTATCTCTGTCTGGGCAGTGGAGGTGCCCACCCTCTGTCCAGACAAATGTTCCTCCATATCTCACCTTCAGGAACAGAATCCATTGCCAAAGATGTACCTGGGAAGTGTGGACCTTGTCAAAAATTGAACAACTATACTCTCCCTGTGTGACAATACCTGTCTGGGTGTGGGATCTGCATTATTAGCTGCATTATTGTAGCTGCAAGAGTGCTACACCCATGGATGTCAGCTGAAGGCTTATCCTCCATGAGAAGCCTGGACACAGGGGATTTCCTCCAATGTAAGCTTGACTGAGTAAACTGAATATATGTAAATGCTCCATTGTAGTTTCATACTGCTCAACCACTGTGCTGTCTTTGGCTGGGATAAAGTTTTCTTCAGAGTAGCTAATATGGGGCTACGCTTTGAATTTGTGCTGAAAACAGTGCTGATAATTCAGGGATATTTTACTAAAACAGTCAGTCAGGGTAACTTAAGCAAGTGCTCCAGGCAGGTAAGGGAGGGGCTACTGCTTCTGGGCTATGACTATGCCAATTGGGGCGAGGGAGTGTGATCAGCAATTTGCTCCTTAATCAAAGGATACGAGAGGGGAGGTCAAAATGGAGGATCTGTTAGGCAAAGGTGACCAACTTATTATTGATGCCTGGGTTTAAGAAGCCAGACGGCTAGGTACCTATACTCCTTTTGGCCCCTTGCTTATTTTTTCCCACCCATCCAAGGGTATCATTCTGCCCAGCAGTTTTGGCTCAGGCTGTACCTAGAGCAACTCAGGAGGCTGATCAAGGCACCTTGGCTCCTACCCTGTTTGCAATGGCAGGTGTTACACTGCTATTCAAATTAATCTCTGATGGCTTGCAGGTTGATCTGGCTTTTTTGGACACAATCTACTGTTCACTGGAGCAAACTCTAACATTGCTCCTTTCCTAAGGCTTTCAGCAAGTGCTGGAAAGACTCCATCCTGTCCTTGATACCAATTAATGTTGTCTGAACAGTAATGGATCTGACAATATGTTGTAAATCAAACTTTGCAAAGGCAGTAAGAAACATGATCAGCAACATGCCCATGCAGCTACTTATCCTATCCCAGGTAATAAATAAGGGGTTATACAGGATGCCAAGGCTCTCATAGACCAGTAGGGATACCTACCTGGGTCATCTGACAGCAGCAGCCCAAATGCTTTTTGAGTGCAGCTAAGAGTCAAGCCATCTCTTTGCTCCACCAAGAGTAATGTGATTCGGGAGAACCACCTTTTAAATGGCAGCAATGTGCCATCTCTGATGCTGTAGGCAGCATCCAGCCTTTGCACCAATATTGGTCAAGGGGCACGACCACCTCATCTGAATTTTAATAAAAAACCAGGCAGTGTGCAGCCCATAGGCCACTGGTGTATTTAATATTTCCTTTTATCTACATGTGCTGAAAGAAAAACAGCTGTTTCAGCTTAACTCGAACATTGCATGAAAAGTTGAGAGGCAGATACGAGAAGCAGGTGCTTCTATCCATTTCTTTATTACAGACTATCCTGGTCTGTTTTTTACACAATGACTGACATGGAATTTGGATGCACTTCATCACATGGTGACCCCAGCACAGCAGTTATGAATTCAGTCTCTTCACTGAACAGACATGTGACCTGTTGTTTGGATTGTTGCAGTTTATGTCACTGTTGGCTTTTGGTTCCCTCAAACACTTAAATAGCAAAGGCAATTCTCACCATAAGAATGAAAGAACTACCCCCAGTATGTTTCTTTCCTTTGTACCTGAGGCTCTCACTCTTCTCCATATTGTAATCAAACACCCTGCCAGAATTCCTCTGCCATGATGAGTCTGGGAAGGGCAGGATGGTGACTCTTCCTTGCTTAAGGCACAAGTGTAGGAAACCCAGAAAAAGGTAAAGGGATTTCTAAGAGTGAGAAACAAAAAGCAGTCTTTAAGAGTTAAGCAAGAAGATTTTAGGGAACAGTTTAGCTTCAGAAATTATAAAGAAGATATAATTAGAACATTAGCACAAGGACAGGAGAACAAAGAGCTGTGGTTTTAGGCTTAGCTGAGAGAACTTTTAGAAGTTGCAAAATTTATGTTTAGCAAGAGATGATAAAGTTAAGCTTAATAATGGAATATCATGCACTATTGTAAAAGGTATAAAACAAACAAATATTGTTTGAACAAGTGTACATGTAATCTAGAAGATTGGTTGAAACAGCTGTTTGTAACCTTTAGAGCAATTGCTATTGGCTGAGAAGCTTTTAAGAATATTCAGTAACCAAGAAATCTGGGTTTTTGCCTGTGACACTGCCACCTGCCCAGCTCCCTAGGACAGAGGCACAACTTGCTGTCCTGTGCCACCCGCTGGCGTGAAGAGGCTCTGGGCAAGAGACTGACACCAGAGTGCAGGAGCTGGTCAGCTTCAGCATCTCCCTGGGTGTTAAAGCTCAGTCACAACATTTCCCACATATTGTTTGCCTAGGTTAATCTCTTTCTGTTTAAGACAAATGTTTTCTATTGGATTGAATTAATCTTTGAGACTTTTTTTCTTTTGCTGCATTACAGGAATAGTACAGTGACCTCAAAACAGCACATAAGGAAGAAAAAAAAAAAAGGAGTTGTTTAGGTGTTTTTTACCTTCTGAAGACCAGTTGGTCATTCTATAAAAATGACAGGAACAAGTGACTCCTTTTTCCCTTCTGATCCCTGACAAAGAAGCAACTGAAAAAGCTATATCCTTTCCTCATAGCAGTAGTATTGCTTTATTGTAGAGTCCACAATGAAGAGTTTTAATCTAGATGAGATTTGGCTAGAAAGGAATCTTTTGTTATAGATTGAAAGGTTGAATTTTATATTTAAAAATTGCTATTAGGCTTCCCCTTGTTGATGTGTTAGATACTGACAGTGGTCTATTGTACTCTACTGTCCTCCACTAAGATATTTTTATGAAGGT
Source organism: Rhipidura dahli (assembly GCA_013399225.1). Classification (NCBI taxonomy): domain Eukaryota; kingdom Metazoa; phylum Chordata; class Aves; order Passeriformes; family Rhipiduridae; genus Rhipidura; species Rhipidura dahli. Next base: position 380,671 of record VXAC01008662.1, read on the forward strand.
TTTGTTCACTGCAATTAAGGCCCATCTATACTTGTCAAAAATATGTCAACTGTGCAATGTGATATATGCAACATCACTGACATTCCTTACTTCAGCTCTCTGCTACTTTTTCTTTGCCATTTTTCCAGCCTCGCTGCTAAGTTCAACCAAAGGATAGCAGCACCATCTTGTGGGTATCTGAAAAAGTTACAGCAACAAAATTATGAGTAAAACTTCTAGCAGGTGGGTTCCTCGTTCTGCACAGTGGCTGACACTGCCTGCTCAGGGCAGGGATCCCATAGCACAGCTCAGCAGGGCACAGCTGCCTGCTGAAGTGAGGCTTTGTGAGATGGACCCCACAAAGTATCCAAAGCTCAATTTAGCAACTAAAAATCCAGAGACTAAACTTGGCTTAACACTGCCCTTAAAATATTGTTCACGGTTATGGAGGAACATCTAGATCAAGAATGGAAAAGATTCGGGGGAGTTAAAAATTCAAAGCTAAAATGAGTGGGTTTACTTCAGGGTGCATGAACACAAGAAATATTTTTCTTGTTTTGTTGTTCATCAAATAACTTTTCTCTTTGTTATTGCCATCTGGCTATGTTTATGCTGTAAGTGTAGTAGCCAAGCCAAGTGACTTGATGTCAAGTCTGCATTCAGGAGTGCATTTTGGGCAGTTTTCTCAAGAACGTGGGGGAAAAAAAGCCTGAATTCTTGTAATTTTTTAGCACAAGTTTACAGCATTCAGCCAGCACCTTGCATGACACAGATACAGCTATGCCCAAATTATGGACACATGTGGTCCATAATTCATGGTGACCATGATCCATGGAGTTATAGATGGAAATACACATCTTGTGTGTGTCCTTCCCCAGACAGCCTGAGCTCATTTGTGCCAAGGCAATGGGAAGTAGAGAGAGTTTCTGTGCTGGAGGAGCAGTGAGAGGATGGGAGCAGCTTCTCTGAGCTGGAGGCAGAGAGGGCAGGAAGGGCACCTCACCCTTGCCTCTGTTTCTGCCAACGAGGCAAGAACAACCATTGTCTAATGGATGCTGGACTAGTTCCTGTCTTGGCCTTTGCAATAGGGCTGCATTTCCAACACTTCTTCCGTGAAAGCTTGTTTTCCTTTCAACCCTCACTAAAAAGTTCCTTTTCACATGATTTGGATTGGATTTTTTTACTTCCTTAAATTAAGTTAATTTAATTACAATTAAGACTATAATGAAGTAATGTATCCCTTAATTTTGTTGCTGAAGACATTTTTAATCACTTTAACATTTCAATAAACTTCTACTTATTTAAATAGTATTCATAATACAGTATATAGTAAGAAAGCAAATATTTAAACATAAGTTTGTAAGTTAAACCACGTCCTTCACCAAACAACATGGGAATAATTTCAATAAATAATGGCAATATTAAAAGTACCCTGACAAAGCACCTCCCCAGTACTGCATGTCTGCCTGCTACACACGATTTTTACTGAGAAAGGGAAGAAACAGATTTTGTGAGGTTGCTATAAACCTGTATACAACTTGAGAGAAACTTAAAAAAAACCCCTTTCCTCTGCAACTTGTCTAAAAATTATTTTATGCTGCGCTTGGAGCACCCCATCATAGTAACTTACACTGCAGGAGAGGAAGGAATAAGACGAGTTGTGGCTGGTATTTGTTCAATATAACTCTTTTTTTCCCCCTGTTCTTTTCATCACATTTTACAGGAGAGGCTGAAGTTTTGGCATGGTGTGTTGAATGGCTGCCCTCCTGTGGCTGCAGGTTCTCTTCATCTGAAGCTGAGACCCCAGGAGTACGTGTTGGTTACAGAAGCCAACAGGGAGGTCACCCATGTACAGGTATTTTACAAACTTAAAAAGAATGCATTAATTAAGTACAAAGCAGCATCCACAGTCACTTTAGAGGATGTGCAGAAGAGAAGGCTCCAGGGACACCTTACAGCAGCATTCCAGTGCTTAAAGGGGGCCTAGAGGAAAACTGGAGAGAGACTACTGACAAGGGCCTGTTGTGATAAGACAAAGGGTAAAGAGTTTAAACTGAAAGAGGGTAGATAATTAGGATAATAGGTAGAAATAGATAATAGATAATTAGATAATTAGATAATAGGAAGAAATTCTTTACCGTGAGGGTGCTGAGGCATTGGCACGGGTTGCCCAGAGGAGTTGTGGATGCCACATCCCTGCAAGTGTTCAAGGCCAGGTAGGATGGGCTCTGAGCAATCTGGTCTAATGGAAGGTGTCCTTGCCCACAGCATGGGGGTTGGAATGAGATGATCTTTAATGCCCCTTTAGTTGTCACACCTTCCCACCCAAACCATTCGATGATTCCACAATTCTGTGATTCTGTGCTAAGATGTTTTCTTGACCAGATGATTTGACATGCATCATCTGAGAGTAGGAGATGTGTTGGAAGACTCTGTCATTAGAAATTGGAACTGTGTTTTTATAAAGTGATAGATTGTCATTCACATGCCTCCAGGCCATCTGTGTCAGGTCAGAATCATTAAATAATTTATAATAGTATCAGTTTTTGGTTCCTTTGGGTACTTTATCAGGTTTGCCACATCTCCACCTCACTATAAAATGAGTCACACTGGTTTCAGCATTCTTCAACATCAAAAGCAGCATGACACCCCTCTGCCTCTCTCTGTTCACCACTGGTAGCTTTGCAAACAGGGTATTGTTCAAGTTGTTGTACCCCGACTCCAGGCAGAGCATCCTGCTACAGTGGTGCTCTGAAACTCCCAACAGCCAGCAACTGAGTCTGGAATCTTTAAATAATGAGCGACCATGATGGGAACCATCCTACATAAATCAATCACCAAAGGTGTGACAATATGGATTGTTTCATACCACAGCACACACCAGAAATTCAAATACAAACAGGTCTACCTTGGCTTCAAACCCCTTTGGGCATATATTTATTTATTCTCCATACTTTTAATAACTGGGGCATTTATTGTCTTTCCTCAATGAGCCAAATCTAAACTTAGCTTGGCAGACCTTCCTCAGCAATGAATGTTGACTGGCAGGACTTTGAACCCCTAGCCCTGCTCCTGAAGCCATCCCTTTTCAGAGCCATCCATATTTGGTGGAGAACACTCAACAAGAGAGATTGCTGAGCCCCTGGCCAGCCTACCAAGTGCTACAGGTGACCTGCATTGGCAGTAACCTCACTGCTTTCTGTTTATTTTCTGCACGAGCAAGGACCATAAGCAAGAAATTGGATTTCACTGTAATGTTATAAAAAAAAATCAGTTGGTGGTTTTTTTTAATTTACAAGATGGAAAAATTCAAACAAAAATTTAAAATAGTCCACTAACCTTATGAACATAATTAAATTTATTATATTGAAATAAGTGCAATGTTAAAGAGAGGGCATACGATAAAGAAAATGACCCTAACTTTTTAAAAACAAGGTTTTCATATTTACTTTTAAAGTTATTTAATGTCATAAGTGAACCAGAATAGTAAAAAAGATTTTTTTCAAAACAAAAAAAGTATTTTAAAATGCTCCTAGAGATATTCTTGCTTTAATTTTTGTCATTCAAAAAATTTGAAAAATCTTTGCAGAAATTTCTTTTTTTTCATCAGCCTTTCCATCGCAAAGAAAAACATTATAACTGTCGAACTGTATTTTGTCTGGTTCTCATTTTCAGGAAACAAGAACATGCATGAAGGACAAACTGAATATTTCTATTAGGTCTGTTTTTCAAATGCAAATAGAAGGAAATTTTTTACTGTAGTTTTCATCTGAAAACTACAGTGGATAGCAACAGGTCTAACAAGAGTCTTGAGCTGCAAACTTGGCTAAGAACACTGGTTGTGCACAGTGCAAGGTGCAAATTTCCTTCAAAAACTGTATTCCCTGCTCATGGTGCCTCTCCAGCTCTTGCTAATGTAATCGTGGAGAACCTGCCCTTAGGAATTAACAAATGGGACCAGAGCTAGGCACTGCTGTACACAAGCACAGGGTGGAAATCACTGGTTTAGTGGCAGTTCATGAAAGGGTTTGGCTGTACAGTGCATCACAATGTAGCTCAGCAGAGCCCTGCTGTTACAGAAAAGGCAACCTGTAAGCTTTGCATGTACTGACAGGAGGATGGGCTGCAGGAGGACAGGGCCAACATTTTCAGTCTTCAAAACACTGACACAGCCTCAGATGGTTTACTCTGTATAGTTTAACACAGGCCTTTTAAAAAGATTAGAGGAAATGGGGAGAATCCAAGTGGAAGGAAAAGAGACTATCAAAAATTTTGAAAAGTTTGTTTCATCAGACATTGAATCACCAGGTTTACTTAGTCTACAAAGAGAAGAATGATGGGAACAGGTTAACAAGTACACAGAGGTTGCTTTAGTATGGAAGGTAGTAAATTTTTCCTACATGCCTATGGTAAATAAGATGGAAAGAAAATGGCATGAATGGCACCAAGAATTACTAAATATTAAGAAAAACTTTCTAATGTTGAAGACACTAGACTAGATAGGCAATAAATGTCACAGTGTTTGAGCACGGCTATCCTGAAAGATCTCTTACATAGGCTTCTCTTAGGGATGGGATGGAAAGTGGATCTATTCTGGGACAGCAAGGATGGATGAGACAAGGTCCAGCGAGGTCAACTATCCCCACAGTTCTGCACTTTAATGTAAAACTTGATGCTGGGGCAGGAGCCCCCTCCCAGTCTGTCTGGGGATGCACCTTCCACACACACCAGAAATCATCCCTCTCCAGGTAGCCTGCTGGGAGCCTTTTAACATGCTGAATCTGGAGGCAAAAAAAAAAAGGAACAGTTCTGTTTAAAATCAGTGCTTCAAATCAAAAATAACTCACAGGAATTCTCTGTCATCTTTCTCCTAAAATAACCAAAGCCAAATTTATGAAGTCAGTTTGGAAAGCAACATCAAAGGCCATTGATAACTTTGACGAAACCTGCCAAAGAACACACTTGTGCAATTTCCATACCATGTCTATGCCTTTGAAACTTGAAGGAAGAGAATCAGGAAATCAGCAAATCCAAATAGAAAAGATCTATATTGGCACAGCCTCTTTTAACACAAATGTGAGTCTTGAAGCAGAGAATTAAAATCAGGTAATCGTTTTATCTGTTTAGAAAACTACTCACAATATCTCACATAGAGGTTATCTACAAAACTCCAGTAAGATATATTAGTGCTATGACATAGTGTTTGAATTTTGGCAGGATTTGTCAGACATTTAGTCAACCCACAAGTTCATACCGTGCTGGGAAGACAGCCCATGTAGGGTTCATGGCAGTAGTCACACAGCTCTTCTGCCTGCACCTCCACCATGTCCAGTTCCCAGCTCCAAAGGCATTTATGAAATTTTCATAATCAGAAAACATTTCTTCCTCGAAGAGCAAAAAAAAAAAAAAGCCACACAAAATCACATAAATTCACATAAAATCTTCTACCTAACACTTTTCCACTTACAAAATACTTCCAACCTTGCCATATGTAACTGGAAAAAAATCCGGCCCTCATTTTTCTAAAGATCTAAAAATCCAGGCCTGAATTTGCTACTATCAAGATGAAAACAAGAAAAAGATAAGTAAGAAGGGAAAAAAGGTTCTGGTCCTCACACAGATCATTCTCTGACCAATCTTCTTTCAGGCCAACATTTTTTCCTAGGACCAAGTACTCTTTCTTATTCTCTCATTTTCCAAGTCAGTTAGGCATGCTAAGTGATTACAAAACAAATCTAATAAGATAATACAAAAGCTGACTCCATGAAGACCCTTTTATCTGCCTAGTATTTTTTTCCTACTGTAGACCTCCTCAGTTTCCTGAAAAACATTCACATCTTTATTTCCTGTGTGTCTGTTCAGCTGACACAATTGCCACTGAAAACCAGGAAATAAACTCTCTGATCAGTTTGCTGCATTGGAAAGCCAACACTACTTTATTGATGGTGCTGGATGCATGGGGATTTCTATTCAAAACATGCTTGAGCAGCAGCCTAAGAGACCAGGTTATATTCGTGAAACAAATTGCATCACATTTCTATTCGTTACATGTCCTGAATACATGTCCTGAATACATGCATGTGAACTTATTTGGATATGAGTAGGGGTCTTTTGAGGGTTGTTAGTGGTCATTTGGTGGTCAAAATTCCCTGTTATGGCTGCAGATCTTCTGATTCATCCTTTTTTGAGAGTATCTCAAATATGTGGTCAGGCTACAATGTACTTCTCTTATCATTCTTTACTCAAACACTACCTTTGTTCTCAAAACTAAGACATCTACTGGTACATATTAATCACTAATGTAAGTAAAGAAAGAAGCATTAGTTGGCACAAGACTTATTAGTCCCAGGTGTAGGGAGTTAACCCAAGGCCACATTAATCTCTGGCATTTGTACTGAGATCTGTACGGTACAAAACTAAGTGCTAACCTCAAATACAGGGATCATGCACTACTGTGCTAAAGTTAAAAGAATTTTCTGACATCTTCCCCCACCTCTGCATAGACTTCTTAAATAAATACAGCTTGTTTGGTAACATAAGTGTGAGAACCATTATCAATGTCTTTAATTTTTATAAGCACGCGTGAAAAGTGATTAAAATGGTCCATACCACACCTGCATTTCTCAGAGTGTCAAATATGCACCATGCTGTCCAGGAGGGCTTTGGAAACTTAGTTTATCTTAAGTGAAGTGGGTTAGGGAGCACTCAAGACAATCAGATCCTCTGGCACATCTGAAGAAAGCATAATTTCAATCCTATGGCTGACAATGAACAACCAGCAGAGCTGGGCTGGTTACTAGTTCCATCAGCTAGATCCAGGAGAAGACTCATTTTTGAGCTTGAAATATTAGATAAATTAATAATCCCTTTTTTTTAGATTCATCTAGAATTTAGAGAAAACATAAATCCCTTCTACAGAGAATGCTAATCCAAAAAACTACTAAATTTCTCTGACAGTGGATCAAATTACTTTCTTTTTTATTTTGCTTCCTTCTCCATAACATGAAAATGAAGAAGAGATATTAACATTAAATTTCTTGATAGGCTTCTCTAGACCATGAACTGTAGCTGTCTTTGTTTCTTCCTTATGTACTTGCATTGAACTAAATAACTTTTCAAGCAGTTAGTAAAGACATAGAGATATAGATACAATGTAGGAATACATGATTATTACTGTTCCCCAGAAAGAACAAGAAGAAACTTGGACAAAACCAGTTTGTCATGGGATCCCTATACTATAAAAGCTCAATATTCTTAGGTGTAATTCTGATAAGGTTGACTGTTGTCGAGTCATAGTGAACGTGCTGTCCAAAGAAATGCTGATGGAAATTGTCTTCATCCTACTGAAAATACTTTGCAACAGCTTTTGTTCATGAGCTGTGTTTAGTAAATGGGCAACAAATGGATTTCTTGGCTAGCAATAGCAAGTTCCTATGCTATGGACTTTGGGATCTTTCCCATTAAGTTTCATTATTCCTCATCCTATTTCCCAACTTGTGTCAAAACTATTTCTTGGTAAGAAAGCCCCACTGTGAAATACTCCCTTAATTCCTCTCTCAGATACTGTATTTCCTTGAGCATACACTGTACACATACAGGGGAAAAACTCAATGATTTTTTTGCTTTCTGGTTCTAAACAATTAATTGAATTTATATTCTAATAACTTCAAAGCTTCAAAAGTACATGCACAGAAGGCAGAACAGGCAAAGCTAAGATCCTGAAGGAAGGACAAGAACTGAAACTGTAGAGGTTTGGTTTGTACACTCAAGTATTTCAATGTTCTAAATTGAGAGAAATTCATTCTGCATTCAGAGTTTGACAAGAGGGGGAGTGAGAAATAAGAGGGAACATGTGCCTGTGAATGCCTTTAATAAAAGTTTATTGGTTAGGTCTGTTCAACACAAATGTTTCAAAATCCACACTGCACTACAAACATGTGTCAGACTCTCCTCTGTCTGGGGACTAATTTGTGATTCCCAAGAAATCTCTTCATTTTCTAGCTTTGCTATCTGTAATGACTCCATAATTTTAATTCTTTGTTTATTAAAACAATGAAAGGAAGTGATTAATTTCAGGTTTTAGACATCTTTGCTGTTTTTCTTTTTCTTTCCCAGAGTATATTTCAAAACTTGCAAAATCTTATGTAGAAGCAAGCAAGATGTCTAGATAGGTGGCTAAGGTGTTTTAAAAGGATGGCAGTCAGAATGTGATTGAGAAGGATAAGGTGGTGTCATATGAGGCAACAATCTCAACATGCACTCTTTCTGGTATGTTTCTATTCTGGTCACAGTGGGGCATCTGTTCAAAATCCCTTTCTCACGGGTTTGCAGCTTGGATTGAAAACTGACTTTTTTTTCCCAAATGTTGGTAAAATGTTTCCCAGCATCACAGCAGGTAAATGTAAAAGGGGCCTGTTGATAATGTCTTCTCAATAGAAGTGGGCAGGTGAATATGGTGCACTTTAATCCAAGCAGTTGTATTAACACAATTTTTCCAAGTCTTAGTCCTTTTGCTGAAGTCATATTACAGTAAAGCTCTGAGGCATGTGCTTAACTTAAGCATATGGCCAGTGATTATTTTCCTGGACTCACTTAAGTACTGCCAAACCTATATTTTATTTCTGAGGGGTGAAAGATGCTTGAAATTTGTAGTGATTAGACAGAGCTGTGGTAAAAATGTGCAGCTCCCACAGTGCTCCTCCTGGCAGTCCAATAGGACTGGGAATTTTGTGCTGACCCTCAGTCTTTTCCACACAGGGGAAAACATTGCTTTTCCCTGGTTGCAGTGCTGGGGATTTCATGGCAAGAAGAGCCTTGCAGGCTATGTGTGTATTAGCAGACCTGAAATAGCTTCCCAGTTCCCAAGACTGTTCTCACAGCCTGCATATATATTGCTGTATGTGTTCACATACCCACTGTAACTCCCAGGCAAGAGCTAAGTCTTATCCCAGGCAGAAGTCAGTCTGGACTAGACAGGCTAGAAGATATGAGATCTGAAAAGGCAAATTTATGTGCAGCAGGTTTCTTCTCCATTGGCATTTTCCAGCTTTTTCTTAAAAATTGATGACTATGTGCACTTATTCTGTAAAGATAATAAACCTACACGTGTTACATTTAAAGGAAATCTCCCAAGCTTTACAAACTATGTATCTAGTTTCTGTAGTTCCCAATGGAAAAAGCCCTTCTTGAAGATAGGTGGTTTTTCCCACCTTTACATCCATTCTGCATAAAGGAATACTGTAGTCGTTAGTGGAAAGGAATGAGAAACAAAAATTAGTAAAAATGGCAACAGCAGTCTAGAAATCAGCCTAGACTCCAAGGAGAGCTGTGTTTTGCCATCCTGTCACTGGTCTCTGTACCGCCCTGCACTTTCAGGCAGCGGGTCAGCTCAGCACACCAGCCTGCAGTGGGATGAGAGCCCATCACCTGGGCACTCCCTGGGTGTCTGCAGCAGCCAGGCAGGACCCCTGAGCTTGTCACTCCTGAACCCTGGTCTCCCACAGAAGCACAGGCTCTGCTGCCAGCAGGCTGCAAGGCCAGCAGTAGTCAGATTTTCATTTAAATTTTGGCACCATCTGAAGTCATTTCTGTTACTTCCAAGGACTGCTGCCATTGTATTAAAAAGAGTAAATTTGCTGCTGAGTTACTTACTGCCCAGAAAATCCAGCTGAAACCTGCTACTGCCAAATCTGAGGATTCGATATTGGGCCAGGGACTTTAAATAGCTTCTGCTACTGAGGATTTTCTGCTGTCTATGCTGTCTAAAAAAAAAAAAAAAAAGGCTTTAAAAAAAAGGATTGATAAAACCTCAGTTTGAGGGATTGGACATGGACTGTTAGAAACTGAAAATTGCCACTTCTGTTGTGGTTACTACCTATCCAGGTTATTTTGACTGAATCATCTGGGGTTTTTTAAGTCTAGATTTGGTTGCCCAGGGTCCAGGATAAAAAAGCACAAAACCAAACAAACCCCCTAATGCTGATATTTTGAATGAAGCAGAGGAAAAGCCCTGTTTATGCAGGTTGGCTACCTTTTGTATAGACCACAGCTACTGAAGGTGTTCATCATCACTGTCCTTACTCTGCTTCTGCATCTGAGTACTATCTTTAATTGCAGCACAAAGTCTTTAAATACAGGATCCAATTCTGGCATGCTACATTTCCTGTACGACAACTCAAGTTGCCAAAAGAAAACCTGCCACTATCCCTCTGTCTCTTATCTTTCTTCCATGTCTGTCCCAGACACCTATGTAAAGAGACAGTGCAGGAAGTACCCAAGGTGAAAGGTAGCCTTTATTTTTACAGGGTTTTTCTTTTTTCTTTTTCCTTCTTTTTTTAATCTCATCTGCCATGTAGATAGGCGCAGTGACTGCAACAGTGCACTGGAATCTGCGAGCCAGCCAGGAAAGCGCTCGCTGTGATCAGGCTCAGGCACTGTGCATGCACTGGCAGATACTCAATGCCAATTCTCCTGCACACCACAGCCTGGGAATTTATGATGCACTCTGCTGTGCAGCTATAACCTTAGCAACAGCAACCACTGTGCAATGAGCAGCAGTTAGTTGCTGCTGACTGTTTGAAGGAGCCCTCCCCTATGGGCAATTTGTGCAGAAAATGACAAGAATTGTAATGATTTCATCTGAAACCACAGCAAAGGCTGCAGTATTTTCTCATCTAACTCAGTAATTCTAGCGAAACAATGAACTGGCAAATCAAGTTCTACCCAGTTTTATAATCAGATGCTTCTTGGAGACTCCTTCCCTTCCCGCACCTTCCCTTCTCTTCCCGCACTTTCCCTTCCCTTCCCTTCTCTTCCTCCTGTTTACTTTTTCTCCCAAAAGAACTTTCTTTGATTATACCTTTCTGGACCTGTGTAATCACTTTCACATGAGACTTTATTTCTTCATATTCTTGGGGCAGGAGTCAGGAATTTTTTTACATTGTAGGTTGTTTATGGAAAGGAGTAAATTAATGAACAGATTGAAACGGGTTTTGTGAGCTACTACCAGAACAAAAGCTTTCTTCCTTCATGATATTGAACACCTATTTTTATTAATCCAACACCAATATTTGTGTTAGAAAACATTTGGTTTGCAAAGAGGTTCAAGGCAAGTGTTGTTTATATTCATGCAAATACATAACTGCATATGCAGTCATGCTGGGAATTTCCTCAAAGACACACTGAAAGACTTACCAGAGTTTGTTGTCACCACTGTTATTGTATTTGACATTCAAAAAATATTCAACCCACTGTGAAGGGCTCAGTAGATTTTTATTTTAAGTACTTTGTGTGCTGAAAAAGTAAATTCTAAAATAGTAAAATCTAAAAGAAATGTTTATATATTTGATGGGGAGGTTAACAAATTATAAATAGACTTCATGACCTGCTATGTAGGAAGATATGGCTGTCAACATAGAAGGAAAGGAGATTATCATGGCCCCACTGACTCTGCAAGTTAAATTATATCATGTAAGTGGCAGAAAACACATTGAGGATATTTATCCTAATTCATTTTAGATTTGATTGGCTACTGATCTGATCAATTTTACTTTAATAAACAGCTACCATAAAAATAATAACCATGTTAAATAATTTTCAAAATTAATCTCTTTTTTTTTATGAGGTTTTTCTTACTATCTGTAATGGCCAAAAAATCCTTTTATCTGCTGTTTCTAGATGTTACTGGGTTGTTTCTTAAACTGTATTCACCAACAGCATTGGGTGTCCCAATGGCATTACTTAAAAACAATGCAAACTTTGCATTTTAATTACTGTGCGCCTCCTATTGACCTCCTATCTACTTTATGCCAGCTTCATTAATAACTGATGCCCCAGTTGCTCATCAAATTCAGCAATGAGCTGTTTTAGCTTCTGAAATAAAATCAGGGGTTTTTTTCCTATGTTTTTGGTGGTAAAAAAAGCTATTTCAAATGCATGAGAGAAAGTGAATTGGAAGAAGAAATTTACTTGTCATGGTGTGCCTTATGAAGAAGACATTTACTTGTCAGGGTGTGACTATGTGTAAATTGGGCCACTCTAGTCTATGTATGCCATATAAACTTTGATCTACCCACATTGACTTTTACGTTTTGGATGATGTGTCATCAGAAGTGAAACTTCAACCTGGAGACTAAGCTTTATGCTTGGCCAGAGCCAGAGCCCAGAATCTTCATTGCTGCATTTTTACCTGCCAAACCGGTCTCAGTTTCTCCTCTACAAAGTTGTCATGAAGTTGAAGAACTCCTTTCTAAGATGCCATGAGCTGGATTTCAGATGTGTATCTATCAGATTGCTCCTGGAGTCACCTGAACCCAGTGCTGCTCCAGGGGCTGGACACACTTTGTAGCCATCCTGTGCTTGGTCTGAGCCCAGGCTGCTGGCACAGCTCACTTGTGCCCCTGGCACAAAATCCAAGTGCTCCAAGGAGGTGACCGCCTTTGCTTTGTCTGTCTGATGTTACATCCCATTTATCCTGGGATAGCTGAGGGCCAAGGTGATCCTGAGACCAGAGGGAAAGCCTGGAGCAAAGTATATTTACCTTTGGTGAAAAAAGATCAGGTCGGGGAACACTGAGAAAAACTGGATGTACGTAAGTCCATGTGACCTAACAGGATGTACCCATGGCTGCTGGGGGAGATGGCTGCTGCATTGTGACCCCACTCCTGATGTTCTGTGTAAGCTCAGGGGCACTCGATGAAGTTCCTGAGGGCAAGAGAAAGCAAATGTCATTCCCATCTTAAGGAAGAGCAAGACGAGGATCCAGCAAACTATAGGCTGGTCAGCTTCACCTTGTTTCTCTGGAAGGTGATGCAGAAAGTAATCCTAAGAACTATTTTCAAACATATGATGTATATAAGAAGGGGAATGTGAGTAGTGAATGGGAATTTACAAAGGGGAAATCATGCTGGAACAATATAAAAGTCTTTCATAATTAGATAACTGCCTCAGTGGAAAAGAGGAGAGGAGCAGATATTTTTTATCTTGACCTTAGAAAGGCTTTCAACACTGTCTCCCTTAATATCCTCATAGACTTATTGACAGAGCAGGAGCTAGATAAATGGACAGGGAGGTAGGTTGAAAACTGGCCAAGCTGCTGGGTTGCAAGGGCAGCATCAGCAGCATGGAGTGCAGCTCCAGGCCAGTCACTAGTCTTGTCCTCAGTACTGGAACAAACACTATTTATTACCTTCATCAATGACCTGGATGCTGGCACATCATGCACCTTCCACAAGTTTGCAGATGACACAAAACTGGGAGAAGTGGTTGACTGTTCTGCCATTCAGAGGGACCTGGACAGGCTGGAGAAATGGACAAAGATGAACCTCTTGAAGCCCAAGAAAGAGAAACACTTTCCCTCCCTTTTCATGGGAAGAAATAACCCCAGTGCCTGCATCAGTCCGTGCTGGAGGCTGACCATCTGGAAATCAGCTTGGCAGAGAAAGACCTGAATGTCCTGATGGACAAGCTGAGAGCAGTGAACCCTCACAGCCAAGAAGACTGATCCTTCCCCTCTGTTCTGACCTGGGGAGACACATCTGGATTCTGGATTTTGTACCTTGTGTTGGGCTCCCCAGGACAAGAGAGCACATGGACATACTGGAGTGACCAGCAAAGGGTCACAAGGATGATTGAGGGACTGGACTGTACAAAGAAAGGCTAAGAGCTTGGACTGTTCAAAGAAAGCTCAGATACAGACATATCAACATGTAAACACAGCTGATGAGGAGAGTAAAGGAGTCAGAGCCTCACTCTACTCAGGGGCACCCAGTGACAGGACTAGAAGTAATGGGCACAAGCTGAAACACAGAAAATTCCATCCAAACACACAAGAGCACTTTTCACTGTGCGGGTGATGGAGCACTGCAGCAGTTTGCCCAGAGAGTCTCCATCCTTAGAGATAATAAAAAACCAACTGGACATGGCCCTGAGCAACCTGCTCTGATTTATACCCTGTTTGAGCAGGGGCTGGACTGGACAAAGTCCAGAGGTGCTCACCAGCCTCAGCTGTGCTGGGATTCCATGAAGCTGCAAGGAAAGTACTGTCCTGCAGGTGATCTGACATGAAGAGAGCACCCGGATTTCCCATCTAAAATGATACGGAATCACTCCAAACTCAGTGACATAGTTGAAGCTTAAGGGCTCCAGCAAGTCAGCTTGCCTGAGACGTTAATGTTTTGACAAGAATGTGAAGAGAAGGATAGGGACACTCTGTAAAACAAAATTAAAGTCTGGCTAACTTACAGAAATAGTTTACATATTTTATGAACTTCTAAACATTCAGTATATATGTATGCTAGGGTCCTAATTTTAATTAAGTTAATAACTAGTTAATATTTTCTCTTTGATTTCTGATTTAATGTAGACACATAATTTGTCATAAATCTGGGCAGCCAGTGGAAAAAAAAAAAGCACCTTGTTTAAGAACCATTGAACAATTAAACAAGAGGTATTAACATTATTAAGAAGGCAGGAGAAAAATTATTGAGCTGATGATACCTGGAGTGAAGGAATAATCTCCCAGCCAGTTAATTGGTTCACTTTTGGCAACCAGGCTGGAAACCAGTTTTATCCAGCTGTTTGAGGACACAAAAATATTTATTGCAACAGACTGGGGAGGTGTGCCATTACAGTTTTAATTAATAAAGGATGTAATTAAATAGGCAACCACGTAGAGATTTTAACCCAGAAGACCAGAGAGAACTGAAGTTAAAAATCTCCTCCTGCTCCAAAATTTTCATGGTCTTATGTGTCATGCTGTCATAATCACAGGCATACTTGTTTTATTTGTTTGCAACTTAGGAAAGGTTAGTGTGTTGTCAAAACATAAGGATTTGAATATCAGATTACTTGTGCCTTATATTTTTCTGCTGGGATAAAAGTTCTCAAAATATGAAAATAAATGTTGTATCTTTTGCAACACAGGAATTACATGAGTATTTAGATCTGTGCCTCAGAAGGTTTCTAGGAATGTTTTTATTTAAAAGTGGATTTCTAGGTGTCATATTTTAGGATCCATTAGGATGCTGCACTCTTCAGGAGGCTGAGCATTCTAGTTGCTCAGTGAATGCCATGAAGATCAAATTATGCTCAAGTTTGCCTGTGAGAAAGCAAGCTAACATGGGCTAAAATTGCCAGGAAACATGTTGGTAGCTGAAGAGAATGGGCAGTCGTGGGTCATGGCTTGGTTTAGAAGTAAAACTGTGGCTGTGAGGTGCTTTTCACATATATTTAGAATGATTAATGTTTGAAGTGGAATGTATATTTAATATACAAATTACTTTATTCACACAACATGTACAGACATACTTACAAGGTTATAATCTTTAGAAAAAAACACAGATACACAGAATTTGATATTATTAAACATATATGAATAAAAACTATAATTGAAATTGTTTTTAACACTTTTAAATGACAGTCATTAGTAATAAATAAAGTAAAAATGCATCTGGAACAATTCAAAATATCAATAGTGTATGATAATTTTTTTTTTGAGATTTAAAACACATTTAATCTTTTCAGTTTGTAACCTCAACTACCCAAGTTTCTGCTTTGGTGGTGTGCTAATGCTTAGTTGCACTGTAAATGTTCAAGCTTTTCCATTCATCTCTGAACTCAGCCTTGACAGAACAATTTATCAGTACAGTAAATATCCACTAATATGGATGCTATTAATGGACATGTCTTTTTAATACTTTAAAAGCTGTTATATGAATTTAAACCTTTATTTGCCTTTCTGTAACATTTTATTGAGGTATTTTCCAACCTAAATAATTCTCTGATAACTTAATTGCCTTTAAATTAAAGTTAGGGATGGCTAATGGGAAGAAGAAGAAGAGTTTGATCCTCTTATGCAATTCTGCCACAAATAAGATACAAAGTGCTGGAAAGTTGGTTTTCCTTTAGCTTAAGTCCATGTAACTCACAGAGGTGATCAAAATACATAAAAACAACAATGGTACCATTTTATTGAGATTGTTCTGGTGATGTCAGGTGCTTTCATCTTCTCCTTATTTAGCCAAATCATTTAAATGTATCAAAATTTTTCATCAGGAAATCTATAGGTTCAGTACTTAGAGGTGAAATGCATAAAAACAATCAGCCAACAGGTTTTAGTTTTTATTGTATTTTTGAGGCATTTAGATTCCCTTGATTGTATTAATTCCTAGGAAGATAAAAATGCTGTCCAATGGCAGCAAAGAAGTCACTATTGACTACAGAGTCTCTACTTCACTTTCCAGATCCTATCAGGTGTACTGTACTCACAGTAATCATGTGGAAGATATTATGACAGTTGTAATAGGTTAGGTGTGATTCCAGTTACAATGCCTGCACAGGATAAAAATTTTTAAAGCTTCAATTTGAGACAGCAAGAGACTGACATGAAAACTGAAGACATGATGATCGATAGACATGATACCACTTAAAATGACAAGAGCAGAAAAACTCATAAAGAAACAAGAAAGGAAGGGATGACCTTGTAAAAAGGCACAGATAATAATCTATAATCTATAATGCCAGCTGCAACTGGGAGTATGGGTCTGCAATGTGTAAGCACGGGTATCATATATTTTCTGTGTAGGGGAGCAAGAAAGAGATTTGAACTGTAATTTCAAATTTCATACACAGGGAGTGAGTTATTGTAAATAATTTTAGGGCCCAATTCCTGAGTGAACTTGAGAAAGAGGTTAAAGTAGTTTTGAGAGGTGAAGAATAAAATAGTTCTAAATGTTACTGAGGGTGTTTTCACTGAGAGCTCTTATCAGCATCTTGCTAGCTTGAAAAGTGTAAAAGACATGTGCAAATTACTTGATGATCCAGAGAAGAAAAATTCTCATCTAGTTTACATTTTTGATCTCTTTAATCAGTGTAACAGGAGAGTAACCAGAATACTGAGGTTCAGCTGCTGCTGAGCTTTGACCAGAATATAATATTGTCAAAAATCCATGAGAAGATGATACTTGCATTTCTCCTGTGATCTTCCTTTGTGTGCTTCTGCATAAGGCAGTTTAGGAACTTCCTTTGCTGCTTGAATGTTCATTGTCCTTTCCTGCACTTTCCAAAAGATATGTTTGAGTCTCTTTCACTGTAAGAAGTATTCAGATTTCTGGAGCTCAAGTAATGGTGTGTATTAGTAACCAAGTTAAATGGAGGCAGTTAAAGTCTGTTTTAGAAGCCAGCCAACATCTGTGAATGCTTCTAAGAATGGCTTGATTTTTTTTTAGTGACAGAACTAGTTGTGAAAGACTAGTTGCTTGTAATAATATTACGAATGCTTGACTGTGTTATCATATCACTCACTATTCTCTTGAATTAGGTCAAGAGCAGCACTGTCAGGAAATACATCCCAAAGAGGAAGAAGTATTTGCAATCTTCTCTTTGCTGCTTGCTAGGCCTGGCATGCCAGATTCTTCCAAGGGTACCTGAATGAGATATGGAGGCAAGGAGGATTTTGGATGGCAAGAGAACAGTAATCCACATTTGGATTGGGCATGACTGGGGTTAGGAAGATTCAAAGGAAAAACACATTTGCATAATGCCTAGTTTTAAAATTTTTCAGTTATGAAACTGACTTCTTCAGGTTAAAGGTGTGCATTGGCCACACGTCTCCCTTGATGGACAAAATCCTTTGCTAAGACAAACACAGAAATTTCCAACTAAATCTTGGCTTTTAGCCTCTAAAGGGCATTGTGCCATGGAAAGAAGACTCAGTCCATAAATTGTGGAGGAGGGGGTATTAGGGAGGCAGGGAAGTATCAAGGACCTCAGCAGAGAAGGCAAAGGCACGTTTAAAGCTGAATAAGACCCAAAGTCTATTGGTTCTTAAACAGATTGGGTTTGAGAAGTCAAAATGCTTCTTTTCAACATTTTGAAAATCAAATGAATATTTGAGTTGGAGATGTTCACAAGCAGACTCAGTTGGCTAGCACAGTAAGAGGTACAGACCTGTTATAAAAATACTCCATAATTCTGGGGTTTTATATGAACAGTAAATCATGTATAATAATGACTATTAACTACAAGGATTCTGTCCAACAGCAAAATGCACATATTTTCTTTTGAACTGTATGAATGTTTTACAGAATGCTTTATTTTCCTCAAGTGACCTTGCAACACATTGCCACTCCAGCTCTTTAATATTTTAGCTCAACTGCTGAACCATAGCAGCAAAGGTTTTCAATGTGTAGTGGTACATTGTTTATGTTTGGTTACAAAAAACAAACAGGATCCAGCCACAGTCTGCCAACACACAGCTTGGCCACCTGAATATTGGCTACGTGTAATTAACAGCCACATGTGGACACTGGGAGTCATAAAAGAGAGCAGCAAATACAAGGAAAGAACATTTGCTGCATAAACCCCATCAAAATCTGCCTTTGTAAAAGACCAAATGCAAACTGCTGTTATCCTGTTGAGATCACCCCACAACCAAGCAATTAAAGTACCTACAAAGCTGAAGATGATTTACCTCTGATTTTAGCTAGTTGCAAAAAATAAGGATTTTGCTTCCATCTGTCAGGCAGTTCATATTGATCAGATTGAATCACTTATGCAACATAAAGTCCTTGTGGGACATCCCAGTGCAGCCTTTTGCAAGCACTTCCACAGCAGATTGCAAATCACACAATGAGTAAATTCTCACAATGTACTGGTTGGCCAATTTGGATCTAATCCTAAAGAAATATGCCCAAATTCACAGAAATACTGGGCACCTGTTTATCCACCCTGAGCATCCCTGCCACTGCTTGCAGATCTCACAACCCTTGCCTTACTTTCCTGTATTGTATCAGTAAATTAGTGACAGAGTTGTCCATGGATAGCATAACACAAGCTGAACCCTGCCAGGCTCCTAATGGAAACACACTCAATTCCATTTTGGCCATAAATATAAATCACACAGAAAAATTCATTTAAAAAGAAAACAAAAAAAAAAAGAGTAACTGCCAAACATCTCTTGGAAGCTACTCAATGGCCCTTGCTTTTACAGCAAACATGATCCCAAATATCATTTATAAATAACTCTCAAACTGTGTCACATTTTAGCATTCATCTCACTGTTTTGCAAGCTTTTGGGGGGGATACACAGTGTGTAGTTTCAAACCATGTGAGAAGTACTGAGAGAGCTTTGCAATGTCTGAGTAGTAACAACTTTTTGCAGCCCACTTTGGAGACACTACAGTGGGTGCAGGAGTGGGCTCAGCTCGCTCACACATCTGGTTTCACCATGGCAAAGATGATCATCCTGCAACAAGAGCCTGCAAAGCCAGCAGCACTCCTACTGCAGCCAAAAACAGAGGAGCAGCTATTTTCACATGTTCATGCAGCAAATTACTCTGCCACAAAATCTGCAGCTTTTCACAGTTTTCCTCCAAAGAGATCTACTTATCTAAGTTATCTAAAATATTTTCAATACTATACAAAGGAAAAAAAAATCTTTTCTACATAACCCATATGAAAGTAGCAGAAAACTTATATCTGCTCTGTAGATATAAATTGAAATGTCGAAACATATTTTAAAACTTTACAGATTCTCATTTATAGATTTGCTTAAGAATATGAGCCCAGTCCTTGCTTTCCCATGGCAACAAAAATGAAATAATGAAATCCAGGCCTAATGGCACTATAGATTTTCACTCCAGTAAACCTGAAGCTGCATGATTTGTCACTCATGCATTTATCTATATATGGTAAAGTGAGTAAACACTGCGTAAAATATATTTTGTGCTTCCTCGGTCTTGGACAGATTAGCACAAATTAAATTTCACACTAATCTGCCCATGGTCAGGAGTGCTACATTAGGAGTGAGGTGGATTCAGCTAATTGTGAAGAATATTTTTCTCTAATAAAATCATCTGTGAATATAGCAAATATATTCTGGAAAGCTACCTTTACCAATATGTTCTATCAATACTGAATCAATAAAAATTTGTTCAACAAATTTGAAATAAGTTTTCTTCTCACTTGATATTTTCAGATGGAATGTTCAATACATATCATTCAGGTTACACTGCTTAGTTATGTTTGACCACCCAAGTCACATGGTATTTGAGTCACATAAGTCTGAAGAATACACTGAACTGCCAGAAGAGGGAAGTCCAGGATCAGAAGTTCGTTTCCGAGAGCAAATGTGAAACCTGACATCAGAATATGAAAGCCCTACATAATACTACCCATTTTCTAAGCAAAATTGATGAAACAGGGTCACGCCAGGTATTGAGGAGAAAGTAGCATGAACATAATACTTCTGCAACTCCCGTGTTTATATTGATTGAATAAAAAGTCTGGGTAATTGTCTAAAGAAAAGGTTATATTTCTTCAAAATAACTGACCTGTTCTGGTCAGCCCAAGTGTTGGGTGAAGGACAAATAAAAAATTGTGTACATTAGCACTAGCCATGCAGGAAGCAGTGCTCTTTCTTTTGACTGAGTGAAGATCCATGGGCAGCAAGGCTGTGTATGCCCAGGGGAATTGCAATGCCCAGTGGATACACCAAGGGTGGCAGCAGCTAGACTTCTTGCCACTGAAAGCAATGGAGACAAATATTCTGAATCTCAAAACGGGGGTGAGGGTCTGACTGGTGTAAAAATCAGTATTTAAAACTTGCCAAATACACTTGAGACTTAATACTTGGAAATATCTGTGCTATATAGTAGGGAAACTGGGATAATATTATACTTTGCTTTGTAGACCTAACTTTCCCATAACAAAACTTCGTATTCATTTATAAGTCTGGTTTCTTTTTTGACTTTTGAGAAAGCATTACACAGTTAAAAATCAGGAATGGTGGTACGTAAAACCTGATAAATAAATGCTAACAACTCTCCATTGTCTTCAAACAGTACATTTTATACAGTTTCTGAGTAAGCAAACACTACATACCCACAGAAAACATTGTAAACAGTATAAAATATTATGAAATATATTTACAATACTCTGAATAGCTTTAAACAAAAGCTGTTAAGACTTTAAATATTCAGTCTTTCCTCATACAGACTCCTCTGCGACTGTAGCTGTTGATGATTTGAATTTAAACGCAATGCTTCAGTATAACATTTACACTCCTACTTTAACACACCGATTGAAACACATTATCCTCCCCTCTTTGCTGTGAGATGCCTTCTCCCCCAGAGCGGCGGCCGGACACAGCCGGTGGGTTCCCGGCCGGCCGAGGGCGGTGATCCCGGCACAGCCGCGCCCGCGCTGGGTCCCGCCAGCTCCCGGCAGGAAACATCCGAGCATCCCCCGGGGGCCGGCCGGCCGGGAAAAGTCGCGGGCAGAGTGGAAGCTTCACAAAGTTCATCAGAGAAGACGTCCCACTGATTCACGAGGTACAGAAATGTATCCCCCTCTCTTTCCAGACTCCTCCGAGGGGAGTCCGGGCGTGGCTGGATCCAAATGTAGCCCCAGACTTCGTCAACGATTTATGTGTAAAGGATTGTAGAAGTGTAACTGAATCTTCATACAACCTTGTTCCGCAGGATAAAGGATGATAAACCAAATATATTTATATAAAAATAAAGGAGTTATTATAAAAATGATTAGACTAGAAAACTTAGAGTTATTTTATCGCACAGTATATGGAGCTGTAACTACTAGTATACTATAATGCACAATATTGAAGCAATATTGAAGCAATTATATTAAAACTAGCAAAAACAAGTAGAGATTTTTGTTACTCATCCCATACCCATATGTAGGCAAATCTCTTTTGCTCTGCCTCAAAAAGTAACCTTCAGGGACATCCTTGCTCAAGAGAGAAACCTCATAACATTCCAAGAAGGGATGTTGGAAGTTAGAAACTGGGACTGGGCTTTTTCAGACTGTCATTCATATCAATAAATAATTTATTAGTAGTATCACTAGTTGGTTCCTTTATCAGGCGTTTTGTCAGGAGCATTGTTCTTCCTCAGAATGATTAACTCTGGAATTGATGATCTAGGCTCATTTCAGCATTCTTCAACACCAAAAGCAGCATGATATCCCCTTCTCCATTCACCACTGGTAGCTTTGCAAATAGGGTGTTGTTCAAATTATTTTGCCCCCACTCTAGGTAGAGCATCCTGCTACAGATTCTCAGACAAATCTCAACTAGAAAGCATTCACAGGCCTCTTTTAACACCTACACTGGTGATTCTTCTGCATTGTACAGTGGCTTGTCTTGCAGAGTATGACCGGATGTGAACTGTAGGGAAACATCACACTGGGAAACCTTTCTCCTCACCTTCAGGAACAGCCACTGCTTGGCAAAACTATTACCATTCACTTCAGTTTGGGGCTTAGATCCTTCTCCATGATTTGCCCAGCTCCATATTTTGTTCAGAAACATGGGGTGTCACCAATGGAAACAGTGTCTCCTCACTGATTTTGATCCTTCCTTTGCATCCAAGAAAGACAGAACAATAATTCAATATAGCATGTATTCACACTGCTTTTCCTTTTCATGCAGGGGGGAGTGCTCCTTCTACCACTTCAGTAAGCATTCCAGCTCTGTTCCAGGAAATAAAACACCAGTCTAAAATAGCAGTCACTCAGCTTAAGTGATTATCAGAACATTTGCAGAAATCTGATTGCCTTCCAGTTGAATGAAACATATCATAAACCTCCCTGGGGAATGTTCCCTTTCAACCAGCAATAAAATTATGTTCTTGCTCATCTTTTGGTCCACAGAAGAACAGCCAAGATCCAGTCATTGAAGTTTTCTCTCTCCCTCTTTGTGAATGTACACCATTGCTTGCCAGTGTTCAGTATTTATCCTTAAAACTTTGTCCCTTCCCTTTTAAGGATAATAAAGCATTATACTGATGTGTTAGACAAAGAGACTGCGTGAGTTGGTCACATTTTTCAGCAGCAAGTCCTACTGAATTCACTAGATCATGACGAGATGTAGCCTGGAATGCATATTAAGGTATTAATGGAGTGTGTATGCTTGATATCAAGTTTTCATGCTGAGCTGCACTGGTGTTAATCTAGTTTGATTACAAAGCCTAATGTAAATTCTTAGACAGATATTCCATTTTAGCTGAGAAACGAATGCTGACAGTTTACTGCAAGATGACAAATGAATGCTGACATTTTATTCTTACATGTTTATAAATCAGTTTAAAGGTTAAGAGTCATTAATGCAGGCAATCTGAAGAATCTATATACATAAACAAAATATTCATTTTTTGATAACTATGTATGTCCAATGTCATTCACAAAAGATAGAAGTCAGATTAAAGAATGAGGGGAAAATTGCAAATTTATCAGTATTAGTTTATCTTTCAACTGGAAACTAAATTACCTGATTGATAGGCCTTCTGATCAAACCACAATGTACTATGTGGGGTTTTTTTCATCACTTACTTTAAAAATAATATATCTACATGACGAGTTGTAAAGAATAAAGATTAACACCCCCCTTCCCATATGACCCATAGTGATTAGAAGTATTTGCCAGTAACAGTACCAATCTTCCAGGCACTCTGGAAAACAGATAATCAGTATGGTCTGTGCTAGGACATATCATGGGAATAATTTACACTCTTATTTTTACTACAGTTTTTCCTGATATTACCAGAGCTAAGAAATAGTCATGGATTCCTCATCTATTTCCAAGAAAAGGTCTAAACATTGCTCTGAGAGGAGCACAAATTCCAGTGGCAGTTTTTAATGGCCTAGGAAGGCTGCCACTGGATGAGAAAGGGAGCTTGGCAAGTAAAAATTGTTTATGGAATTTACCAAAACTCTGATAGAGACACACAGTCCAGATGCTCATGCCCTATGCACCGTGTTAGATACATACACCATGGAGGATACAAGCACCTTCTTCATCATATTCTGGCATTTTTTTAGCAATGTAAAAAGGTTTATCTGTAAAGGGGAATTCAGGTCAATACTAACTATTAAAAATGTGAAGTGAAATTAACTTTGTGAAATACAAGACCAAAATCCTGGAAAAATTTCTGGACATGAAACTACAACAAACTTCAAGGCATACATCATTGTTTTTCCTGGGGTGGATGACCCACCTGGCACACTTTGTCATATATGGTCTAAGGTGCCAGTTATTTTCCAGATATTTATCAGATTTTCCCAATAAAAATGTGGTATTTTGTATATTTTTTTAAACCATTAGCTAATGAATTAGACTTACAGAGCTAAAATACATGTCTAGAATAATTTGACTTAATACATGCACATATATATACGTGTGTGTATTTTTATTGTGTATATGTATATAAAGCATTACATAGAGTACTCATAAAATAGCTATGGTCAAGGAAAGCTGAGAGATGAGAGCAGAACTTTGGGTATTCTTTGACTGATTTGTTCAAATAATTTGCTTTTATTTCTCAGCATTATTAAATCACCTGAATCAAAATTGCTCAGAATTGGTTTTCTGAACACTTTCTGTTTGTTTTGTTTTATAAATAACTGACCAGAGAAATTAATACCATTCAAACTCAGAAATCTATTTTATGTTAAGTAGGAGACAGGCTGCTTAGTGTTTGTCAGAAAAATATTTCCTGAGCTACTAGTGCAGGACCAGCTTCCCTTCCTCAAAGGGAAGTCAGAAAATGGAATCTGCAGCTCAGGTCTAGGAAATGTTCAGACTGAACATCACTGTTACACAAAAACTTCCACTGTAAAACATTCAAAGGTCTAGCAACAACAACAAAAACACCCAGAGCATTGCTAAACTGAAATTCACTTTCAAATTCAAGACACTTCTGGCTGCCTTCTTCACAGCTCTTTTATACTTCTTCTCAAGATGCCAGCTGGCATTCAGACTGTTGTTAGGAAAAGTTTAGGGGATGAGCTATTGACAGACAGTCAATCTTGGTAAGTAAGGCTTTTCATTTCACCTCTACAAGGATGTACTGCTTTTTCTCAGGCAATCACATGCAAGCAATTCAAATGTAAACCTTTTCTTGAACCCCAACAAGAAAGTATATATTCTACTCCATGCTGAGCTTCACTTTGTCTGACCACTACATAAGCACCTGCCAAACATAATAAACACTTGCAGTGCAGGTATATCATTACATTTGTCTGCCACCATGGCTTGATCAAATTGACTTCTTGTTATTCAAAAGGCTGAACAGACATCTGGAATGGCATGGTGGTAAGGCAGAGTTCTGCTTTTTATACTGAAAGTATTTCAACCTTCTGAAAAATGTTACATAGACGATAGAACTGTCATCTGGATGTGTTCAAAGTTTGTGTGTGGGTTTTTAATGATTATATATAAAACTCTTCATCTTCTGGTAAATAAAACCAAAATATCATTCATCGATAATAAATAACTTTCACACGTCATGTTTAAACCAGATTATTTGTTCAGGGAGAAAACATTCACCACCATCATATTTGGAAAATAGCAATATTTTGCATTCACATAATACTTTATGTCTGAGGAATAATCCTTTTTTTAAACATGTCCACTGCTCAGGATATGAACTGCTCATGGCTGAACCAGTGAGATCTCATTGGTGTGTCAGTGATTATATCCCCTAAAGCCAAGCTTCTCTATTTTCTATGTTCTATATCTACGTCTGCACAGCACATCACATCGTGTGGCTACACTGCCCTACTGAATCTGAACTTGAATTTCCTGAATGTACTGCAATTGAGGGGCACTGAATGGGTCTTAGAAACCTTTGATAGTTTCAGAGTAGTGCAGAAAGAAAACATATTTCTTGTGAGTTCCCACAATTTACATGGACATCATCTAGAAGTTTTCAAATTGGATATTACTTTTTAGGCCTTCTTCTAAACAGAGACCAGGATAAGTGCCCCCTATAACTTTTGCTTCTTGAGAAGCATCACTGATGCTTCTGAAAATAAGTAAAAAAAATATTTTAGTATAGCTCTGAGAAAAAAAAATGTTTCCGATGGAGACCAGCTGATGACAAAAATTTTATGAATGTTCATACACCCATTAAACTAAAAAGCAGTTCCATACTTTCTTAAAGCACAACTTTTGCTGAGAAGGACTCAGCTATGGATGTATAAAAATTGGTTCATCCACCCTTAATATTCAGAAAGCAATGGTCTTGGAACTTGAGAAAGCCTTTGCAGTATCTTTGGAGCTGGATTTTGAAGTTGTTTTCAGAGAAGATATGAAGGGGAACATCTCATATGGTCTGAGGGGAATTTAAACTGCTGGAGTCACAGACTGTGTGGAAGCCACGATGGTGAGAGGATATTTTTCCATGTCTTTCTTCTTATCTGAGAGTCCATTAGATGGAGAGGACTTCACCAGCTGGGGAGTCAGGCCTGAGCAGACACTGAGATGTACCTTGCTTCCCAAAGAAGTGAAATTTTAAGACGGACCATTAAGAGTGCAACCATGTATGTGATTACTAGTGTCAAGTCCTGCAGGCACACATGCTCTCCTTGCTGTGGATAACCCTGCAGTAGTCCAGGGAAAAATTAAATATTATGTAGTTCAAACACTGATCATGCTCTTATGCTCTCAACAAAATCATCCTCTTGGTAGAAGTCATGAACTGTAATCTAGATGGGATTTCAGCTGTCATATATATTTCAGAGAAGAACAGAGTCAGAGAACGTGACTCCTTTAATGGTAACAATTCTATAACTAATTGGCCTTTCAACATGTTGGAGGTTATTTACTCCAAAACTAGATGGTTATGCAATGGTAGCTGAGCTTCACTCAAAATGCCTGTAAAAGCAAGCTCTTTCCATGTTTTACAATTATTTTTGAAGTGAGTTCTTATGAAGACGGTAATATGAGGTATGAATTAGACAAGCTAACAGCAGTTTCTGGGACATATTCTGTTCTCAGCGGCATCAGAAAAAATGTGGGGTAACTCCGGCTGCAATTTAGAATAAATTACTTTGTTCTGGTGAAACTGAAAGGAGAATCTAGTCTGATAAATGATAAATGAAAACCAGCATGACTACTTACTGCAGTTACATTCAGTGAAAAATCACTAGATCTATATTCATTCATTTGTAATATAAATGCAGATGGACAGATCTTCAGTTTGGGTTCTGTTTTCACTGCATTCCCATTAGGTGATTAGAATAACTGTTCTGATGCCTTGGAGTGGCTACCTGAAAACAGAGGCTAGACAACGTTAAGAGATTAAAAGTGGGTATTTATTGAAGGGCCTTCAATAAAGGTACATTATGGGTACAGAGCCCTAGGGCTACACCCAGAATGGACACTGGGTCACAAGTTTTTCACACTTTTATAAGTCTGGGCTATTTGCATATCAGGGTTAATTCTCCAATTACAGTTTCAGGCAATGATGTCATTACTCCAAGTTTGTTCCACCTTTCCAGAGGCTTAGTTTACATATTTTGGGGCCTGGAACAACAAGGTGTCCTTGAGTCCAGGCCCAGAGAGGGTTTGCTGTGTCTAACCAGAGCTGGAGAACAGTAGCTAACAGGCTATGGAATTTTAGAGTTACAGAATAAAGCAGTACAGGATCTGAAAAATATAAAACCTTAATCCTAAGGCATCAGTTCCAAACTAAATTTATGTAAGTTAAAAATCAAATTTCTTTTCTGATGAATAGGTGATACAAAAACCAAACCAAACTAATTAATTGATTAGAGTCTGAATGAAAATCAACAAATCGAACACTTGGAGAAAAACCACTTCATCCTCACTGAGCCAAAATTGACCTTCTCCCAAAAAGAACTTCTATATTTTGGGATATGATGGCAAATATAGGCTGATGTCCTAGTCTGAATTTAAATTAAAACTTTTCCAAGTTTAGCAGTGTCAAGATCTGAAAGTTTTGCTCACCTCACTGCAAATTATTTTGTATTTTTCTTACGTACACATTTTTTGGCCAAGCTGAAACTCGAACTGGGGGAAAGAGGTAAAGGAAAAATGTGGAGAAAAAGGTAGTGTTACCAAGAATATTGGAGGAGGAAAAGTGAAAATTAACTTGACAGCTTAGTGGGAGACAGGGTATTATAGATACTACAGGCAACTATAGACTTTGGCTCTGGAACCCACTTTTTTTAAACACACAAAATTTGAAGGTTCTGAAACAATTAGTATACTCTCAGCCTGTAGGCCTGCTGCTGCTTTCAGCTGTGTTACTGGTAGCCCAGAAAGTCTTGCTCATCCCTGTAAAAACTCTTCTGGATTTCCATTATTGCAACTGACAACACACTCATGGTGAAAAAAGTACAGACAGCCTATGAAGATGCCCAAGAGCACAAAGACCTGACAAACAAAAATGAAATGTAGGCAATTTCATAAGGTTATGGACAAGGTCCAACTGAAGTTCATAGAATCATAGAATGGCTTGGGATGGAAGGGAACTTAAGGTCATCTATTTCCAACCCTCCTGGCATGGGCAGGGGCACCTCCCAGTAGATCAGTTTGCTCAAAATCCCATCCAACCTGTCCTTGAACACTTCCAAGGATTGAGCATCCACAACTTCCATGGGCAACCCGTGCCAGTGCCCCACACACTTCACAGTAAACAATTTCTTCCTAATATCTAATCTAAACACACTTTCATTCAGTTTACCCCTTGTCCTGTCACTGAAGGCCTTGGTGAAAAGCCTCTCTTTTCCTCAAACCTTTTTTAACTATAGAAAGATCACAACAAGGTCTCCATGGAGCCTTCTCCTCTCCCATCTGAACAGCCCCAATTTTCAGCCTGTCTTTGTAGGAGAGGTGCTCCATCCCTCTGATCATTGGGGCCAGGTGGGGTCTCACCTGGGGGTCTCACCAGAGCAGAGCAGAGAGGCAAAATTCCCTCCCTTGCCCTGCTGCCCACACTGCTTTTGATGCAGCCCAGAACACAACTGGCCTTCAGGGCTGGAAGTGCACGTTTTCTGACCATTGTGCTGAACATGGTGAGGGCTGTGAAAGGCAACAAACAGGGCTTCTGCAGGTCTATCAGCAGCAAAGACTAGGAAATGGTGTGCCAGCTGTTCAAAAGGGAAGGGGATGATGAATTTGGTGAAGATGTGAAAAGAGCAGAGGTACTCAATTCCTTCTTTGCCTCCATCTTCACTAGAAAGCCATGAATCACTGGCCCCTGAAGCAAGAAATTGTTAGTTCTAGTGGGCAAGGATCATGACAGGGAACACTGAAATAAACTGGACATATTTATTCCATGTGACCTACAGGGATGCACCAGTAAGTGCTGAGGGAGCTGCTGGTATCTCTGTGAGTCCATTCTTGATTAACTATGAAAGGTCATAGTGACCATGGGAGATTCCTGAGTACTGAGAGAAAGCAAATGTCACTACCATCTTCAAAAAGACATGAAAGAAGATTCAGGGAACTATAGGTTAGAGCTCCACCTTGATCTTTGGGAAGGTGATAAGCAAATAATCCTGAGAACCATTTCCAGGCAAATAAAAGATAAGAAGGTTATTGGGAGTAGTCAGCATAGATTTATGAAGATGAAATAATGCCTGACCTAGAAGGCTTCTACAGTGGAGGGAACAGGGGAAAGCAGTGAATTCTATTTATTTGATTTCAGCACAGCTTTTGACAGTCTCAACATCCTTGTGGACATTCTGATGGAATATGGACTAGCTGCATGGACAGGGAAGTTGATTCAAAACTGGCTGAACTGCTGGGCTGATAAGGCTGTGATCAGCAGCATGAAGGCCAGCTGCTGACTAGTGACTAGTGGTGCTTTAAAGGGGTAAATACTGGAGCCAATACTGCTGATCATCAATGACCTGGATGCTGGCACAACATGCACCTTCCACAAGTTGGCAGATGATGCAAAACTGGGAGGAGTGTTTGACAGACTAGGTGGCTGTGTTGCCATACAGAAGGATCTGGATAGGCTGGAGAAATGGACCAAGAGACATGTCTCATAGAGCTGAGCAAAGGAAAGTGCAGAGTCCTGCTCCTGGAGAGGAACAGCCCCAGGCACAGGAATAAGTTGCCCAGAAAGGCTGTAGAATCTCTGTCCTGGGAAATATTAAAAAACCTAACTGACCACATTCTTGAACAAGCTGTCACAGCTGACCCTGCTTGGGCAGGGGTGGGGTTGGACTAGGTGATTTCCACAGGTGCCTTCCAGCCTCAGCCATTCTGTGACCCTGGGTTTGCTGGGACACAGCTCTACCCCTCTAAAATTTTGAGGAGGTAGTGGTTCCTACTCCACAGTCAGTGATAGCACAAACAAAATAAGCTGTTTGAATAATATATAAATGCAGCAGAACCTGTGTAAAGGTCACAAAGACATATTCTCTTTTATCTACTTGTAGGCACTGCAACTGGAGTGAGCGATTCCATAATTCATTTCAATGGGAGTTTTGTAAGCATTAGATGTAGGTTCCAAATGCCTGACCTGCATTTTTATGGGTGATTTGTTAGCAGCAGTGGGTAATCCTGTGGAGAGAAGAGGTTTTGATACTCAGCTGAGTACTAACTTTAACTCATCTCCATTTCTAAGGGAAATTCAGATAGCAGGGTAATTCATGTTTTCAGAATGCTGTTTTTTGATTCAAACTATTTACTGTAATGAAACAAGTAATTTGCTTTTATCTGAACCTGCATCACAGCTTTCACTTCACTGCTGGTTCTGAGCACCAGTCGAAGATTCTTGAACTGTGCTTGTCTACACCAGTGATGCTTCCACAGCCCAGAGTAATGGTTCATAAGTGTCACTGGACAAAGTTGTACAACATTTCATTTTTTCTTTTTAATCTTATCTGGTGATAAAAAAGTTTTGGAATTTGTTGTTTGGGAAAGAAAACTGGCATTTTTATCACCTAAGAATGAATCCCACTTTCACCTTGCTGGTTATTGGTATTACTTATGCTTGTCATGAACTTAGAGCAAATGCACAAAGTAATATTATCACTTAACTTTAAGACATGGTTGGCAAGTATACACAGCAGTTTTGTGTCAGGGAGATATACCAGTTATCTTCAGGATGAATACTTCATATAAATATTATTTTTGTATTGTGAATGTCATTATCAAATCTAATATAACAGACATAAACTATGATATATTTTGATGTTACAAGAGTAAGGAACACAGAATGTTATTGATGAGAAAAGTTCTTGCGGAGCAGAGACAGTTTTTCTTTGAAGTGGCTGTCACAAAGTGACACTGAATCTCTCTAGCACAGTGAAGTTCAAATAAGTGAAATAATGTCCACATCTTTTATATAATTATTACTTTTAGCTCCATAAACTTCATGAAAGCTTTGAACGTATTGTAGTGATGCTACAGATTTCAGTAACATTATAGTATGTTAAAAACTTCTGCAAATCACTCCAACTTATTTTTTCCTAATATAAAAATTGCCTACCCAAAACAACACTTCTTATAAAAGGGAGGTGATTTCTGATATAATTTACAAAAGCACACTGCATGTCAAGTTTTCTAACACTGCAGGTAAGCCTTGGTTTCTGATAGGCCATCTTCCCATTGTCTACTTTATGTAAAAAGACAGAAGCCACCTTGAGGCCAGAAGCCACAAATCCCTTTCCCGAATTATAGCCCTTAAAGTCTTTCTTGTCCCTTTCTCTGTGTTCCAAAGGCTTTCTCTCTGTTTGCAGAATAACTCACACGGGAGGACAAAAACTGTGAATGCTGGCTTCCCTCTGTCCCTGTAGCTCCCTGTGTGTAAGGCTTGGGATTCTCCTGACAGCCCTAAGAAATGACCAGACCTCAAATACTGAAGAGCATAGCCCCCACTTTGGGGATGAATATTAGGTTATTATATCAAAAGTGAGTATTAAAATTAACAATAGTGCCATTCAAAGTGCATGTCCAACACACTCCTTCATGGAGTTTTCCTATAGGGAAATATTTCTAAGCCAAAGCAGACAACCAACTGAGTCTCTGGGTAGGCTGCCTAACACTGAGAGACAAGTGAGGTTCAAGATGTGGTGAGGGATATAAAAGTCCTAACAAGGGGTCTCAGCTGGAAATGAGAAAATCTGAGTGCATGTAAGCCTCCTTTTCAGGTGACTCCATGTCTCTAGTGATGGAGATTACTACATTCTCCAATACACTAGCTCAGGTGAATCCTTTCACCTGCCTTTACCCTGAATCATTCAAAGTGGGTAAAGAGTTAAAAAACAACAGAAAACAAAACAAGACAGTAACAAAACCAACTAAGTTGTCATGTGGAAAAAAATGAGTGCCAGGGCCATTGAGTTGGTAGGTAGGAACAAATTGCTTGGCTTGGGACATGCACAAAGCAGCTGAGAGGTTGGAGCCTGTTCAAAGCAACTGTGAGCAGAAAGGGACAGGACACTTAAATTTGTATATGAATGAATGTATCATGCACTCTCCATGCACCAAACCCTGCCAGTTTCCCTAAGCAATGAGGTCTGGCTATTACTTCTGTAACAAAGGATTTGTCTAATCACCCTATTCAGGTGCTTGATCTAATCTCTTAATCTAGTGTAGATTGTCTCCCTGTTTTGGACATTCTCATCTCTCTGTGCATGTTTGATACATAAATGTGTTTGTATATACTAAAAAACCCCATGTATTTAAAAGCTGAGATTGTCAGAATCACAATTTTCTGTTCACCCCAGCATAAAAGCCTTGTCTCACCCTTCCAGTCACAATTCATTCATCTCATGCTGCTATATTATGCAGAAGTTCTAATTGTGTGACTGCAGATTCCTTGCCCACCTCCCTTCCCCGTGCTCTGTTTTACTCCATATATAAGTGCCACCAATGTTATTTTAGTCCACTTTGCCATGGCTCTAAATGGTCTGGATTTGAAGCACTGTCAGTGACCTCTGTGGAAAACCTCAGTGGAGGGACCAGGTGTGCTGACAGGCTAACACAGCTGAAGCCTGGGTATCTGACTAGACTCTAATTTGCAATAGGATCACACAAATCTGTTCTGTGGATGTCTGTCCTACAAAGCTCATGGCAACACAACATGCCAGCTGTGAAGGTAACCTGGAAGGTCAAAAGAGTTGTGGTTCTCTTCCCTGTTGTCAGCCTTGGGGAAAAGGAGACCACCAGAAGCCAGAACCTTTGCCTTGGCAACATTCAGAATTTGGGAGGGTCTTGTCTCATCAGTATTTTAGCCTCTCTCAACAGGCCTCCTGGGATGTGTAGGCTTTTTATAGTGCTGATGCCTTGTAACTGCTGCCTTCTGCAGCCCTCAGTGTATCCATGCTACACTCTCGGGATTAACAAAGTACTGCTTCCCTTTTTCCTTATCTTCTTTGCCCCTCAATAAGATTATCCCACCCCACCCTTTTTCCATTATACTCACCATGGAATTTTCTTTAAGCCAGGCTTTCCAGACTGCTCAGAGCTCCATCTCAGTTCCATTGTTTTAGAGTGGCTTCTGGTTCATAGCTGATGTATGTACATTCAGGGAAGTGAATTAACCCACCTACACCTCATCTTGATGGTGGTGCTGGAATTAATTTTTTAATTTCTACACCAGGGTTTGTAGTTGTTATTTTTTTCCTTCTGTATTTGCCAGTGGTGCAGTGTTTATTGTACAAGACAGAAATCACACATACTCTCCATTATGTTTAGGATATGACTACTACATTCCTGCAGACAGTATAGACAATGAACACAGTCAACAGTTCTCTAGCCAAAGTGAGAGACTGAGAAAGTATTAGGAGCGTGGATCCACAACAAATATCTATGATGTAGTTTTGGGAATATTTTTAATAATGAGATGTCACCAGAATCCTAACATTATTACAATTACTTTAAGACAAGCAGACATCAGTTTGTAGCAACATGCTTTACTGCTTTTCTTCTACAAAGAAAAAAATCACCATCGTTCTGTGGAAAATGTGAAGATTGTGGTATGAATGTGGTATGAATGAGGACTCACAACTGCCTTTCAGAGTCTGAATTTTGGGGTACAAACAAATAAATGAGGCAGACAGGGATGTGGCCAAATATTAGTTCTGAGCACTGCCTGTGGATGGGATGTTTTGCAAATAAGGAAATCTTCCACAAAAACCCAAAAGTTGAATGTAAAACTGCCCAGCAATCAATACACAGGGAGCTAGGCAGGAACCAGCTCTTCTAAATATTAAGTCTTGATGCGGAGCAATTTTATTTTTTGCAACATAAACCCAAGAAATATTTTAATGCCTTTTGCTGAGCTGTTCACCCCATAGCCCCAAAGATTTATTTACTGACACCAGCTGACAGGGATTAACAAACCCAAACCATTTAACTGAGGTGCTCTGTTTCCTGCTGAATTCCAGGTGTCAAAGACTAACTAAGGATGGACTCCTTTTGCATAGGTGATTTGATAAATAATTAATAAACCTACAAAAATCTAAAAGAAGGACTGGGAAGAGAAGCTTTTAGCAACAGGCACTTTATCACCTTGGACAAATATGTTGACATAATCTGAAGAGAACACAAATAACCCCTTGGTTAAAAAACAGATTTAAGTAGTTTATTCCTGTAAACAATACTTATGACTTAAATGTAGATGTGCTTCAGGTGCCCATCTGGGATTAGGCCAGTATTGTGCAAACTGGTTTAAGAGGAAGGAGAGAGATTCTTGACTGGTCAAAGTGTTTATGCTCTTATTTCACATGAGCAAATTAAAAAATGAGTGCAATAAAGATCGTGAAACAATTGAAAACAGTCCATAAAGCTATGGGAAAACAAGGTATGAACACAGCTATGTGAGCAGCTTTTTAAAAAATGCTTTCTATTTTTAACAAATGTATAAAAAAATATCAAATGATGGTATCTGCTACCAACCTAGCTTGTGTACAGTTTTACTTTCAGAGAGTGTGATGGTATAACTTAGGGGTTTAGCACGTGTCAGATTGCCAGCTGTTCCTGGGAAGTGAGTAAAATATATAAAATGTGCTTAAAATTGAGTAACTCTGTACCCACAAATGAACAGGTTGTGCTTGTTTTGAACTTGTAAAAATGGAAGCAGTCAACCAAATAGATGATTTATAAAGAGAAAATGCTAACAGAATTATTCTGTTGTGTGAAAGAAAATTGGACTAGCCAGTGGGAAGAATTTAACACAGCATGGCAGGCTTTAATTTACCTCTGGAATATATCAGGAACCCTCAGCATTTATGGATCAGAAATTATTTGTGATAAGGCTTTTCCCTTTCAGCATCACTTTTCACCTAGGTATTCACTTTAACCCTAGTATCTTCCTTTACTTTCTCACTGTCTAAACACACCCCTAGAGCTCAGCGACTGTAAATTACACAACCTATGGCCTTCTGACCAGCTTCACCCAAAAAGTTTTCATCTACGCATGTGGATCTTTCAGAATTAGGCTATTTCAATCCAAATGTATTCACCTAGTTCTTTAACCCATTATTGAATGATGGATAATCTTCAAAATAATCTTTGCCACCAAAAAGTGCAAAATGTACCATCTATTTCAAATATTGTGAAGTCTTAGATATCCTGGTGTATTTTCTAATGAATGTATAATTGATAATCATGAAAATTTTGCCTGTTTCATTCTCCCTGTGATTGTAATGCTTTTTCTCCTTCACAAGTGTTATTATCCAAAGTTTCTGCTATAGGACCAACTTTGGGTCTACTGAAATGAATGCATGCATCTGCTATCTTTGTTTGAAGTGAGAATTAATACAATTTTACAAACTTGACCTGTATTTAAAGCCCAGCTAGTCAGCAGTTAACTACAGTTTTGAAGTATTTATTATTTTTGCTACTGGATTACATGTACCTACCCTTACAAATGAAAAGAAAGGAACAGTTTCAGTTCCAAGTTACACAGAAATGGGGGTGCTGAAAGCCAATGGCAATGTATGCTCTTATGCTAGGCTCCAGCTGCTCAGCTGAAATATCATCCTTTCACATAACTAGTTAGGAGTTGTTTCTTTGGCTGATATAGGAACTAAAATACAACTGCTTGTGCAACTATCCAGATCATGGTAGGATGAAAGTCCATCAATAAATCATTTTTATAATATCAATTTTTTAAGGAAAACTGTGCATAGGAAACTAAACAACTGCAAGCGAATGGTATTAATTGTGCATTAGTTCAGATTTTAGCGTAACATAAATTATTGACTAATATTTCTATACTGAATTAGTGGAGCAAACTGCTGTTCTCTTAAATGAATGCTCTTGTTTTTCATATAAGAACACTGAACACATGAAGAATCATACCAGAGGTATTAGGAAGGAGATTGTTCCACTGATTTTGACATAGGGAGATGCTGTGGGGAAGTATGTGTGCCTTGGCACCAGTAAAGAGAACAGCCTTCCTGGCCCCACATGTTAAGTTAAGTTTTAGCTCACTAGGCAGTCTTAGACCCAGTTGCACTTGTGTAACCTGTCAGTAGGGACCCCCTGGAAGTGGAGGATTCCTTTGTACTCATTGTCTCTTTGAACACTTTGCTTCCACTGAAGAGAAGGCAATGTTAGCTTGTTCCTATGAACTTCTTTACAGTTTGTGAGCTCTAAATCCACCTTGAAAAACAAAATAAAATTTAAAAAATAATTAAAGAAATTACTGCCAAACTTCTCCAATGATCTGGAATTTTATTCCATCCATATACATGCATAGTAACAACATTTGTTGAGAAATTATTTCTATCAGAAGTAGAACATTATCTTTGTGATCACCAGTTGCAGTATTGCTACTCTTATATTTAAATATATCTTATATATGAATTAGATTCATAATTGCAGCATTGAGTTTAGGGTTTTGTTTTAGACTGTGCCTTTCAAAAGATAAAACTGATTGATATGACCTCATTTCTTACAATACTGCTTCCAGTAATTTTGTTCATTCTTTATAAAGTATTGCATTTAACAGCAAAGGTTTAAAAATTGAGACAGAGATGCATCAGCGAAAGAAAATACAAGTACTATACAAGGAAGGAAATGCCATCTTCATTTAACGTACGTTTCAGATTAAGAAAGTGGACAGAAACATACTGCTACATACAAATGCAAAGCCTAATGACTAAGGTACTGTATCTGCTAAAATATAAAGTGCAAACTGAGCCCAATTGTTCAAAAAAATTGAAATTTTTAAGGCGAACTTTACAGCATAGTTGAAACTTCTTTGCAAGTTATATTTTAGCATATACATATATCTGCAACAGCATATAAGAAAAAAAATCAGGATACACAAGTGCTTTTGAAGCTATTTCTAAAATGCTTTTCTGTATTGTTTGCGACTATTTTCTTTAAAATCTACTATACAGTGCAAACCATATGTGCTACACAATAACTATACAATAACATTACAAATGACTTTAATATAAAGTTTTTAAATAAAAAATAACATAACTACAGCTATGAATACTGCTGGTAAAATAAATTAATATTTTTGAAAATGGCACCAATAATACACTTTACTAATGGACTGTAATGAAATTACACCTTTAAGTATTCAGCTCAGCAATAGTGAAATCTCCTGATTGTC
Source organism: Rhipidura dahli (assembly GCA_013399225.1). Taxonomy (NCBI): domain Eukaryota; kingdom Metazoa; phylum Chordata; class Aves; order Passeriformes; family Rhipiduridae; genus Rhipidura; species Rhipidura dahli. The sequence continues at coordinate 418,005 of VXAC01008662.1, forward strand.
CAGATGTAATTCAAACAGCTTTCTTTAAACTGCATGGAACAATATGCTAAACACAGGTACCAAAGGTGACCGATTGTTTCATTTGACATGTTCTGCTGCATGTGAAGAGCAATAAAACTTCTTATGAGTTATAAAGTTTGAAAGATTGTTGAACTGGATGTCACACAGTCGGCAATACTTTCCACTGGTTGGAGCCTGGGTAGAACCATTCACACCTTTAGCTATACTAGACAACTGTTCCTCTGCTGTAGGAATTGCTGGAGAGACGTTTTCATTTGTAGTTAAGGGATTCTCAGAGATCCAAGAAGGAGACTTGTGCCCATCTTCATGCGGAGGGTTCTGGGAAATGTTCTCTTGCTGTGGGTTAGCAGCAGGTCTTTCCTCCTGTTTGAGTCCCCCATTAACTATTACCATGCCTCGGTTTTTCGGCAGTAGTGGAAGAGATTCTTTCTTCTGCACAGCACATCCATTCGAAGGCGCCTGGCCTTTCGGAGATTCACTTTCTGCATTTGTGCTTTGATCTAAATCAGTATTATGAATGACGAGAGAACCAGAAATGTAATCACTTGGCTTTATTCCATAATATGGAGAAAGCTGATCTGCTCCTTTAGCTTTCTTTATTGCTCCAGGGTAAAGGCATTGTGGAAGAAACAAATGTTTGTTTTCTTCTTTTGTAGCAATAAGCTGGGCCGCTTCACTAAAGACTTTCAGTCCTTGAAGTGTTGCTAAGTGTGTGGAAAATAAGTTTCCATTAGGAGAGGACTGTTTCGAGTTTCCGTTTTTCTCACATTTGATTATGCTTCTCTCATAACTGACATCTGGGCTGTTTCTTTCACTTTCTGGGTTTTGAAACACCTTACTGTCGAGTTGTCCCAGGTCATTACGCTGATGAGCAGTGACAGGACAAAAGTTCTGCTTGTGAGCCAGGTAGTTCTCCACCTTGTTAAAACTGATCTTGCAAACGGTGCACTCATGGTAGTCCAGCAGCCTTTTGGGAGAAGCGGATGTCCTCTCCGATGGGGGTAAGCATTTTTTACTGAGATCTATTGGCACATCCATCTCCAAGCAAGACACGGTGGAATGGGCAGTGTCACACTTCGAAACTGGAACGCACTTGTTAATAGACAGTGATGTTTCCAGATGCTTCGAGACTATTCCTGGAAAGATATCACATCGTGGATGGTAACATTCTCCAAGGCCCTCTGTTGACTCTTGAGTAGATGTACAAGGATTGCCAAGATTAGCAACTTCTAGAAATCGCTGCTGAACTAGTGGTGGCCTCTGCTCTTGCTCTGGTAAGCACATCTCATACATCTTCCTTCGCTTCCGAGTACGCATTGTTCTCTGCATGGCAGGCACTTTGTTGGAAGCGGATCTCTTCAGCGGGGGATCGTGGCGAGTGGCACAGTAATACTGCTTGTGGACCATGTAGGTCTCATGTCTGCTGAAAGTGATATTACAAGCTTCACACGTGGTCTTGTTAGGGTCACTCTCCCCCTCTACTAAGGGAGCATTGGGATTCTTCACATCAGAAGGTTTTCCATTGATCTTCTCATCACCATTGCTTGCAGTTGACAACTTCTTAGGCTGTGCAGTAAAGTCTTTCTCATGACTTTTATTGTTTGGCCCAATCAAATCTAAAACATTGGAAGAGTTTAAGCAAGATGTCTGCAGTAGCTGATTTTCTGGATCTGATGTGTGAGGAGCTGCATTCAGGATGTTTATAGAGCTTTGACCATTACTGGGACTTACAGCTTCAGGCATTTTTTCTGGAACACTGGAAAAATCTGGTGACTTTGCCATCTGCTGCCATCGGCTGCTGCAGTAATGCTTTTTGTGTACTAAATAGTTGTCCAAATTATTGAATGTTATGTTGCATTCAAAACATGTAGCCCCTTTAGGCATCAAAGGACTGTAAATTACAGGCGGATAATTGCTACTTCCATGCCTCAGCCTTCGATGGACCAGTTCCGACATTTTGGCCAATATCTCTGAAGCCTGAGGAACCACAGTGATGTCTTGGGGAAAAGCAAACTGAGAAAGAAAAGGTCCCATTGGGAAAGAAGGACCAATATTAGGCTGAACTGGCGATGAAGCAAGTCTTGGACTGGATGGTTCAGATTTTATTTTGGTATAGGAAAAACTCTGCTTATTTGCTGCAGGCTGGGTTTCTGGCCTCTGGTTTGGAAGAAAAAGTGGAGCCTTTTTTTCACATTTATCAAGCTCTGTATCAGAACTTGCATCTTTAGTCTGCATGGTCTTTTGGCTCTGGGGAACATCATTTCTGCTCAACAGGTCCGTTGCTGGCTGTAAACCTTCTTCATTTCCACTTGGAGAGTGTTCAATGTCACTTTCTCTCTGAATTTTGTTGCCAGAGACATGTAACTCTTGGTGCTGCAGTAGCTCCCTCTGAGTTTGGAAGCCAAAATGGCAGTGATTGCATCTAAAGGCAGCTTGAGTAAGATGCGAGAACAGGTGCTGATGAAAGTTAATCACTGAGTCTGCAGTGTAAGTACAAACTGTGCATTTCAGACTAGCACCGGGTGGGAGAAATTCTTCCATTTTCACTCCTAGAGAAAAGACAAGCAAAATACAAAATAAACTGACCATTTTGCCCCAACTGGGAAATCAGTTGCACAGAAGGTACAAATACAATGAGAATAACTAATTTTCTTCTAATAAGATGGTATTAGTCACCCTGAAAATACTTGAATTGGTTTTTCATAACTCCTAGGTTATTCCCAGACTTCTGCTCTGCTTTGGAGAGCCTTAGTATTTGCATGCATTCATCAGAGCTGAAGGGAGTGAAAGAACAAGGGAAAGGATAAAAATAGACTGGACTTATTCTAAATGAAAAGGTCTCAGAAATTACAGTTACATCTACAGGGAGACATAATGTTCCCCAGGCACAATCTCTGGAAATTTTGAATGCACAGAGAGCACACCAAGGTCAAGAGGTTCAAGGTTATGATATAGCTTGAGGTAGAGCCCTCAGTGTGCCTCCAAGCCACAGACAAAGCAGAAGTAGCATTTTGAGCATTATTGATGCTCAGCTTTTTGCTCATATGGGTTGTCTGTAGTGTGGGAAGAGGTTACAGATCTATCCTCGTCAGAAAGGACTGATGAGCTGTGTTCCTTGTGAAGGGAGGAGGAGCAGTAGGACACTGACATTTTATCTTTCATGTAAAATGGCCGTTGGCAACTACTGCTATAATACAACACCTTTTCCTCATGAAATCACTACCACTTTATCAAGAAGAATACATTCAAAGACATCTCACAATCACTGATTAAACAAAAAACTCCATGTTTCATGGCATTTTGAAATAGAAAATGCTTTAAAAAGAGATAAGCCCAAATTTTTCTATTGCAACAGCACAGATTCTAGTTATACTTTAGACCATAAAAACTGAAAAAAATATTGATAGGGATGATACTCAGAATTTAAAATGAGTATTTGTTCTTCCTACACATACATACATATACCACACCTCAGTCAGGTGAAGTAGGTGTGTGGTAGTTGGACAATACAAAACTGGAAGAATACTGTAGCTCACTCTGTGGGTAGGCACACTGTTGTACTTGGAGGGTCCTCCCTTCTTCCCTAGCACCAGTGACCCTCCCAAGCTGTGAGTGACACCTGAAATTTGACTTGCTATTGGCCTCAGAGGCCAGAAGGGAACCAAGGAGATACACAGAACTCTAATCAGCACTTGTTTCCCATTGGGCCCTTTCTCCCCAGAAGGCCACATGAGGCTTTAGCTCCTCCACTGATGCTTCCCCATCATGTGGTACAGTGACAGCAGCTCTAGGGAACTTTGCATTTTGGTGAGGGCTCTGCATTCCAGTGGTGTGGGTTTGCTAGAGCCTCCAGCAAGAACAGTAACAGAAGGTGAAGCAAACATAGGGCTTCCAAAGATTACAAGATACTTGGAAAAGGAATGTTTCATGCCTACTGCAGAAGGTGTTATAACTTCTGATAATCTGTATAGAAAAGACTGACAGGACCTGAAAGAGAGCAAGAATGATTGAATAGACTGGTTTATGACTAAAAAGAAAGGTCTGAGGTTTGTCATCAGCTCTAAGAAATAACTAAAGAATCTTACTGGAAATTCACCACAATCTCAGGTCTATGTTTTCCAAGGAACACAGATGCTTATCTCTAGATTACACACAAACATGGTCACTCACACCTCATGGCTCAAAATCCTCAACACCTAAGCCAATGGTATGTCACTAAATGCAAATAGCTGAAGCAAACCTTTTGCACAGTGGCTAAAATTTCAGTTTTCCTCTGCTGGGGAGAAATTTGTCTGTTATCTACCCAGAGTATCTGGTTATAATTACTAGGCTTAATTATAGACACACTGGGCTGCATTCACCTGATCTTACTGAAGCTGTTGTAGCTTATGGTTCTGCTGGTTTGCTGAACAGTGAAATATTTTCTAGGCAACAAACAGAAAACTGCAATAGCCTGATATTCAAAGTTAAGATCTTGCAGCAAAAAAAGATCTGACCTCTAAATGAATGGTTAAGGGTTTTCTGTGTTGTCTACATAAAGAAGTTTTCACTCAGCACTCTTCCAGTCCTTTTCTGGGAGGTGCCAAACTCCTCCAAGGCAGCATGTTGCCTTTTAGATTTGCAACTGCACTGCCCAAGTATCAGAGGAACATTTTTTACTTCACCAAATCCACAGAGTAGACTACGTATGCCCCTGGAGTTTTGACACTGCAGCCAAATTAGGCTTTCTTCTGAGACTAAAGCACCCATTAATGTCCTTTAGACTCCATTCATTTAACAGGAGGGTAAGAAACACCTGTAGAGACCTTGCCTGTTTCCAGAAACAGCTCTATGCACCAGACAGCAAACACACCACAAACTGACACTGAAATCTTTCTTATTTGTGAGTTTTCTGTACTACTGAAAACTCCAATGCAAAATGTCCTGCAAATTCTTAACTTGTGTTTCTGTCCCAAATTCAATTCAAAATTGGTCATCTACACCATGCTGATGTGGTGCTGAGGGACATGGTTTAGTGGTAAAGTTGATGATCTCAAAGGTCTTTTCTAACCTAGACAAACATACGATTCTGTGTTTTTGTAATTCTAAAATACTATCTCCATTTTATATTTGTAAGAAGGAAAATGAGTATTTCTATCAAACAAGAAGTTTTTTATGAAACAAATGTCCTCGTAAAAGCAGAGAGTTCTGGCCCATGATCCTTAAAGCCTTCTGCCTATGAAGCCTCCTCTAGGGCACTAAGACATTATTTCAGAAGGACACGTTCTCTGGTTGAGTGTATGTTTGGTAGCTGGAATCCTGAAGTAATTGGTTGTGTCTGGATTCCTGATCATACCTTCACCAGTAGAGAAATGCTGCCTGTATGTTTGTATACACACATTAAGAGAGAGACAACATTCAAATGAGGATCAGTAGATGAGAAAGATGACACTAGTTACCTGGGAGAGGTACTTGGTGTAGAACATAGGTCAGAAACATAGTCATTGGTATTATCTATATGCAATGCTTGCATATATTTGGAGTGACATTGATCCTCTGCATGTCTATAGTGAATAATTCTTCAAACAGCTAAATGTAGAAGATCATACACAAAAATACATGGTACTTACCACTGTGAGAATTTAGGTGCATTTCCAGAGCTCTTGCATTCGAAAAGCTTTTGGTGCACTGTGGAAAGGGGCAGACACTGGAGATCTGCTGAGCACTGTCCTCACTCTCCTCTGACAGCTGTGGCCCCTCTCTTTGCCTCCCACTGCAGTAATACATGAGATGGGCCTGCAGGTTCCGCTCGCTTCGGTACCAAATGCCACAGGATTTACAAGGGAATATGTCCTCTACAAGCAAGTATAAGCAGGTGCAGGTTAGCCACAGTTCACCTGGTGCCAGCCAATTCACATAGCTAGATTAATTCCCCTCCCTTCCCCATTAAAAAAATTTATTTAATGAAATATTGAAAGCAGAGATACGGGTTTTTTAAAATGTCACTTGAAGATGAGAGACTAACATGGAAGACAGTTGCTTCTTTCAAAAGGATTTTTTTTTTAAAAGTTGCATGAAGAAAACAGCTAGAAGTTTTTGGCACATAGTTATTTTAAAAAATTAAATAAAATGAAATGTTTGTTGGGAACATGCAATACTAATTCAGGAACTATACTATATTTCCAATACACCACTAGTCATTAGGCGACATCTTTCAATTTTTTTTTTTTTCCTGTGTGCACAAGACTTTCCAGTTCTAGGCCTTGGAATTTTTGAGTGGTAACTGCAGATCATTCTGAAGAATGTGTATTTTCAGTATGCTTATGCAGTTATTACTGCAAAATCCTATTGCTCTGATATCCAGGAGTCCAGACTAGACTACTTTTCCTTAAGATCCTACCATAGGGAATGTGGTATTATACTAAGCAGCATGTTTATTTCCTTGGCTCCTGTTCTTATTAATTATAGAAACTGAAATTTCTTATGTATTTTTTGCCCTCTTGTTTTCAGTAAATTGTTGTTTTTCCACTTTTCACTATGCATAGAGGATATTTACTGAGAGCAAGGCAATTTTTCATTGTCTCCTATCCTAAAGTGTCAGCAGCTCCTCTGAGGAGAGATGATGCAGAAGTTGCACAGAGTGTTTTCAGCAGCAGAAGTCTGATCCCGCATTAGAGGCTACATACTTTACTCACGTGAAGAGTAATAATGCAGATGGCATATTTACACAAAGTGGACAGATATTTGTGTGTTAATGTCCTGTCAAAAGACACCCACACAGTAACTTTTGGGTACTCATTTCAGAAACACAAAAGATCCATTTGACCTTTCTGAAAACTGAACATTCCATCCTATCAGTAAGAACAAGAAGAAATCCCTGCTCTTTTGGGGCACATCTACTCTAGTAAAGTAAACTGTGACAGGACCCACACTTGAACAGTGGAACTTGTTTATATTGTTAAATCATGAGAACAGTCCCTTCTATACCTTTGGCTTAAGTCAATGAACACCATTCAAATTCATAGATAGATTTCAGGAGCTGTCATAGGCCTAGGACTATTCTCTGCATCTGGTCTGGACACCTCTCGACTGTTTTTGAGTCTAAGAGAGGATAAAATTATAAGTAACCCAAGACTGTGACAGCTGATCTCAGGATCAGGTAATTCCAGTCAACATCAAAACACATCTAGATCAAGATCAAAAGTCCCCCTGACTTCAGAATGCAAAGAGCTGCTAGAGACTGTAATTAACTTAGTCTTGAAGAATGGCTGGCTGCTCTGAAAACACGGCATGTGTAGCTGATGATGCAATTCATTATAATTCATCACAATTTATGTTTATTTTCAAATATTGGTGTGTATAGGACAAGTGCTCTGTTTCAATTCCTTTGGGTGAACAAAGTGGAAGACTCCAACCCATTGACATGGATGAGTCTTTTATTTGCTAAATATTTACAAATGCAGCCAAAATTTACATTGCTCAGTTTGCTTCTCTGATTGCAATGCTAATGCTTGTCTATTTTTCTGCTCATGAATTTGCAAAAAAATATTTATACCACTACCAATTTCTGTTTTTCCCTTTGCCACTGAATAATTGTGCATGAATTTAAGACACAAACATTTGATGGAGCTGCTAGTATTCCAACATGCACCACTATTAAAACATCACTGGTACAGCTTGCATCATTTGAAACGTCCACCTCACTTTAAAGCTGACACTTCAACATTTGGTTTTGGTCTCAGTGGTTTAAAAAAGTTGAAGTGCTGAGGTTTCCACAGAAAAGTCCAAAAGTACTAATAGGAAATTCTGATATGGGCAACGTCCTATTTGAATTCATTTGACTGCATTCCATCACAGAATTGAACTTTCTGATTACCTTAATGAATTTGACTTCCAGCCATTTTTATTCCCTATGGGTTAGATGGTGTGGACAGTCTGTAGCTGCAGCTACGCTTGGTGAATATGTGACTCCCATTACATGCCAAGCAGAGGAAATACATTTGAGGAGTTTTGCATGGTGAGAGGATGGAATTTCAGGGAGAACAAAATACAGGGATGGGATCTGAAACTATTACTACTCTGAAGTGATGCAAAACAGATAAAGGCTACTTGAAGCTAATGTTTTAATTACTTAAAACCAATATATTGCAATTTGTTTCAATGGATACTTTCCAAGTATTTCAATGGATCAATTCAGCAAATGAAACATTCAAGGTCAAGCTGAATGAGCAGAGAGTGCTATTCTGTTTTTTCAACTAGCAAATATTAGGTAACATTAAAAAAAACCTCAAACAACCTACAAAACCAACTCTTTTTTTTCTAGAAATGGACTTTTTTTTTTCAGAGAGCTAAAAAAAGAATGTTTAAGAGATGGCTCATTAGAAATCTAGAGCTTCATTTGGCTTGTTGATGGACTTGTAGTTCAACACTTTAATGAAGAAACTGAATTTTACCAACTCAACAATGAAATGTGAAAATAGCCCCATATGATCAGAGGCAGAGTTGGAACCGACATGGAAAGTTCTGAGCAGTGAGACTTACTATTTCAGCACCTTCCCAAAGTCAAGAGCACAGAGGTTACTCTGAGTTGCTGCTAAACCTGTATGGAAAGAGCTGATGCTCCATAAACTTAAAGACTCCTCTTAGCAATGTTCAGTGTAGCTTTCCAGGGCTCTGCAAAAGTCAGTGCTGACAGCAAAGATGTTTTCACTAGAAACCTGACTACTTTGCCAAAGCCCAGAGTTGGTCTCGTAAATTTTCACAAGAACAAGGTCTCAGCTGAAACAAGCTGTGCCCTTCAGGCAAGGTAACCCACTGCAGCAGCTCCCTTTCAGCTGTTGGCTACAAAAGCAGTTTTCTCCTAACAGTGGACACTTTGTGGTGTTTCAGGTGCTTCTGACACCTTTTGGAAAGTTCCTGTGCAATCCTAATTGCTGGTCCTGTGAGCAGGTATGTGAGCTCACAGCTGTCCCACTGGTGGGTAGAAATGAATGCGTTTAGCTTAAGGGCATGAGGCTGCTGCAACTCACTCTTGGAAGAGAGGACTTGCATGATTTGGACATCTGAAGGCTTAACTTTTAAAATAGGCTAACAGTAAATATGCAGCTATCAAAATTGTTTATCAAAATAAGCAAATAAAAAAATAAAAGAAACTGAAAGGAACAGGTGGAATGAAATATGTTACCAGGGTTATTTTAACTAGTCCTGTGTGAAGAGCTCGAAAATGTTGTGACTGTCCAGAACTCCATGTTATTAGGTGTGAGTCTGAGTGGCAGATCATGTGCTTGCATGTGCATTTGCACCTGAAATACCATGTTCATTATAACTACTTACAATACTTAGAAACACAAGGAAGTGCTCCAGCATGGGGTCTTAATGGACAGACTTGCAAAGTGCTGAGAGCTAAGAATATGCAATAAATCTAAGTGATGGCTGGTGAGGATCATGGTAATGGCCAATATATTTGAAAAGTACTTAGAAAGGAGGATGAGGAACTGGGCTGTAAAAGCAGTAAAAAGAAAAAAGTTAAAGATACAAAATTTAATTTGTGCAGAATTGCCCCAGTTCAGGAACATTAATGTCCCTCCTCTCTGAGGCCAACACTTGAATGCACGGTGCATTTTGTCCATGATAGAGCCTATTGGTGACCAGAGGATGTAAAAACAATATTGAGTGGAGATACTACAATAAATCAAGGCTGCTGTAAGGCATGATTTCTGCTGCTTTTTGAAATAGTCACTGAAAGGATGTGTTTCTTTTCTATTTCTGAGTATCATGAATTATTACCAGAAACTGCAGCAGCAAGCAACAAGCTTACTTGAGCAGCAGAGGCTGGACTTTGAGAGCTGGCCGACCCATCTCCTCTGCTCTTTTAATAATTTCTAATCCTATTGCCTCTGGGAACAGATCACAGAACCTCCACACGAGGGCAGGTCAGGTACACTGGGTAAGGCTCTCGCCAGACTCCTATTCCTGCTCTTTTTATCTCCGAGATGATGGGGGAAACAAAAGCAAGCTTTGAGCTGTGGTGTGGTTTCTGTGGTCTTGAATTCACCGTTGCTGCATTAGCCCTTCGTATGCGCCCTAAAGTGCTGCTGTTTTACAAAGCTGCCAGGGAATAGCTCCGCACTTACTGTTGACAATAGCAGTAGGCAGGATGGAAGCCATGGCAGCTTGCTGCGGGAGCAGCTGGATGGAGTCCAGCAGGCGAGCGGGGTACATGCCCTCGGTGAGGCTCATCTGACTGGCAGCCTGCAGCCGCGAGTCAAAATCCACAACAAAGGCAACCAGCTCTTCACCCTCGGAGATGGCCTTGGTCGTGGTACACCAAAGCTGCCCTCCTGCAGGAAACACAAAGGCAGAAAGATTTAATTGTCGACATCAGATTCCAGAACTTAAAATATCAGTGCTGTCTTCACACTTTTTATTTTTTTTGAATTTCAATGCCTTATTCAAGGTAAAGAGGTATACAGTTTTTACTTTTACTGTCTTCCTTCTACCAATATAGGAATTTTCAAGTATAAGAAAAACAATTTGGGGATAGTTTTCCTGACTATTTGCAGTATGAATATTCATTTTTATTTTCATTTTGTCTCCTAAAAAGGCAGCATTATGAAAGTCAAGATATAGGTGAAAATAATTTATGCAGCACGTTTGTCATTATTATTTTCACCCAAGTTCCTGTAAATTTTGTCTCCAAGTTTGTTTTATTTTGAATAGCAAATCACAGTCAATGAAACCAAACAGCTGCAAGAAAGAAATCAGATTTCCTCTTAAGGGCGTTCTTCCCCTCCCTTATGTTTGTCACCCTCTTTCTCTAAAAAATCTTCCCTTATGTAATATTCTTCGTAACATGACTGCTTTATCTCTGCTTACACCGACTGAACTTCCTGAAAAGAAGATATGCCAAAGATCTGTTTCATAAAGGCTTATTCAAATAAAGGTTTGTTTAAAAGAGGGGGGGGAAGGGGGGGGAAGTGGAAGAACTTTCATCAAACAGTAAGATACACTATAGCTCTGTGCTGCAAATGTCACGTGTAGTGCATTAAAAAGAAAATTAACTATGCGAGTACATCTACTAATGTATTTGAATGCGATAGTGAATGCTCATTTATTTAACATGTTTAGACAGGCAAAGCACTTATATTGTGTTATCTACACTCTCAGGCCTAGATACATATCCAATACAGTTATGCCTGAAATAATGTTGCATACTTTATATGTTATAAAGCCTTTTTTTTTCCTCAGGTTTTGTATATATAGAGAAAGCTATATGTTGCATTCATTAGGCAAGCAAAAACTGTACTCGTTTTGATAAGTAATATTGCAGTGTTTATCTTTCGGCATAACTGCCTTTTCAACTGCACTTCATTTTTTTCCCTTCAACGAGATTATAGTTTTAAAACAACTTGTTGCAAAAATCTGGTAGAGGAGATAACAACAGTGTATGATATGCCACAGCTAAATGGAAGAATTAGGACATTGTTTTAGAGAAATCTTGGACAATTAATTAAACCAGTCTATTAGCTTTCAAAGATGAGCAAACAAAACAGCATCAGTGACAGTGTGTTTCAGTGGTAAAGTACGCTAAGCTTCCAGACCTCAAAGTGGTGTAGAAGTTTCAAAGCAGAAAAGTGTCTTTGTATTCACCCTTTCCTAATACAGCAGTTGAAGGTGCTACAAAGTTTACAAACAATTTACTGTGAGGGGACCAAAACATACCGAGGCTCCAAGATTGCAGCATTAAATGGTGCAAATCTGAGTAATTTCCTCCAGAGAATAAGAAGATGAAAAGTGAAGATAGTACCAAAAATTTCTACAAATGCAGAATCCTAATGCCTGAGCAGGAATTAAAAAAATTGAAGAGCACAATCTGACATATTGCCTGATATAACTAGCAAATATACAGAAGCCTTCAGAGCTAAACTGGTATTAAGCCTCTTCCAGAGAGAACCAGGCTAAATTCCGAAAGGGTACTTAACTAGTCTTGTAGATGAAAATACATGGAAAATACACTGCAATTTGAGAACCTGCAATTGGGTACTTTTGCTGCAAACATCACATAGTTAATTTCCATTATTAACATGTACTTCTGTTTTATTTATAAACAGAAGGTGTAATAATCAACCGACATGTTTTAGTATATTTTAAAACAGAGTAAGAGCTCTTTCTAGACTTCATTATTCACTGGATCTTTGAATAAAAATGAGTCACTGCAGAAGAACCAACAGAGGCTTTCTCTATCCCAGCAAACATCCATGCTGTATGTACCCTTGGGGGTGAAAAAAAAGTGATTACTGGGTCTCCAGCTGCACTCAGTCTGGATCAGCTAAAAGGCTGACTCAGGCTCCTGATGTTGGAGCTCCTCAGGGCGTTGACTCTTGTCCAGCAGATTAAACTCGGACAGCTGAAGCGAGCAGTGACCCCGCTTGCCTGCTCCACCCAGCTCCTGCAAGCTGTCACACCTACGGCAGGCACAGCCTGGTGGGACGTGTGACAGCTTTGGAAGCACAACAGTTTCTAGTTCGGTTTGATAAAGGAAATCAGAACTAGGGTAGTTAAATCCATTCCTGCATATGAACACAAACGTTCAGCTCAGCAAGATTCAGATCTGAGAAGTACCTTGATTGTTAGTTTGTTTTCTTTCATCCCAGTCTATAGAAAATGAGGCATTTAAGCGATCATGACATACATGTCCACGTTTTCATCAGAAAATGATACTGTGTTAGGTCAGATCCCCAGATGAACTCCCAAATTATGCATTCCTCCAGCTGCTGTAAACGCAGCTCAACACCTTTGCAGCAACAGCCATTCCTTGGGACAGGACACGGTGCAGTCCCCACTTGTTCCCTTCCACGCTTGCCTGCACAGAGTGAGGCAAGAGCTGCTGTTTTGAAAGATGCAAAGGACTTTCTTCCCCTTAATGCAGTGAATGCAAACATGCTGACCTTCATGCACAGCGGGAAGACTGTGGAAGAGAAGTCTTCTTGAGCATTCTACTGCACAGTCAAGCAAAGAGCACAAGTCAGTCAAGAATGACAGAAAGAGTACAGTCAAGTGCAGAGAACCCGACAGAGGCTTCCAAATTTAATAGGAAGTTCCAGTCGTGACTATCATATGAATTACTATGCTGTCTAGACACCTCTGTCAGGGATAAGGACTTCCTTACAGCTGGCAGCTGCAAAACAGGAAAAAACTCTTCCCACAAACATCTCTACAGGCTAAGGCACAACTGACATATACACAGCAGTGTCTCAGGAGCACAACAGCTTTTCATCAAGCAAAGGGCGGTGTTAACAACAGGTTTTCAAAGGGATAATATGGAAGCCACAGCCAAGTACCAGTGATGATTAGAAGGAAAGATGTTTGCATGAAATATTTGCAAAGATACAGACATTTCATAAAGAAATGTGAAGGAGTGTTATTTATATGAGATGAAGTTCTGATTAAGCTGGCTAGATTGTATTTTAACCAACTGTTCCTTTTGTCAGAAATAACTTACAGGAGTGAAATTGTTCTACAAAGCTTTACCAGGCCAAGTTTCTCAGTCCTAAATTGAGGCAGGCATCAGAAGAATAGAAAGGATGAACAGATGTTTTAACAGGGATAAGTGACTGACAATGCCTCTGAAATAGTCATGGTTATATGATTTGGTCAGAAAGCAACAGGTGACTTGGGGCCTCTTCTTGTCCATTGGTACATCCACTCTACCACAGCAGAAAGAAGACTCTCAGTCAGGTGCAAGAAGTATGACCCTGAGTATGGGGATGACTACAATTATGTTTATTGCAAATACAGTATCTAAATATTGTCAATGCAGTATATAATACAAACAAATCTAAAGGATTATAATATAAACAGGTTCAGATAGAAACATACAGGTTTACAGTCCTTGGCCTTTCAGAATGCAAAGCAGAAAAGCACCCCTTTTGCTACTGTAGGATTTTATCTTTGTATGTGGCTGGATCTTAGCGCTTCTACTCACCCTTTCCGACCCGAGTGTTCCCTGTCTTCGGCCCGGCCGTACCCTGCAGGCGTTCCTGCCGCGGGTGGGGATGGAGACCAGGAAAGTAACTGGAAGCTCTCTGCAACCTTGGGAGACCAGTTTGCCCAGGTGGCCCAGTCTCCAGCAGCATTTTATTCGGCTTTGCAGGCCGATGTGTACTGAAGTCAATGGCTGCCATCACAGCTCCCCCAGCTCTGGAATGCATTCATTATGCGAGCAGTCCAGACAGTTCCTCCTGCAATTCCCACCCGGTGTTCTTATCTTAGGACAATTCCCACCTGGTGTTCTTATCTCTGGACAAATCGTATTGCCCATCAGAGACAACAGCGAGGGAAGAAAGCTTGTGTGCCTTGTGCAGACGACACAGCCAACACCCGACTATGTTTCATCACCATCACAACCATTTACACCGAAAGGGATCTTGCTGGTTTTACGTGGTGTAGTAAGAAAAGTCTTACTCTTGTGCCAGTGCAGAAAGGAAGGTTTTAGATCAGCAGAAGGCTTTGTAACATTGGAAAGCTGTTTTCTCGAAAAGGGTAATTATGATTCTGTGAAACTGAAAATAAGCTTCTTGAGCCTTTAATGCATTGATTTATATCTATGGTTAAATCAAACAAATTTGTGTGATATTTAACACATACATGTCAAGCCGAAGAAAAGAATAAAAATGTCTGTAAACACTATGTAGTTATTTGAATTCTTTTTCTCGTTCACAGTCCAAGTAATTAAAAGGGTTCATTTATTTAATCATCAAAAGACAGGAAATCTAAAGAATATCATGTTGTGCAAACTAGAGCAAAAAATTACACCCCAATTGCATTGGCATGAGTTGTTTACTATAAGACATCAGGCACTGAAGCAGTTATCTGATACCTTCAGAACTTCCACCAAATGGAAAGGTTATTTCAGGGTTCTCTTCTTTGTCTGCATCTTTCACTGCAAATATTTCTGCTGCTCAAAAAAACCGCAAACACCCTTAAATAAAAACAAAAAAATCCAACCCAAACCAAACCTAAAACTTTCTATAAAAACGAAAGAGTAAGGTCCTGATGTCCCTGAAAAACTGTGGACTTACTGTTCTTTGTAATGTTTATGATCAAGATTCTTGTGCAAACAGATCTTGTTCCTAACAGGAAGCTTATAAATCATACTCATAATTGCTGTCAAAACTGCAGTGGAGTGTACTGCAAGTTTCGATAATAAAGAATAGAGTCACAGTTCAAACTTGATTACATTTTGGAAATTCATGCTGCTCTTACAAGAATCAGTGGTCTTAAATATCTTCTTCTCCTGCCAAATTTTTCACTTGCACTTTTTATTATTTATGAAATCAGTGTCTGCACAATGTCATGCAGACCTCTGCTGATAAACTCTAATTAAGATTAAGACAAGCCTTTTGGAAAGGATCCCATCATTAGCAAACATGATAAACACAAAAATACTCCCTACTTGTCAACCAGGAGCAATTCAGTAACCTAACAGTATTATCTGTTGCTAGGCTACAGGGCTGACAAAGCTTCAATTATATTGTATGGCCATACCTATAGAAAACTGTATAGGAAAATGTATCTAATATAAAAGCATTTAACTTCATCCATGCTATCTGTAATTCACGGCTTCCCTCAATGACAAAAAATCAGGTTAATAATTACATAGCATGCTGAAAAAATCTTAGCAATGTGTCATGTTTGCACAATTTTTTCTAATTTATCTCTGTGATTGATAGACATTTGCTTTGTAAAAATAATAAAATGCAAGCAATGGGATGCTGTAAACCAGAAGCGTAACTACATCTGGACTCATCAAGATATGGAATCACACTTAGTATAAAAAATATATAGTAAATTGAACCAATTAAAACACACTTAGATGCAGTAATACGCTATCTTCTGTATTCAGAAGAAGGAGTAACATGGTGATAGATATGCGTGCTAATACAAAACTTTATTTTATGTAGGGCAGACACCTAAAATTGAAGAAAAACCTTTTTTCTAAACAGCCCTTCCTTTTTTTTCTTCTACATTTGAAATTTTGTTTTAAAAAAAGAGACCTCTATTATCCTACTCAAAATAAGGAATTTGCTCTGAAAATTTAACTAAATGGCCCTTCACCAATTTTGATCCTGAGAACCCTAGAACCCTGTACCACTTCCAGGGAAAACACAGAATCCTGCATGGTGAGTCTTGGGATGGTGGGCTGCTGTTCCCCCCACCCCCCCCAACTTCTGTTTTGCAGGCCTTAAGGAATGGTAATTTGGAATCTATGGATCACAGTCTGAAAAAAGGCTGTATATAAAGTCAGACTCACCTAACTCCACTGGAAAAAAAAACTTCAAAATGGATGAAATCATTAAGCTTCTTGATTCATGTTGCTGCTTTTAGGAAAAGTGCCTTAAGAAAGCACATAGCTAAAACCAGCATTTCCATTGAGTACAGGTGTTTCGTGGATTCAGAAGCATAATGACATATAAACATATATTCAAAAGCAAATCCTAGTTTTCCTGTGTTTAGTATCAGTTGGTTTTCCTTGCTAAACTATCTGAGTGTCATTTTTTTTTTGACCCAGAAATGCCATACATCGTTCATATAAGTTTAGGAAATCAATGGCAATTTCTATTAAAGCCAGTTTTCAGTGCCAGTTAATTCAGAAGTATTACTTTTGTGTAGTAAAATTTGAGCTTACTGGACTTGATTGCGTTGCTGCAACAACATAATAGCCCATTTCCTGTACACACATCTTTTTGCAAGAAGGGTCAAAAGACTATCAGAATTTATTTAAACAACAGACTGTTGCTCTTAGCAACTTCCAGGCACCGTCAACTGAATTAAACCTTCCTCTCCCAATAAAATATTCCAACTTGCAAAAAAAAACTTGTGCTTTTTAGTAATGATAATGGGGGTTGGAGTTAATTTATTTTCCTCCCTCCTTTGTTGCACAGGTTAAGCATTTAGGGAAAATTTGCACATCACAATAGGATGGGATCTCCATATTTGGGTTCCTCCTGCTTCTCACCCATGGGGTTGTGACGACTCAGCACATTGAATGCCATTTCAGTACAGCACAAGTTACTGGGCAGATCTCTAATTTTTGACATGAACAAAGTACATATATCTATATGTGGACACATTGTTTAATAAAAAAATTATAATTCATTCAAATCCAATACTGTTGAAATTTTTGACAGTAGAGTGGTACAAGGAACAGAACTTATAAATTATGTGTGCCCCTTCTTTGAAAAATGCTTTGGAGGTTTCTTTGTGCATTGGCAAATACAGTAGGAATATGAGTTATTGTGTGAATCCTCCTGCACAGCACCTGATAAAAGAATAAAGAGCTGTGACATATTCTTAAAACAATAGAGGAATTAAAGAGAAACAATGGGCCAGCTGCTTCATTAATACAATCAAAAGACAGCCCAGCACAGAGGAGTCCAGATAATTAAGCACTACTCTTTTAGACCTCTTTTTCTGTAATAAAATTGCTAAAAAATTATTAACTACTTCATAGTTGTTAGATAGATCTATGTACTTGTTTATTTGGGTTGATTAATGCCTTTTCAGTATTCTACAACATGCCAACTCATGGTTCATACAAGTTTTTGAATAAAATAATGTAAGAATATGTGATACGGATCTGTGGTATATACAGCAATAAATCAAAGGCATTTTGTGAACAGTCTTTCCAATTGCTAAATAATTCTTAGCATTTTTCACATGCGTACACAAAATATGTACTTTGCACAGCATTTTTGCTATTAATGCACTTTAATGTTGGGGTTCCAGGCATTTCTCTGTGAAGTGTCTCAAAAATCACCCCTGCAAATTCGAACTGCTCAAACTCTCACAAAAAACCAGCTTTAGTGCTATATTAATGAGACGATTTCCTAGCTTCTTTTATATTTTTTCCTTGTTTACCGATCAAAGGAGATTGCCAAAAAATATTTGACCTTTAATTTTAACTACCCACTGCATAATATAAGCCTGCAAAAAAATGGAAGATCTATTTTACTGTATAAATTAGACCAATGCAGTGGACAAAGCAGTTCTGTTGCCACTTTTACTATTACCTTTGTGTTCAGCATAGACTATGAAGCCTTCTTAATTTTTAACTCACTGAACAAAAGGCAAAAAAAAAAGAAACTGTGATGATATTTTCCAGAGCCAATACAAAAGAAAAATACTCAGCTAAATGGCAGTAGCCAAATTAACCCCCTGTATATAGAGATATAAGCTCCCTGACCAGAAACAGGGAAGAAAACAGCCCTTAGGAATATAGCTCTTACTCCTGCATGTGAGTCAACCTGAGCTTTGGGTCTGACTTCAGCTTAGTCATATGCTGACAGCTGACAGTGTATTCATCTGAATAGATGATTTTATGGTTAAAACTGTCAGGCATTATATAGCTGATAAAGAGGAAAAGAAAAATATGAAAGGAGCTTGCCATTCCTAGGGGAGAGAACTCCTAAACCTGGCATCTCGGTGTGAGTGTCAGGGGTAGGTCTTTCCCTTGCTGCAGTACAACTATCGCTAACATCACCATCTTATGGCAGCAGCTCCTCTCAAATTCACACTGCAAAAACCTTCCTCAGCTGAACCCCAAATAAAGCACAGTGTTTCTGAGGAGCAAGGAGTGTAAGGAACAGATTTTGACCTCTTGTTTTTATCACTGTTGTATGCCTGCATTTTGTTAGTTTGAGGATTTCTGTGTGTTTCCTCCAATTAAACGTCTGCATTTAACACTCAACAGAGTCCTAATAGGTAAAGAGGCAAAATAGATTAGTGCTCCGAAAATATTCACAGGAAAATAATGTGGTAATTTTATTTGCCATTTTCCCCCCTGATAGAGCTGTCACAGCTTATTTACCACAGGGGGAGACAGTTAAACCCATATCCTTAGAAGTTCTATGCATTTAAGAGGCTTATATATCTCTTCTGGGACCCTCGTTCAAATCCTGGGCTAATCAGAATGAATACATATCTTTCTATTAGATGGCTCTAAAAACTCTTAGGTGATATCAGCTCCTGGTGGACGACAGTCCACAGCGTAAAACTATTAAATGTTTGGCACAAATGGCAATACTTACAAAATGAAGTTGAAAACTGTAATATCCTCCCACATCACAAGAAGTTAAGTCTGCTGCTCAGAGGTTGAAATTAAAGCCTGCCACAAATGCTAAACCTGTTAAATTTCCTTAATTCAGCATAAACTCAAACAAGGAAGTCGAAGGAGTTCTTTCCCAAGTTTAGTGATTTCTTCTTTTTTTTCCCCCCTCCTCTTTTCTTTGCCTATTTATCTGTTTTGAATTGAGTGCTACACCTTTTTTACATTTGAATTAAGTGTCACTTGAGTGTTATTTTAGAATTTACTAAGCCTTCAGAAAGAAAATGATAAACAGCTTGAAGAAACCGGATAAACCCTTGCTGACATTGCCCACGTTGCATTCCCACCACCAGTGCAGAGCAGCTAGGACTTAGTGTCGCAGCACACTCCTCTCCCCTTTTACTTTTTACAGGACCACTGAATGGGCACTCTCCAGAGAGCTTCCCAGGAGACATTGCCGGGTGACGCCCACTGCTCCCCCCGGCTTTTGTGGATGCACCGGGTTTCACAGAGAGAGAAAATGCGCCACTGAAACCAACTACTGAGAAGCAGGGCTTCGGATACACACATTCCTACAATCCCTGCTTCCATAACAGCACAGCTGTAAGGTGACCTTTTAGTAGCCTTACAAACACAATCATGCCTGTGGATTGTCTTTTCAGAGTTATTTTGTGAGGCTGGAGTGTATGAAAAAAGGAGGTGATTAAATGAGACAATAGATGTGCTTTAATGGCACCTCTTTCTTACAGGGAAAGCAGAGTACACTGTATCTTATCAATGGGTTTTCTGCTGTCTTGCACCTGCTATTGTAGGGCTCATTTCTTGCCCCTGGGCAAATGCAGAGTGAATGGCAAAGGCACCTGAGCAGAAGGAAGGATTATACAGAAGGAGCTGTAGTGATAGGTTGTATTTGTAAAGGAAATCATCACAATAAATACAAGAGAAATAGGGAAGTCATAGAAAGGTAAAATCAAAGTAAGAAACATTGGTTATGAGACCTGCCTGCCTATTTGATACAGGGGCCATGCTCCAGAAAAAGCTTACAGATTTGTGAGAAACAAAAGCCAGCTTTTATAGTGAACAGAAGCAGGAGCATTTAGCTATGTGCACCCTAACCCTGAGAAAACAGTTGCTATTACTGTGAGTTATCTTGGACCTTTACTCATGTGAACGTTCAGCTCACAGGCTGAAGTTCAGGAACTTGTTCACCTCAGCTGTAACAACCATTGGAGCAAAGCAGCACCTCCTGATTCCAAAAAGTCCTGCTCCCACTTAAGCCATTAAAATTTTCTCCACTGGCTGCAGTGGAAACACCTCTGTGGCAAATCAGTGTCTCTTACTAAACAAGCAACTAAGTAAAAGTAGATTTGCATGTTTAGTATGTTCTAAAATGTAAACACCATAGAAGATATAATAAGCATCTGATCCAGTCTTCTCTATTTAAAAAGTACCTAATTTAAAAAAAAAAACCAAATACCACTACCCCACACACAAAGCCCCATACCAATACACCAGATTTCCTTGAAATGAGTTAAATCCTAGGTATTATAGTTCTGCCTTTTAAACTAGAAGCTAGAAGTAAACTGCCTGAAAACTCTCAGTGATCAAAAGCATTTCCACCTTCCAAGCCATACATAGTGTCCAAGGTAAACAAGTATTGTAAGCCACTGCCAATCTCCCAGTTAGTTCATCTAGTAAGAGATTGTTAACAGCAGAAAGCAATGACCCAGCTACCTCTGGTTACACTGGAATAAAAAAAAAAAAAAAATGAATGAGCAAATAGTTAAAATTCTGGCTGTACACACTAACACAGACTAACATTTGAGGAGGATTCTGCACTTGATGACTTCTTCCATAACAGGCTTAATAAGAAATGCCAGTTTACTGAGCATCATACAGGTGCATAGGAGCTACCATTGTGCCTGCTTGGTCAGCATGATTTCTAAATGGCCAGGAAGAAAGTGACTGTATACCCAAAGGCAAGCTGTCAAAATTCAGTTTGCAGCTGATAAACTGATTACAAAGCTGCTTAAGACTTTGCTTGTAAACAAAAGCATTTATCAACTAATAATTTGCAATAAACTGATGTAACTCCCAGCTGAGCCCCAAACTGTAATTGTCTTTACCATCTGCCTATTAAAACACCATTCTTCATCACCAAGCAGGAGCAGAAGGGAGAGAATCTCCAACAACTACATAACTTGCATGCTTATAAATAATCTGTGAGCATTTCACACATTCATTATGATTGCCAGGTTTTTTATATACTTCATTTTCTCTTTTTGAGAGGCAAAGAGGTGCAGTAAAGTGGCAGAAAAGAAATTAATAAATACTGCCTGGTGCAAGAAAAAATTATGTAAATTCATCATACTCTGCAGTTTCTTAATTTTTTTCTCTTTTTGCTACTCCATAGGAATATCATGATGGAAGCCCCCTCAAGCACAACTTTACAGATTAAACTCTCAATTTCTTTTCAACTTGTCAGTTTTCATTACCTTTCTTTCTTATGTATTCAGTTCTTACAGCTGCTTCAATGGGAAGCCAGTTAAAGCATACTGGCTCCCTAAAGGGAGTCTGCCAGGGTCTGAGGCATTCTGCAGGCTCCCTGGACTTCTACAGGTCACCCTTAAGAGCATTTTGCCAATCTCGTTGAGAGGATGTCTGAAAATTAAGTGAATTTACATTCTTTTATTTTCTAACTATTGACAACCTTAGTCCTGAGAAAGATGGCAGTGTTTAGACAAAGTTCAAAATGAACAAATACAAATGCTCTAAAGCTGATCCATTCCAAAGGAAGAATCACTTTGTTAAATGCCTAAAATATTCAAGTATGAAGGGGAGAAAACAGGAGAACTGATACCGTGCAGAGGACGGCAGCCCCTCGAGATGTGTCTGCATGAAAAATTGAATTTAACAGAGAATCACACTATGATTTAGTGCAATGCACTTGACCAAATATTTCTGCAATCTGCACTCTCAGCCACCCACTGGTCTGAATGCAAGGCTGTGACCAGAGACTGACGATCAGCTTACCTCTTCAGAAATATCTGTACGAAATGCACAGATGTTTTAAATGCAACTTGATTTCTCACTGACTTTCTACATTCAGACCAGAAGGGTCTATTTAGCTGAAGTGAGGCTTTTTACATGTATGAAAAACATGTCATCCCTGGGAGGAAGTTTGGCATCTAAAAGCAAAAGAGGACAGTTCCTCCTGTTAATTGCACCGAAATGCAAGAAATTAGAGGACAATCCTGTCACCCATGCTCACAGAAGCAGTCTCATTTCCTTCACTGATAATCTTTCCCTACCTCTGTCTACCTTTGTCTGACCCTGTTACCACTAGTGTCGCCTGTAGAACACCATCCCACTTCCTAGAACTGCAAAAAAAAAAATCAAACCACAAGATAGATTGGGACCTCTGGACTTTGTTGTTAAGATGCATTCCACTGAAGACAATTATGCTTGTAAACTAAGGTAATTTCACGTGTATATAAATACATGTACTTGTGAATATGCTGGCCGATCCAGGACTTGTACCTCAGTTTCTATCCACAGTACTGGGACAGAACCCAAACAGGGGTGAAACAGAGGCAAAAGTGAAAAACAGCATGTATAGGAAATTTCTTTTTTAATTTTGTAAAGAAAAATTTTTGTTCAACACTAAAACATAGTGATGAAAAGCACCTTTCAAGCCTCTGTAGTTCACACTTATCATATAAATTATTTAATCATAGAATGGCTTGGGTTGGAAGGGACCTTAAAGATCATCTAGTTCCAATCCCCCTGCCATAGACCAGAATGCTCAGAGTCCCATCCAGCCTGGCCTTGAGTGTTTCCAGGGATGGGGCATCCACAATGTCTCTGGGCAACGTGCGCCAATGCCTCACTACCCTCACAGCAAACAATTACAAACGTTAAGCAACTTGGTCAGATTTTATCCTTAGCGTGACAATGCTGAGCTAAGCTACAAAGTTAAAGAGTCCCAGTTT
>VXAC01008663.1:387-89468 GCA_013399225.1 Rhipidura dahli
AAAAAAAAAAAAAAGAATGGCAGTTTCTGGTTTGTTTCTGCTTTGAATGTCCTGTGTACAATGATTCCTGCTATTAACTTTAGGTATTATTAAAATTCCCTGGGCTATATGAACAGAATAGTGACTAGAAGAATTTTCTAATCCAAATTAATTTTACTGCTGGGGAAAGTTTAGGGACTATAGCATGGCTCTTCAAGCATCTGTTGTGAAAGCTTTTTGAACACTTGTCATGAACAAGGCCTGGGTTTCACCTCTCCACCTGTCTGCTAGCCCTGCAGCTTGAGAGGATGATGGACAGCCAAAACCTCCGGTCCTGGAGGTCGTTTTGCACTTACAATCCTTTCAGCCTCCACTGATCTCTAGGAACCACAAATTGTATTTCTTATTGGTGCCCTCAGAGAGCCTCGGTTTCCTTGACTGAGACAGAGTGTTGGAAAGAAACAGCATTTAAATGAACAAGAAGAATGGAACTGGAATACAGAAGCTCTCCCAGTTTGCAAAGTACATTCGGCTGTGACTGTTGTTTTGCATATGTCATTCTTGGTTTGCAGATAAGTAGCAGCACAAATGGATTCACATGTAAATTTGTCCCTTGATGATGCTGTGTAGCAGAAATGAACATGGCTCTCCAGGGCTTATCTGCTTCAGTTCAAGGGGTAGTCAGTTCCTCTGCAAAGCTGGCTCACATGCTCAGTGTTTGCAGGAGTGAGACCAGGGGAAAGAGTGAGAAATTCTTTTTTGCTATCAACTTTGTGCAGTTGCCAGCAGCAGACACAGCTCACATTGGTGTGTGTGAGGGGATAAAGGGGCACATTTCTGTTAGGGATTTCCATTAGAGCATCTGCACTTCAGAACTAACACGGTCTCCACCACTGTTTAACTGCTGGGGCTCATCCACCATGATGCAGAGGGCAGGCACTGCATGACTAATGGGAGCAAAAAGCAGCCCAGTGTTCTTAAAACCGTACTCTGCAGGATCATTTAGCCAACTCCCCCTGAAACCCAACTATTTGTAATGGAAATGCTGACATCTTATCTTCAGTGGCAATAATGGAGGAACCATGAAATATGCCCAGGGATCCCCTTTATTGGTTTTAAAGTGACAACAGAGGCACATTCACAACTCTAATCTGCTCAGGACAGAAATTTGCTCCTCGTTATCTGTGGGTCTAAATTTAATGTGTTTTTAATTGCCTATTCACCGCACCTACCAATTAAGGCAAAATAATATCTCTTCATTTGAAAAATGTATGAGCTTTACAATTAGAAGTAATTGTCCTCGTTAATTGAAAGTGCAGCTTTATTTTCTGTTGATTGTATTTTTTTTTTATTTTATTATTAAAGGATTGTAAAGGCTTTTGGAATCCCATGAAAGGGCAAATGCTATCGTGTGCTTCCACTGCAGTCACAAAGGACAAACTCAGGGGTCAGCTCAGCACTTGGGGGCTCTTTAAGCTCTGTGAATATTCAACATAAAGTTAGTGATGTTTAAATATGTTAAACCGTGCCAGAGGGTAACTTTCACACTGGACATCTTTTTCTCACTGCTATCAGTAGCACTCAGATTCTTGCCTCTTGGGACAATGGCCATCTCTACATTATGCATAAGTGCTATTCCAAGGAAAATAGTGCCAAGCTCTTGTGTGCTGCTGTTTGATGAAGGAAAGTTAAATATATCTGCACTGCATACAGAAGGAGACTCTTGGGGAACACCGAGAATTTTGGAAGCCCCAGAATATTGGACACAGGGTCAGCAAATCCATAGGTGGATCAGGGAGCCAGGCAAAATGGAGCACACAGCACAGGAACCATAGCTGGTGCTCACATCAAGATTGCAGGAGCTTGGTTGATCAATCTGTATTTCAAATAATTGTCTCATTCACAGGACAAGGGACATCTCCTGCCTATTGTTCTCATATCTCATGCTGAGAATGTTCAGAGTAAAGGCAGACAGAAAACATGGTGACCTCAGATGAAAATGCTGAAGAAAACTTTGGGGATGGAAACACCAGGGCAGTCCTTGGACATTCTGATCATCTCATTCCATATAAAAAGTTATCTGTGTTATAAGCTGCATCAGGACTTTGATAGTGGCATCACACCTTCAGTAGCAGAACTGGGACACCTTCAACATCCAGGCAACCCTGCCTGACAGCAGATGCCAGAATTAAACTTCAGGGCATGAAATGAAGCCTCACTGCTGTGCCAAGATCCTACCTAAGAGTCCCTCTTCCCCCTTCAGCAGAGAGCTGGAGCCTTCAGAGATGCACTGACTGACATGCAGAGGCATCTTTCATCTTTTCCTGTCCATGGGTTTGCAAATGGAAGCAAATGGATGCAGTCAGGCTTTTCTTGTGAAACCCTCTGCCTTGTTCTTCACATCACCTTTAAATGAGTACACCCATGTTCCACAGAGCAGCTCAGAAGAAAGACACAAGGCAACTGCTTCATTTAACACTGCTTGACAAAATGATCTCTCATGACCTCCCAGCAGCAACCCTCTCACTCATTTTAAGTACAGTGTAATTGCTGGGTGTCTGACTCACCTCGCTGTTTTTCAAGTGCACTTCTGTGGCTACATTTTTAGGCATGACTTTAAAATACACTGTTAAATGCTATCTGTTCATATTTCTGTGTCACTCTGGTGTTCTGGCTGGGATGTGTGTCAGTCAAATGGACATTTAGCCTTTTCTTCTGAGGGAAGAAAATACTCTGGGGTAATATTAATTGGTTTGTGTGAAATGAGTGCTTGAAAGCTGCATGCCTCTGTGTATGTGTTTGGGTGTAATTAGATTTAATGGGACAGTGCTTGGATTGCTCCTCCCCAGACCTGGCAAACAGCCCAACCCTTTGACCTGTGGGGTTTTCAGTCAGGGTCCAGTTCAGTTTTAGTGGTTCACTGCCTCTCTGACATGGGACTGTGTATCCCCTGCAAGATACTGGGGATACAGGCCCACTGGCAAAGCAAATGATTGAACCATAGTTGTACTCCTCATTAAAGCATATTGTTTGGGCTGTACTCATGTTCAGAAGCTCTCAAAACAATGGTCCTGCTTCTTGCTGAAGCTGGCAGGGAGTGAGAAGCATCCAGAGGTATTCCAT
Source organism: Rhipidura dahli (assembly GCA_013399225.1). NCBI lineage: Eukaryota > Metazoa > Chordata > Aves > Passeriformes > Rhipiduridae > Rhipidura > Rhipidura dahli. The sequence goes on from VXAC01008663.1 coordinate 3,490, forward strand.
CCTGTCTTAACAGCAGTGTCTGAGCAAGGGGTGTGTGTTACTCTCAAGGGCTGCCTCACTTTACTTTAATTTTGGTGGAAAGCCAAAACACCAGCAAAGCTAAATAGTTGGGTCTTAGCTAAAACTAATTCCATCATGCTCTCTATAAAATCACAGTATGATTAATATGTTGGAAATACCCCATGTAGAAACCTATCTTTATTCTAAAAAGGAAATTCATGCTGATTCTTCTGACATTTACCTTGAGATGGGCTAAAGAGCTCTGTTGAGATGCCTCTCTCTCTACCCAGAGTGGAATTCCAGATAGCCAGAGCTAGCAGAGTAGCAAGAGGAAACCCAGGCCAGCCTGGTAAGCCATATTTGGCCACCTATTCCTTAGTTATGGTCTTCACATACAGCTTATTTTTCAAGTTTTAGAGAGTACATCTAGAATTTAAATATACTAGTGGAAAACTGTACTGTAATAAAATTTAAAAACATGTGGATAATATTCCTTTAAAGTTATTCCAGGGCATTACAGCTTGTGATACCTTTTTTTGCACTGGAAAGATTAATCTTTAAAATCTATTGTTACTTCTAGTTCTCTTGAGGAAACTGTGGAATTAATGTGGACCTAAGGGACAGATTCTTGATGGGTGCAAATGGGTGCCTGCTTCTGCCATCAAGTGTCTGTTTTTTTATCTTAATCTTGAAATTAAAATTCTTTCCAACCCCAAGAACAAGTAGCCCAATGCTCAGGGCACTCAGGAGAAGTCTTTTCTTGTTTTCACTGGTCTGCTGAGGTTACTTTGATGCTGCAGCTTTCTGTCTTAAAGTTCTTCCAGACAAAAGAGATCCATCCAAGACTTTGTCCCACAGAGTCCTGAGTCTTGTGGGAGCCTTGGAAACCAGACCCAGCTTCAGTGGTGTCCCACAAGCACTGGGAGTGCTGAATGCCTTCCAGCAGAGAGATTTTAAGATGAGGGCTTGTCTCCTTCCACAAGTCCTTGTTAATCTTGATTTCCCCAGTGTTCCCTCCCTGTATAAATAAGACTTGATCCCTAAAACCAGAAGACAGTTTTGCAAGCAAGTGATTACATGAGGTCTTGTTTGCATTAAAAATTATTAAAGTGATGAAAATCTGGAGTGAAGCAATGGTGCTACCTGCTAAGGCTTGAATGGTGTCTCAGATGAATTTATATTAGTTCATTCCTATATTCTATAATTCATATGGATTTTTAATTAACCTTCAAGAAACATACTGTCATGTGTGGTTTTTATCTTATTTGTGTCTCCTGTCATTCTCAAGCTGGTAAGTAGGGAGTAGGGAGTGGGTCATCTTTGATCCACAGGCTGGCAATTACCATGTCTCTGTGTAACTTATCCACGAGCAGTGGGATGTGTCTGACCCAGTGTAGACACTGAAATGCAGAGGAACCACTTGACTGAAGATGTCCAGGGTAGTGGTGTGTGCTGGTTTCATTTTCTTCACAGTAGCTATATGGGCCTGTGTTTTGGCTTTTAAAGATCGGGATGGAAACATCCCTGTTCTTGAGTCTTTCCTGGCAGAGTTGTAAGGACCAGGGCCAGGTTAATTTATTTTTAAACTTTTTTTAGAGAAAGTTTCTTCCTGCCTACATTCTTGCTCATTCTCATTATCTTTTACATGCTGGACTTCTACTCCTCTGACATTTCCTTTCTCTGCATTGCTTTTCCCTGTGCTACACATCTGTTATTCTGCCTCTTCCTATTTATTTCCTCTTCCTACTTTCCAAAATCACTAAAATCCCCCCTCTTCCCTCTTTCCTCTTTTCCAGCAACCCTCAGGCTTTCAGTTTATTGATCTGTTATCCTGCACTTTGTCTTGTTTTATTTTGTTGACTTAAGAGGAAATCTTAGCTGTGCAGGGGACTTGTCATTCCTGCACTGGCAAAGCACAGGGCAGTTAAGATGGTAGAACATGTTTTGCAGTAATAATCACCTATAACGTTTATATTTGCATGGCAAAATATTAACTGGAGTCAAGTTAGAGGCATAAATCCTGAAAATTGCAGAGATTTCTAATTATGTGGCTACAGCAAAGACTTAAAATATTGATGACAGTTCTGTTCCTCTTGTGTATGATGTAAGAAAAGAGGTAGCAGAGACCTGTTAGAGGTTTTGCCTTTCAGATTCCTCTCCCCTTACCAGCAGAAGCACCACCACTCAGTTCAGGACCTGCTTGTTTTTATCACAAATTTCTGAGGTCAGAGCTGTGCTGCATCTTACAAAGAAGGAGTAGGTTTGTAGTCATATAATCATGTAGCAGAATATCAATAAAAAGGGTGAAGGCAGGAATAATTCTTGTATACTCACCATGTAGAAAACTTGAGCTCTAAAGGTCTTAAACCAGCATTTTCTTTTATAGCAGGTGCAGGCTGAGCAGCAATGGGCAGATCCCATATTCTCACTGTGTAAATGGTGACACACATCACAGTGAGGTTTTCAGATGTGCCTCAGGAATAAATCTTTATGGAAAGCAGACTCCTAAGCAGTCAGGTTCTGGTAACATCAGGTCCAAATGAAGTTCATGCAGGCGCACATGGAAGCAAAAACTTCATATAATAATGTGGTTTTTTTATTGCCACTTGAGTATCTAAACAAACACTGAGGTATTTTTTGCTAACAAACTGTCTCAGCACCCCAGCACAAAAAAATGCTGCTTACCCACACGCATGAGTGATGCACACGTGTCTGCCTGCACTGCCATGTGCACACAGAGGAGGGAGGAGGGAGAGGATGGAGAGGGAGAGGATTCTTTTTGCACCATTACTCTCAAAGATGTTTTGGAGCAAACTCAGGGAGAAGTTAAGCTTTGTCTGCCACATTAAGTCAGTGTGTGTTAAAGGCACAATAAAGATGCAAAGACGTCAATGTGCGCAGCAGCCGATGCAGTCAGAACTGTCAGGCTGAGGTCTCTGGAAAAAGTGATTTCTTCCCTTTAAAGGTTTTTTGAAAAGTAGCAGTGAGCATAATTAACCGTCATAGCGAGATATAAATTGTTTTCTGGGGAAAACACAGAACTTTTGCCTACATATTTCATGCAGCTGTGGTTATAGAAGAGGAAGTTTTAGGAAACTGGCCTCCTCTGATTGCATCCTTGTTATAAATGCGTTCATTTCCATTTCTTTGTTTTGTTACAACTGCAGAGACATTTTGTAATTTTTTTTAAAAAAATCAATTAATAATTACTCTTTAATCAAAACAAATATATCATAAGAAAGTGATTTATTTTAAACAAGATTTCTTATCCAAGTTTTAGTCTTTTCATCATTAATTTTCTCCCTCACCAATGAGTCTTGCCCTGATGATCATGATGGGGACAGACGTGTCTGCAACATAAAGCAAGTGGTAGGGGCTGCTGGAATATGTTCAGATATGGCCAGGTATGTCTGTCTGAAATCTCTGAGGTCTGCATGTACCTGTCTGAGGGTGAAATCAGACCTTTGCTAAGGCTTAATTTTAGGCTATGTTTTGTGTGGAGCCGAGACTGGAAGTAGAGTGAGCAGCAAGATGCACAGAGTTTCAGCAAATGAAACACATATTTTCAGGTCACAATGTCAAGGATCACAAGTTTACAGCTTACAGCCTGGTTAAATTAATTTTCTCTGATGGACCATAAAACTATTACAACAGCCATTACTGCAAGAGATACAACACTCTGGAAAACTTGGCCACTTGTACATCTCTGGGTCAATAGGCTTGTTCAGTTTTGCAATTCTCTGCATCTATAGCTGCTTCTTAGGTCTGCCTAAAACCCTGCTCAAATCTCCTTTTTTTGCTGATAGGTCCAATGTTATTATTTTCCTATATCCTCTAGCATTATTGATACTTTTTTTAGGGCAGGGTGTGCAGTGTCTTGCTAATTCCAAAGCTGAAATGAAGACTCATGTTCTACTTAATTACATTTTCATAACTGTGCCCTTGGATTGGTAATTTAGAGCTGAAAATACACATAGGTCTTCTTTCTTTTACTAATGGGTTGGGTATTTAGTGTCAGTACAGATTCAGGAATCTTTTATTTTGAGACAGCCAATGGGGAAGTCAAGGATCTACTTTTTATTATCCTCAAACAATGGCAAATCTTAAAGTCTTGAAAATAAATTCCTGCTAAAAGAAACGTCTGTGGCATGGAATCTAGATATTTTCCTAATCTGAATTCTTAGTAAAGTTAGCATTATGCATCTATTGTGTAGGGAGATATTCAGAAAAAGCAAATCAAACTCTCACTCCAGACAATCAAAAACCATTCACAATTCACTCTCTCTGGACAAACTGAGTCACAAAATAAATTCCCTGCTTTCAGGAGCTTCCCCAGAGGCAAGACATCTCAATAACAAAATGGCAAATATGGCCTTTCCTCAACACCTTTTCATTCAGAGAATTTATAAACACAGGTGTGACAGTGTTTTAGAGCCTCTCACAGTAAGAACGGAACAAGGCTGTGTCTGTGCCAGGTAGGTAGGCAAATAACTTACCATTGTTTGACACTATGAAAATTAGGACAAACTGAACTTGGGGTTTTGGGATTGTTCTTAGCTTCTTCTGACTCTATTCATCTGAGAAATAACTGTCTTTCAGCTCCTCACTGGGAAAAGACAAGTCCTTTCTGGAAATGCTCCACAGTCTGAAGAGATTTGTTTGGGTTTTTCTGCATAATGAATGGCAGTGGGGAGATCTGTGCTGAGAAAATAATGTCTGCTTAACTGTAGTAATTGAAGATTTTGTTCCTTTTAAATATTTTTTTTTTAAGCTGAAAATTTAATTCATCACAAATACAAAGAAAATGTTATTAAGGGGGTGTAAGCCTCTGGCATATTTTTTAGCACAGAGACATACCATAAGGAAGGTCCATTTGTGTTCCACTTACTGGCTTTTACTCCTTGGAAAGATTTTTTAATGATAAATGTGTTTAAAAATCCATTACAACTGGTACATTGGGTTGTTTTCAGTTGGAAAGGGGGAAAAAGCAGCATAAACAATTTTATATTTCAAATGCATTTTGTGCTGAAACATTCTGCTCTGGCAGAATTTAAACTGCAGACAGATTGGAACAAACAATGCAGAACTGCTTTGTTTTAAAATATTGGTAGAGATAAAAAATGTATTATTCAAGGGAGCTCTTTGGTCTAGTTCTGAAATAGCAAAGAGTCAATGCAGATGTTCTTAAATACATATGTAAGAGAGAAATTTGAGGGACATATAGCACATGGGACCCAGCTGTGATCCCATCAGATGCTCTGCAGGGATGCTCTTGGGCTTGTAAAGGTTTTTTTTCCTTCTTCCTCCTCGAAAGGCTGTGGTAAATATTTTCCATATCAGATCCTTTTATCTGCCCACCTTGTTTAATCTCCCCTTGCCTCTTCCTTCTTAGACAACCTTGATAAGAATATGATCACTGGTCAGCTTGTTATATTTTTATTTCTTCTCTTTGGTGCCACTGCCTTTGAGGTCTTCATCTGAAATCTGTCTTGAGTGGCCACGAGGGAGATATTTTCTTGGCACCCTACTGTGGCAGTCTCTATGCCTCATTAGAGTGTTTTTTAATTGCTTGGAAGGTACTGGGGACAGAGTCTGCTCTGAGGCCTCTGTGACACCTCACTGTTGAGTTGATCTGAAAGGAATCAGTCTCCCTCCCAACACCAAGTAATGCCAAGGTGTCCCTTGCAATACCACGGACATTGTTTAAACTTTTTGAGGACTGCCCTTCACAGAGGTGGCAGGAAGAGCTTTTGTGTAAGAAACAACCTCAGGCATCTTGTGTTTGTTCCCAGTGAAGAATCCTGTCCATCAAACAGGTGAAGGAGCTGGAGTTTCTCCATTTTCAGAGAACAATGGTGGCTTTCAGAGCTGTGGGGACTGCTCCTATTGCTCTCACACATTTCACAGGTGGTAACTTGACAGCAATGACACATTTTATTTCTGCCCTACAAGCAGCTGGACTTGTAGCACCCTGTGATTTTTAAAGCAGGGATCAATAACACTTTATTTTGCAGCACAGACATTTCAAGGGGAAAGCAGCAGAGTGCAGGTCATACTTTGTGCCCACTCCCAGTACATTTTTAGCCCGGGGCTCATGAAGAACATGTGTTAGTTGTTGATGAGGAACTGCATTGAGGACAATGCTGTATGGTCAGAAAGCAAGGAGACAGCATGGCTGAAGGGTTTGCAGAGCTCATGCCCACTTCAGGCCAGTCTGCTGCCTGAGAGGCTTTCTGGCACTGCTGGCTGCCAGGGGAAATGGCAGTGTTGGGGTTCCAGGCTGCTGAAGTGTGGTGGGGACTGCAGCCTGCAGCTTCCCTGCATGGCTCTGCGTGTTCCCTGCCTGGAGCCAGCAGCAGCTGAGCCCCTTCTCTGACATCCATCACCAAGAACATTCCCCTTCCCGTTCCCAGCACATACCTGGTACTGGGAATGCTGCTGGGGTTTGATCTTCTCCATCACAGGCAACAGAACCAGTGCTAACAAACTGTCAGGGCTGCACTGGTGGCTGTCTGTAAAGAAGTTGTGAGGGGCTCCCAACCTGGCAGGCACAGGAGGGGGAGCTGGAGACAGCCTCAACCCTGGGCATCAGGTGCCTCCATGGAGACAGGCTGAGGTCAATACTTCCACAAAAAAGCTCTGTGTTTTTGCATCCAGACTCCCTCTGGGAGAGATGGAAGGCATCTGCCACGTGGCTGGCAGGTATCTTTTCAACCCCTTTCATGTCGAGCAGCTGTAGTTGGGCAAAATTATCTCAAACTCTACAGCTTTCTCTGTCCCCCAGCCAACCTAGCTGTTTACCTGTTCATGAGTAAATCAGCAGGGTGACACCCTTCAGCAAGTGCCTTAACTGCCCCCAGGCAGAAGTTATGGTGACCCTACAAGGGAAGCATCAGTTGTTGCCCTCTGTGATGATGTGAGTTTTAATTTTCCTATCTTCTGTCAATAAATGGCAGACAAAGATTTCTGTCCACTTGAGATACTCAGAACTAAATTACTCCACCTGCCATTACAATCAATTTTGAGGCCAAAAATATAAGTCCAGTGCTTTAGCCAGAATAGGTATGGAACATGCTGTAGTTGTGATTCACACCTGTTGCCATGTACTGACTTGGGATGAGGCTTAATTTATTCTGGGCTGGTGTGAATGAGGGGGTTGGCATTTTCAGCTGTGCCTACACGTAGTGGTGCAAGGACCTGCAAACCTGCCAGGCACAGGGGAGTCTCTGTCTCCACAGTGAATATTGTCATGTTTGTAGCTGGCTGAGAATCGTGTGATAGAATTGGTGTGTGAATAAGAGATGATGTGGACTGAAGTGCTGGTGGAAAAAAAATCAGTAGGCAACCCCACAGAAGGAAAAGAGTAGAGTTAACTTCTGTGTTTGAGAGTACTGGGGATGGGAGAGATGCTTCAAAGCAAAGACTGAAAGGAGTATTAAAATATTTTATCTCCCTGATGAGTTTTGCTGTACATTTTTCTTCCACCCTTTCAGCCAAGGAAGCTGTATGTCAGGTGACATTTAATACAAAAACAGCTCTCAGTAAATAACCAGACAAGATTGAGGGATATCTTTAATATCACAAATGTGCATAAGTACCTTTAATAGGCATGGCACCAGCTGTAAAAGTGACTGCTCCTTATGAACACCTCAAATTGGCATATTGTGTAGGATCCTTTTGATGTGCAGATCTAATCTGTCTCTGAGCAGTAATTGTGCAGCTCACACAATGGTATTAGCATGTAGACCATGCAGCTCGACTCTGTAAATGTGTTCTGCTGCAGCAGATGGAATAGCAACTTGTTTTTGAAATGGAGATAAAATATAAAAAAACAGAAGAAATTTTTTAAAATTAATTTTTTTTTTTGAGGGGAGGGGGGTGTGAGTGCTGTAATTTTGGAAGATGTCAAGATAGCAAGATCAAGCACCTGGACCCTCTTTAGCTAAAACTTCTATTGCCATGAGATACAAATGTTGATTTCTTCTTCACAATATCAGCGTTTTCATTTTCAAAAACAACCAGTTATTTCTGGTGCCCCAGTTTCTAGTTTCCTATTTTTTTTCCTCTATACAGAGACCTATTTTTGCAAAGTGACACTTCAGAAATCAAGCCTCTTCAATGAGATTTAAATTGGACATGCAGTCTCCTTAGTTATTTGGAAATAATTTGAACCCAGCTAGTTCTCATGTAAATATGCACCATTTATCCATATCAGAATCAGTTCATATCAGAAAAAGAGTTGCAACTGATATCAATTCAATAATGTTTCCTGTGTACGTGAAAGGAAGGAGTCAACAATGCCTTCTGTTCACACTGGGCAGAAAGTGATGGGATTAAAACCAAAAGTTTAGCTTAAATCAGAAAAGCAGATGCCTACTAGCAAGACAGTCAGCACTTGAATAGTTTATTTGGGAGGCTGGGCAATCGCTGGTGTTTGAAGATTTTGTGAAAAGCTTAGATACCTATCAAGAATGATCTGTTAGTTCTGGTCCAGCTTTGCAGAGGAATATTCACTAGGTGAGACCACAAGGTCTTTTTCAGCTTCATTTTGTACCATTTTGTCAATATATATACCATGATATATTATATATATATATATATTCAGGACTTCATGTATATGATTCGATAGATCCACCTGATTGTGTCCCCACATATACAACATACTAGAGCAATATATACTGGTAGTTTGCAGACATGGCCTGATGATTTATATTTAGATTTCTAATTTTTCACACTGTAGAATGAAAAGCTAATCAGGGCAATAATAATGAAGGCTGGCAAGTGCAGAGCAGATGCAGAGGTTTTGCTAAGGAGCTCATTCTTCCTTCTCAGCTCGAAGTAAAGTCTGCAGATGGGCCACAAGGTGGCAGATGAGCTGCAAAGATTACAGATTAATAGCTACAAAATAAAAAGTAAGATTGCAAATGACAAGTTAAAAAAAAAGAGGCAACAAATAGGGATGGAGTCATTGCTGTGCTTTTGGGTGTTTTCCTTGAAATTCAGCAGTCCTCATTTTTGTCACATAACAAAGTAAACCAAATATCATCCCCACTGCAGGTTTAGGTTCTGACTATACCAGATGACAACAAAATCAACCACAGTAAGTTTTTTGGGCAGGCTCCTTGCCTTGGGCAATATTCCAAAAAATTTACTGGTTTTTGCCTTTCATCTGTGTTTGGACTGAACCAGCTCAAGCACGAATTATTTTACATCTGATGGTTTGGAAGTGTAGTGGAGAAATTTCCTTGGGACTGGGGAGTAACAAATGCTCTGTGTGTGTGTGCTGGAACCCTCACTTGCTTGTTTAATGCCTTTCTGTGGCTGGTGCTTGTAGCAGAAGAGTGATGAGAAACTGGCAGCATGTGTTTTCTGCACTTTGGAACTGGTGCTCAGAAACTCTGAGCAGGGGATCCTGGCTCTGGTCCGTGGCTCATCCACTGTCTGGGAGATCATTCTCTTTCTGCTGTCTCACCAGCTTATTGTTTTTTCTGAGCTACAGACAGTCTGCTCTGCACACTTACAACCAATATTAAAAAAAATCTTCTTGAACTGCTATAATTTTCCTTCTGGGATGGACTAAATTATGGGTATTGTCCAAATCACTGCCCACCTCAACAAACATGCAGCAGACAGGAAACAAGCTCTAATTAATTTCACTCTTCACTTCAAGAAGACTGAGTTCTCCTTCAGGTTTGTCTCTGAGGCTGATCTGAGCCTGTTCTTGTAAGAGACATTTGAAGCACAGATTAGTTCTCAGAAAGTGACAGCCCCCCACTAGCAGTAAAAAACTTAATTGGAGCAAAGACACTCTGCTTGTTAATGGAAATGTTAATAATGGTTCCATTGCTTTTGTAGTTTTAAATAATTTTACTGAATAATTAAACAGAAATTTATTCTTTTTGTTTTGAAAGCAGTCGTCTCATTTTTTCTGCTCGTGTTTGTTATGTTGTTGTTGATTTTCCTGTGTTTGATCTTATGTTTGCTATAAGAACGATATATACTGGAGTACTTCTAAAATGTAATAGATAAATGAATTTGCTGGCTGTAATCTTATGTAAGGCTTTGCAATTCTGTGAGTGAATGTTTTGTTATAAATAATTCAGTCAGTATTAATCAAAAATTCTTGTTTAATAATCACTTGGTTCCATCTCTTCTGTTTATTAGTTTTATTCTTATTAAAATAGTCTCTCATAAGTTATAGGAACTGTCTGAGTATATCCCAGAGAGATCCAGTGACAGTCAGAGTAAGTGGCTGAAAAAAGATTCCTGTCAATGTTTTTTCAAAGGCTAGTTATGTTTTTATTATTTTTCTTAACTCATTGTCCTAAGAGCAAGAATGGCCAGATTTTCAGAGTACAGAAGAGAAAGGCTTACAGTGTTTTTTGCCTTGTGGTTGGTTATGGTGGCACAATTAATCAAGACCATTTAATGATGAAAATAATCAGGATTCTGCAAAATCAAGAATTTATATTCACTCTGTTTCAATTCAGTTCAATTAAATTAGCTTCTACTACAAATTCAGCTTATAGTCAGAGAAGGAAAGCGAAAAGGGTTTTTGAGATTGTCTTGGTTTTGGTTAGTATAGAGTTAATTTTCTTCCAAATGCCTGGTGCAGTTTTGCATTTTGAATTTAGAATGAGAATAATGTTGATAGCACACTGATGTTTTAGCTGTTACTGAGCAGTGCTCACTTTAAATCAAGGTCTTTTCACCTTCTCACACCAGAGAGGAGGCTCAAGGGGCACAAGAAGTTGGGAGGGGACCCTGCCAGGACAGCTGACCTCAACTGGCCAAAGGGATATTCCAGACCACATGGCATCACACTCAGTGTATGAACTGTGGGGAAAGCGGGCCAGGGGCTGCTGCTTGGGAGCTGTCTGGACATGGGTTGGTGGGTGGAGAGCAATTGCATTGTGCATTATTTGTTTTGTCTTTTCTAATTATTTTATGTTTGTCATTTGTGATTATTTTCATTTCTTTTTCTGTCCTATTAAACTCATTTTATCTTAACTCAAGATTTTTACTTTTTTTCCCCAGTTCTGTCTCCCATCCCACTGTGTGAGGGAAGGAGGCAGTGCCTGTGTGGTGTTCAGCCACGACAGATTGAGTGACCTGGAATCTCTAAGCTGAGCAACATGTCTGGTAAATTCCTGGTCTCGTGGTGATGTGAGCATCCATCGCCTTGGCTGGCTTTGGGGGAGCCAGAGGCATTCAGAGCCTCTCAGGTGTGGGCACAAGTCCTGGAAGAATTACACAGAAGGGTGTAATGGCTCTTTGCTGGAACTGGCACAGCTGATCTGATTTGGAAGTGCTGATTTTTCTCTCAGCTGTAGCACTTACCCCTAATGAGACAATTTCATCCAGGTAGTATTGTTCACTCTTGTCCTTTGCATTTCCTGATTTGTCTTGGTTAGTTATTTCTGTCCCTAACAGTGGTTCCAAAAAAGCCTCATCACTGCAAAGAAGGAGTTTCTATAGTTATCACTAACCTTATACAAAGTGCTCTTTTTAAATCCTTTTTTTTGGTATTCCTTGTCAAAAAATGAACCCACTCGGGATTGCCATTTAATAAACTCTTTTCTTAGGTGAGAACCACATACAGTATTAGCTGTATTGAAAAAATTACTTTGGGTATTTGAATGTTTAAGCAGGGGGAAAATGGCAGTTAAACAGTTATGAGGAAGGCATCGTTTGCTGGACATTCTCAGTCTTCTATAACATGTTTCAAATTTTGTCTGATATCTTAAATAAAGTCAATATTCTTTTGGAAAAATTCAAACAGCAAGATTTTGTGCAAAAGACTTACCAGCATGGATGACTACAGCTGAATTAATCTTCCTTGGCGTCCTTTACAGGCACCAGAGTCAAAACATGGGACTCATAGAGTGCTTTTCTACTCATCCTAAAATAATATAAATTAATCACATCCTTGAATCATCTAATTCTTCCTGATGACCATAAAGACACACTCAGGTGTTTGTTTGGCAGCTGACATCCTTTCTGTGGGTGTTTAAAATGAGATTAAATGCCACCCACAGAGACTTTGTGAGATAAGGAAGGAAGACTTTGGATAATATAGATATGTAAGAACAGGAATGGTGTAAAGCTGAATTCATTGCATGAGTCAGTGATGCTGTTGTCAAGGTGTGTGGAATAGCTAAATCAATACAGTGATAATAGAATCTGACTTTTTGCATATTTTTAGTTACAATACCATGATTATCTATACTATTATGCCATAGTTACAATAGTAACAATATAATTAGGAGTTATTATACTATGATGTATTTCCTAGGTCAGGAAAAGGAGGAGAAGCTGTCTCTGGAAAACTGAACTGAAATCATTATTAACTTAAAAGTCTATGTCCTTTCTTTATGGATTAGGTTTAAATATGTTTATAATTCAAAATGGGCACTTACAAATTTTTTCTTAGAGTCTTATCTGGGGGATGTCAGGTATTTCATGTACTTGTTATAAGGTGCTAATATAAGAACTTGAGAAGTGAGATGGAGAAGCTCTGGCTTTGTGATAGCTGTGGCTGAGCATTATCCCCATTTCACAACCTACTGTGTGTTAGTTACACACCACAGTAAATGGATATTGCACTTTGAAGGGAAGTTTTTTCTGTCATTATAGGCCTGAATCTATATGAAAATTTGTTTTGCTGATGGACAGTGGGATGGGGTGGAGAGAACACCAGAAGATGGGGTTGGCAGTCACGGCTCTTGACAATCTTGGTAGAAGACATCTTGAAAATGAGGTTATTGCCAATTCAAGGTAGCATCAGCATCCCTACATCTACTTCCTTAGAAATGAAAGCTTGAGTGTAGGAATCTGTGAAAGGAATGAAAAATGTTGTGAGAGACACTTAGTAAAAGGCAAGGTGGAGGTGATGATGGGTTGGGAGTATGTTCCCACTGATCCTGGCAACCCGTACCAGTCAGAACCTATCATTTGAGAGGATTTCTTGCCTCAAACTCCCATTTATCCTTCATGTACAGAGCCTGCAGGAGAACACTCATAGAATATTGCAGTAGATGAAAGACTGCCAAAGTTGATTAGCTGGAGTCAGCCTTCTCCATATAGTTTTTATTGGAGTTCTGAGATTAATTTTATGTCCTTTGTTGTTGTTATTTCTGTCTCTTTGAGTGACAGACAATACAAGGGAGGGTGTTTTCAAAGATGTAGAGGATGTATACTTTTTCTTTGCTATCTTCTTTCTGAATAGTTCCTCCTTGCAGTCAATAATTTTTCACCCAGGTCTGAGCTGGAAAAGCTCTACATGAGTCATTGTTGTACAGTTCTGATAAGATGCTATCAACAGCTGAAGCAATAGCATATTGGTTTTTCTTCTCTCATCCTACACTACAGATAAAAGATACATGTCAGTTGAAAACATGTCCATTTGGTGGAAACATTCTTATATAAATCTTTATTATTGGGTCGATTTTTTTTTTATTATCATTGAAGCCAATCCTTTTGCCAAAACCTCCTCAGACTAATGTTTATAATACAGGAGATATAGACCACCAGTTGCAATGTTCTTCCCTCTAGTGCACCTGCCCACTCTTCAAAACGCAGCAATGCCACTTGGAACAGACTTTTATGATAGGAGTTTTCCTCTGGAATGGATGTAGGTGTGCTGGGAGACAGATTCAGATGCTTTGCCTCCATCTGTTGGGCACTGGCACAATGTCCATGTGGCACAAACCAGTTCATATGACACAAACCAGTCCATGTGACACAAACCTGCATTTTGCCAGGTTCTCTTATGTTCCAAAGTAACCTACTGGGAATGGTCAAGTCTGCCCAGGAGTCTCGTGAGATTCTGGGAGATATTGGTCAGAATATCTGAAGAATATTCCTTCCTTGGAAGCCAGGATGGACAGCCTTTCAAAGTCTGGGGACAATGCCTGGCATATTTGAGTTCAGTGGTAGAGATACAGCTTCTGCAACAATCAGAGTTACATGTATTTTGATGTCACAAGTGTCAGTACTCAAAAAGCTATCTGAATCAGCAAGTGTTGGTAAAAACAGGTTTATGGTCTCTGAGTGGAGGATTAGAGGAAGAATTTATGATTCAGAATTCAGAAACTAAATTGTTTTATTAGATATTGTTTGTTTTTGACAAATACCTCTAAAAGCCAGAGTTCACATCCTTCCAAGGCTATATCCATACACAGATACAGCTGCCTCCCTTCAAACATTCTACCTGTTGGTAGGAAGTGTATCTATGACTTTGTGGCTATTGGTGGGAAGTGAATCCTTGACCTTCAATACCAAAAGAGTAAGAAGTGAGCCAAAAGAGTAAACCTTTCAGCTGTAAGAAATCCATGGACTATTACAGACACTGGAGCTCGCCTTTAGATGAAGACATGATTATACACTAAGCCAGTGCATTATTACACTTTCATTTTCTCTACTGAAAGGTCTATTACCCTCTCTGTCACATGATCTAATATCTGTTGAAGTCAGTGTGAGCTTTTCATTGAGTTTAATCGGCTCTGATTCATGATCTAAATGTGTGAGCCTGCTCATACCAGCTAGAATTAAACAGGATATAAGAAGCGTGAAGATGTAATCTTTAAAATCTATGTATTTAGATCTGCCTCTCTATATGTCTGTTTTCCATGTAAACACTTAGATGTAACAGAGCATCTATCTGAAGATGGTAACATAGTGTGTGAAAGAACCCAGTATAAATTTAATCAAATGGTAGTAAAGGGCAACATAGCTAAAGCTGATAGAAAGAAAAAGGAGTTTTGTGAGTGAAAAAAAAGAAAAGATAGGAGTTTTCATGAGTAATCCTCCCAAAGAAGAGTTTTTTATCATCAACATATATTTCTTTTGTTTGAGGTTCATTTCCTACTTTTTCTTACTCTGTCACTGCAATGAATATGTTTTGGTGTTTTTTTTTTCTCTGAGTATTTCTCACAGATATTTTTGTCACTGTCACTAAAGGCTGGTTCTCTGAAGGCAGAGTGGACCCAGCCCAAATCCATCAGGAAGGAATCAGCTCTCTGAGGCTGTGCAAATAATATGGAAAATACTCCCATATTTTTCATCTTGAAGCATGTGAAATCGGCCCTAGAGTCTGAATTTTTAATAATCTGAATTTTTTTCAGAGGAAAATTCTCTGATAAGGACAAGACTGGGGCTTTAGGGCAGTTTTATATTTCAGTAAAGGGCTCTCAGTCATCTTCAAGTACTTGACCTGAATCTGTTAATTCTCCTTTTACTGCTGTGTGCATGAATGGCCACACTGGTCAAACCAAAAGGTTGTCTAACAGTTCATCCTGTGGCTGATATTCAGTAGGTGCTGATATTCAGGAAATATTTAGGAAACCAACATATGTTGTACACAGAGCTGTCCTACAGCTTGTAGCCCTCATCTTCTCTTAGTCAGCAGTTCAGCACCTTTCTGAGTTTCAGAAGTAATGTTATGCTTTACAGCCAGTCTCAGTCCTCCCCTCTGGTGTTCCAGTAAATTTTCCAGCAGAGTAGGGGATTTTATAATGTATTCATTTCTTGACAACTCCAGCTCATTTGTATATATTTTAATGGCAATTCATTCATGAGCAACTTAGTTGGACTCCAAAAGGAACTGTACGTGCTACAGCTCTGCCCACACCCCACATGTCCCCACTTTCACTCACTGTTACAACTGCACAATTACAAATCTCCACTGTGACAGCCAAAATTTCCACCAGTGGGAATTACCTCTGCTGGAAAGCAGGCAAGGATATTATCCTGCAAATTGTGGTTGATTGCCATAAGGAGTCCATCCAAATGGAACTGCAGTTGCTCGGCTACAGCAGTAGATGGATCACTTTAAATCTATAGTATAGACAAGTGTAGACTATAAATCAGTAAAAAATCCTCAGCAGACAAGCTATTTCAGCCAGAGTTATTTTTTTTGCGGTGAAAATTAACATACATTTGATGTGTGCATATAAAAGGTGACAGGATACAACGACTGGGAGAGCATTACCTGGGTTGTGGCTGTGGGCTGCAGACTGCTGGGAGAAAATTCTGCTTTGCATCAAACTCTGGGAGAGACTAACACCACTCAAATCTTCTACAGTTTGTCACTGCCAATAGGGAAATCACCTGGCTAGTACTGTGCTTTCTATAAGCAAAGGAAAACTATCATAAATCAGCCACTAGCTTTTAAAATAAAAAAAAATATATTTTAGTAATAACACAGTGCTGACAACTTCGAGCTCTCTGAAGAGCTCGCAAACACTTTCATCCAAAACCCTTTGCAGACAGTAGAAATAACCTAAGGATTTGGGGCCAGGCTTGCTGAATTTCCCTATCTACCCCTTTATCTTCCAGTCAACTGGCATCAACATCAATTCCTGTGCATACTGTAGGAAATGAGAATGCTTTTCATACTATATTATTGCTCTATAAATCACATTTTGATTCACTGAACCTAGACACTCAAAATGGAGGCTGAATCATGTGTTAGGTAGCAAGAAGGCAGGTGGAGAATGAGGAGCACTGTGGCTTGTGTTTTCCTTTTCCTGCTGGAGGAAGGGCATGGCCATGGCACAAACCCAGGAGCCTTCCCCCTGAGGGTCCCCATGTTTGCACAGGGCCTGCCAGAAAACACTTTTGAGGATGTGGCCCCATCCCACAACTTCCCTCTTTGCCATCCTTCTCCTATCTCGTGACTTTTCACTACTTGGTCCAAAGAGGCAGAGGAGCAGAAAGCTGTGAGAGGAGGCTGGAAAACCTCCACTGTCTGGAGGTTCAGGACATGTTTGTGTGACAAAACCTGTGTGCCTTTTGGGCACCCTGAGCTGTAGGATGTGTCCCTGCTCTGGGCTTGTTGATCTCAGATGTTTTTTCCAACCTAAATGATTCTGTGATTCTCTGTAGCATGTTCTGCTTTGCCCCACATACCAGAATAGCTTGGATTGTGACACAGCTAACACCAAACCTGTGGATGAATGTTACTCTTTTGAGAATAGCATAAAATTTCTACTGTGGAGAACCAACTTATTAATTAAACTTTCTCTTGTAACAACATGACATCCCAAGAGAGCTGGTTCAGACAGGAAATGAGGATAAAATGGAAGGAGATATAATTTATGGCAACAGTAATTTTTTTTGACATTCCCATTTTGATGCACTTAGCAGGGGTGGGCAGGTTCTCTGATCAAATTTACATTTGACCTCATGACCTCAGTCTGCCTTAATACCAGTGGAGACAAGTAGGCACTGCAAAGGGATGACTCACCTCATGAAAGCAGACATCTGAGTCAAGAGGAGCCCCCAGAAATGCCTATTTCTTTCCACTGATTATATAGTTCAGATGTAAGTGCTCACATTACAGATGTGTAAGGATGGGGGTTGTGAAGACACTGCAGAAAAGCACTCTCTACCTGTCCATCCACCGAATATAAAATAAGCCAATCAATTACATGATTAAATCTTTTGGGCAGGAAATATCTTCCCGACATGCTGGTGCAGGTAAAAGTCTGGGAATAACAGTAAATGCTCTCTGAAATATCAAAAGAGAAATAATAATAATAATTTATGTGTCTTATTTCACAGGGTGGAAACTCAAGCACTACACTGAGATCTGCTACAGGATCTATGAAATATGACTGACATTAAAAGAAAGATTAAAAAAAAGGGTTATTTGGTAACCTCATAACTATTCTGGGTTAAATTAGTTTTTATCATTTTAGAGGATTAGGTTTCCACATAAACTTTTATTAGCTACAACATCTTTATTACTTGAATCAAATAGGGTCTAGTTTTCTGGATCTTATTTTGGTCTTGCAGAGATACTTAATTTTATTAGATTGTTTGATCTTGTCTAAGTGCAGCTGTTAATCAGTCCCTTTCTACATCCTCCTTTCTTCCTCTGCCTTTTCTGGTAAATTATTTCTGCCATTAAGAGCAAAATCTGCTAGTCTTAGTAAAATTCGTCTTGCCCAATACTATAATAGGAAAATTTAACATGATTTCCAGAAATCCAGATGCCTTTCAGAGGGCATCTATCAGGTAGACCAAGGAAAATCTTGGTTGTTTTCGGCAGCCTTGTTTAGCTTGCCTCTGTGTGTTGTTTAATATTCACTGGTCATTAGTCCCACACATCATTTGCCCTGGATTTCTGAGTATTTAGATTTTCTTGCTTTGATTACATATATAAAAATATCAGACTATCTCAATTTTTTTTTGTACATTGCACTTAAATACACATAAATGTTGTCAATAGGGACAGTTGTGAGATATTTTCTATTTTGTGTTTCTTCTCATATGCAGATTTTTTCCGAGCTAACCTAGTCTCAATCTTCTTGAATCTCGAAGATTTTCTGTCTTTCTAATGCAAAAATAAAAATAGCCTGGTAAAAAAAAAAAAAAAAAAAGAGGAACAGGTATTTGTTCTCTATAAATAGAAAGTTGTTTTGTTGTTTTCCAGATTGCTAGCTATCCAGTGCAACACTGTATAAAAATACATTGTCAATTTATGCAGAAAATCAAGGAACACAAATTAACAAGGAGGAAAAAACTGATATTGGACTGATCTGTTCTTTCAGCACCTGCAGTCTGAACTTACAGAACTCCCAATTTATTTTTACACCACCCAGGGTATAAACAAATGGAGTTAAATTAGCCATTGTATTTCTCTATAACACACTGTGTGCATGTATAGATAGCTTCTAAGAAAACTCCAGTGTTCAGCATACACACAAGGATTGAAAGGTACAGTTGAGAGTCTGCTGTCCCAAACTGGATCAAAGAAGATAATGAAGTGATAGGAAGGATGCTCTAAAGTTGTTTATTTTATATTTATTGTGGACCTCTAAGGACCCCCAAAGGGCATTGTTAGTGGATAGGCAGTCAGTCCACATCATCATCTGGTTATAATTTTGTTCTTTGCATCAGTGAGCCCAATAAGTGACTGCAAATATGTAAGGGGTTCAAGAGCTGCTGTAATTTCTGTGGGGTTTCTGTGGTGTTTGTTCTGGTTTTTGTTTTCTTTTCAGTTCACTTTTGTTTTGTTGTGTTTGTCTCATGTGATGCAGTTTCAGCAGACAGGTTGTAAATAGCCAGACTTTTTAGCTTGCCCCTCAAATAAATCAGTTTTTCTCTACCACCTGTGTGCTGGCCTATGGAGGGTACTGAAATCCTCTTTGCACAACTGGCCATTTCCAGCATTGTTTCTGGAGGGTTGTGTTAAGCCAAGTGACACTAACTGGCTTCACCAGCAACACCCATCCTCCTATTCTGGTCCACAGCTGTGCACCCTTGGGCCCACTGTGTGTCTGAGATGGCAAATTCCCCCTGATTTTGGTTGGTTGCAGCATGTTGACTTCTAGGATGGAAGAAGTGATGCTCAGCTGCAGTGACCCAGCAGTGTGTGCTCCTCTCTCAGCACTCTGGCAAGTAAACAAAGAGTGTCTCTCCTTTCCAGACTGTTCATCAGCCCATGGGCTCTTGCAGCCCCTGTGTCATGTTTTGTGCACATAATATACTCTTTGCAGCTAAGAATTGGGCCTGTAAGGAGAAATTGCTGCAGCAGCTCACTGACATTTCTTCTGTAGCCATCTTTTTCTTGTCCTTACCAATTCATTCCCCTCCAGAAGTTTAACAGGCTGAAGAGGACTTTGAGTTAGAAAATCTCACTTGTGCAAAAGGCAGTTTAACAAATTCCCTACACTACAGAAACAATATTAACTGTAGATGATAATTAGAGTTATTGGAGCCTGATTGTTAATTGGGCTGTTACAAATGAAACACATGGATCATTAAAAGGACATCAAACATGGTGGCTTGCAGTAGGGACAGCAGGCTTTGGCAGAGACAAATTGTTCATTAAGGCCATATGATGACTCTAAGTAGCAGTTGTTCACACCAAATTTCACTCTAATGGGATGCTCTTTGGTGCCTGGCTAATTTCCCTTCTTATCTTCTTGTGCTTCTTTAATGGGCTTTTCCTTTCCTGTGTGTTGTCTTTGGCTTTGTCACTGCCAGCTGTGCTCGCTGGCCCTGGCAGTCTCCTGGCAGCTTTTCTGTTTGCCTGTTTGTTTGTGCAGCCATTTCTTAACTAAGTCACTGGTGTACACCAGGCACATCAGCCCTGTGTAGCTTGGTGGGAGCACTCAGTGCTCATGAGAGTCTCCTCTTTCTCTTTATTATCCTGGCTGTTTCTCTCTTCTGTTCCACTGTGGTTACCAGCACAGCTAAAGTGCCACACTTAGAAGTACCTGTTGCTCCTCACCCAAACTGAGCAACCAGAAGCACCCCCACCAAAATGACAGAATACAATATCAACATGAGCAAAATCAGGAGCAAGGCCTCAGTAAAGAGATCCTCCACACAGGCTGAGGTGGTATAATAGTGCTCTAAGAGAAAGTTGGTTCTGGGGAAACATTTCAGCTAGGATATCTCAGGTGTTTCAGACTAATTTCAAGATAGACCTTTGTTTCTCTAGCATTGAATTTCCAGAGCACTTCTGCACTCAGCAGCATTTGGCATTAGTCCTCTGATGGACAACAGGCATCCTGCTTATTAGTCCTGTTTTTAAGTGGTTTTTAGTCACTCTCAAGCTTTCTATCCCTTCAGTTGCACAGATGCTTTTATTGAATTTCACTTTCTTTTTTCAGGTCTTTCCAGAATTTTTTAGCCCTTGCTTGGAGAGAGGAAGCCTCAAAAAATTTCTGATGGCATGGGGCTGGCCAAGAAGAGGGTTAAGAGGGGACAAATAGCCCATTCCAGCTTTGTCTCAAATAAGTGAAGGAGTACCTGAAGGTGCCTACAAGAAAGCTGGAGAGTGACTTTTTGCAAGGGCAGGTAGAGATAGAACAATGGGGAATGGCTTTAAACAGACAGACAGTAGGTTTAGCTTGGATATTAGGAAGAAATTTTTACTGTGAGGCACTGTAACAGGTTGCCCAGAGAAGTTTTGGATGTCCCATCTCTGGAAGTGTCCAAGGCCAGGCTGGATAGGGCTCTGAGCAACCTGCTCTAGTGGAAGGTGTCCCTGCATAGACAGGGGGGTTGAAACCAGATGATCTTTAAGGTGTCTTTCAACCCAGGTCACTTTAGGATTCTATTTCATGACTTCTGGGGCTCATGGCAATGTTCTTTCTGTTTGATTTACCCTTGATCACCATCTTATGCTGTGTATTCACATCCAGTGGGATCTGGCTGGGTGCAGCTATGCCTGGATGTGATCACCTGCAGACCCAGCTCAGGTCACTTCATTAATTGACCAAATGTGTTCATGCTTGTGCAATCTATGTGAAGAAAAATAACCAGGTACTGCTCTGGGGAATGGGACTACCACTTTGGCATGCATCTCTGCTTGAAAAACTAGACTGAATAAATTCATGCAGATACCCTGACAAACAGCTGCTGCAACTGTGTGGTTCTGAGGAGGCTGAGGGTCATTGGCTTTAGAGACAAGCTTACCTCAGACACAAGGTGTGATAACAGCATCCATCCCCACACAGGCCTTGATTCTGCTGCTGATTTTGTCAGCAGAAGTGTTTTCCCATGAGGAAACCCTCTGACACAAGGATTCCCCGGGCTGGGCAAGGCCATCTGTGGACAGGTGTTTGTACCACGGTGACCTGTGCTCTATGGGGATAGAAATCACTTTGATAATAGACTTGCTTTCAATAAAGATTAAGTGATATTTCTCTCTTGTTGGTAAGATTAATACATCACATGTATTCTTAACACTGTCTCCTAAGCTGTCTGGCTTGAATTTTGGGTAATGCAAATGGTATTTTTTTTCTTCCTGCTTACAGCACCCTTCAGTTGAAGAAATAGCTTTTCACAGGAGAGAGCACATTTTGCAATGCTTTAATCTTTGTAAATGTGGAAATCTGATCTTTATAATCACTTCCAATTATTTCTTATAGCAGACGTTTCTAACCCTAAGAGGTTATTGATGTAATTGTGTTTCCTCCTTGTTAGGCAAATGATATCCTGTAAAGTGTCTTGAGCAAAATTAATGGTTCCATTTTTTATTGATCTGTTTGGCTCATGCAATTGATTTACCTTTCAGTACTGATTGGCTGATGATACTCACAGTAAGAGCTGATAAATAAATCCTTTTCTCGTGCAAAGCACCACAAAAGAAATTGCCCACTGAAATCTTTCTCTTTTCAGTAGGTGTTTAACTGATGCAGAAAGACTTGTCACAATGAATAAAAATTAAAGTGGTTTTTTATAATATGAGAAAATCATTCCTGACAATTGAATCTGCTTTTTCTAGTCATAGGCAGACTCTTCCCTATGGAAAATACCCTTCTCCCTAAAATATCTTTCCCTTGTAACTTTAACTGATCATCAAGTTCACTAAACCAGTCAAAGAGGAAGAAAGATGGGCAGTGGATGTGTAATGATAAGGATGTGAAGCTTCTCTTTTCTGTGATGTTACCAGCAATACCTTGGTGTCATCCAGTCAGGAGTGCAGTATGGGACATTTTTAAATCAATCCTTACCCTCACTGAAATGGATGTGCCAGCCTGGAGATTGAAAGACAAATCTTCTTAAAGACATTGCTTTCCTTTTCCTCTCTAATCATCTTCAGGACTATCTTTTAAATGGTGAAGATATCAGATGCACACCCTACAAAGTTTTTCCAAACATGTCAAAGCCTTAGAAACACACAAGCAAAGACTGGGGTATCAATGTGCAATATGAGTTCAGTTGTGCAATGTGCTTGGATCCACTGGCTTGTGCCAGTCCTGCTTTGGGGAACAGAAAGGGTCTGGAGACCATTTCCTTGTGAGCATTTTAAATCTCTTGTCCCAAGTAGCTGGATAAGATGTTGACAATTTCTACCACCTCCAAACATGAACAAGAGGTGTTTGTGCTCAGTACTCAAGCTCTTGGCAGTTTTCCCACCTGTACAGCATCACAGGGGCTCAGAATTCCAGAGCTAAAGCATGAGGTACCATTGACATGTGATTTTAAAGGGTGTTATTTGAAATCAAGAGTTATGCTGTCCATAGAAATATACCAGGAGAATCAGGATCCAAAAACCACCTTCTTCATGCTGAAGCTAGCAGTATGACACCTTTTATTCAGGAGCAGGACATGAAAAATCTGCTTCCACCAGAGTTGCTGAAGGTCAGAAATGATGAGATAATCAGAACTGGGCCCTTTGATTTTGTCTTCTGTTCTGTTTTAACCTTCTAACCTGCTGCTTCTTTCCATCAGAAAATGCAGAGCAATATTAATTTCTCTCACACAAACCACATGCTCTTATTAAACAGACTCCTGCACCTGGCTTGTGGCTCCTTGAGAGCTCCTTTGCATATCCCACTCTCTAATTGCCAGTCATGGTGACCTCCAAGTGCTTTGTGCAAAATGCTGGAGAATGACCGAGAGCAACGTTTTAATAACTTCACTAGCATGTTAAAATGTGTGTGTGGGGGGAAAAGTCTACTTTATTGTGTGCAACAGCTGGTACTCATTTCAATAGGATTTACCAAAAAACTTTCTTGCTTTTGGGTTTAGGATGACTCATAATTGATCCCAAGAGGACAGCTCAACTAATCTCTGAACAAAACATAATTATGATAAGTATTTTGGAAAATTTAATTATTCTGCCCTTGGGAACTTACAGCCTTTAGAAGAGATCTGCTTCTTACCACATTTATTTGGACTAGTGATTTGTAAAGGGACAAATAACATTTAACTCCCATCATAAAGAAACCTTCATTTTGGTCTCATTAAAAAATTAATCAAGGCACATATACTTTACTCTGAATGGTATTGATGTGTGGCCGAGACCCAGGTGCTCAAAGGCATACAACTGTCCAGATAGGAATTAGCCATCTAATACTCGGTGATTTTGATGGAATTATTTACTTAGCAGCTGTTGTGGGTTTGAGACTAAATCCTAATGGGGAACTCGGCACCAGCTGGCATATGTGATGCTGCATAAATGCTGATGTTGCACAGCAGTGACTGAGATACTGAGAGAACAGCTCTGGCACTGTTGGCTGATAAATGTGGCAGATGATGGTTTGGGCAGCAGAGGCAGAAAGCAGAGCAATGTCAGTGCCACCAGGCAGAGAAAGGAAAGAGTTTCACACAAGGACAGCAAAGACCCCGCTGTTCCAAGCATTAGAAGAAATTTTCCATGATTTATTATTTCCCTATTGCTCAAGTGTATTGACAAACATCCTCTGATTGGCGTCATATTTTGTGGGTTCAGACATTCTCTTGAGCACCTGGCACAAATATATTGAGGCAAAGATCAAAGGTAAGGGGTTACACATTAAAGTAACAGCAATTTTTTCACAGCCAAATAACATTTGGATTTTGGTTTCTACAACTCCTGTTGGAGATGTGATCTCACCAATAAAAATATAATTTTTCCAGCAAATGGTGACTAGAACAATATATTCCTGATTTATTTTAAGAGGGACCTCTCAGAGTTAAATATGGCTTCTGCTCCTAGACTCCAGGAAAGACAGTATAGAAATGTTTTAAGTGAAAAAAAAAATGATTACAGGATACAAGAACAACCTTTAAAATGAAAAAAAACCCAAACAAACAAACAACCAAATCCCACAACCAACCAAACTGCAGAACAACACAGAACAACATCAAGAGGAAAATAAAGTTATTTTCTTCTGACTTCAAATGAGAATTCATTCTTTCTGCCTGTGATAAAACAGTCAAAATAATTGAAAGAATTTATCTTAGTGTCCTATGAAAATAATGCCTCCTTAATTTTAATAGTGTAAATATATTTTTTCTGGCAAGAAAAAGTATATTGTAAGTCTAGACTACTTTCTCAGTTCCCTGAGATAGCTTTAACAGGACCCTGAAGCTCACACTTATCAAATCCATTTTCACTGCATACCTGGCAAGTAATGGTTGAGAATGGAAACAGGCTGGTGGGTATCAGTTTAGGCATTCTGCTGAGAAGTGTGGATTTCAATGTTGTACCACTAATTTCTACCATGCAAAACTTCAGGGGCTTACATCAAGTGATAACATTGACACCAGAAAACTGTGGAGCTGATCTTGGATCCATTTGCATCACTGGTGCTGAGGGGATGGTGTGTGAGGCATCAGCTCCCACCTGCACACTAATGTCAGATCCAGTCAGGGGCTGCAGATGTGGGAAGGGACAATTTGGAGCCAGATGTGGGAATCTGCCCTCTCTCACAGAAACAAACTGCACTGGTGCTCCAAGGACAGACTTTGTCATCATCTGGAGGGTGAAGATGGAAACACCCTTCAGAAAAACAGGCAGCCCTCTGAATCCATAAAACATGGAGCCAACCCTCACAGATTCACTCAGCCCCAGGTTTGGAAAAAGCACCAACTGATTGCATGGGAAAGGCTCTGCACTGTCTGTCAGCCGTGGTGCTGTCCTGCTTGCAGTGTATTCTGTCACCATCCCCATGAGCTGCTGAAACCAGCTGGGGCAGTGTTTCCTGGCCTCCTCCCTCTGGACTCTATTCCTGATTAATGGCCCATCAATGCCCTGCCCATGGCTCAGAGATAACCCCCTCCGGGTTATCTTCTGTCAATGGGGCCATTCACGCCTTGCCTCACGGCTCATCATCCCATTGTGAGATGCTCCACCCAGAAGGAGGAACCAAGCATTCCATCCTGGATATAATCTGGGATTCTGAACACCACAGACACCTTTCCACTGGATTCCCAGAGGACAGGAGCTGCACAGCCACTACTGAATCTTCCAAGGAAGAGCAGTCCCTTCTACAGGATCACTGCCTCAACAGAACCACATCCACCACTTTAGGAGGACTGCAGCCACCATTTTATCAGACTGCTACCACCACCATGGCTAACAGGGTGTCAGGTTGTATCCTGACTTTGTCAGTTTAACACAGTGTTTTCTGCCTTTATTATTTTTTTTTAAATTTCCCTATTAAATTGTTATTCTGACTTGGTGCCCCCCATTGGTTTGTTTTCAAACCAGTACAGGTGCTACTTGGGAAGCAGGTGTCCTAAGGGCTTTGCTCTGTGAATGCCACTGCTCAGAGCATTTTAGAGATGGTTCACTAGTAAGGTGTGTGTGTATAACCTTCATGTGTGACTTTTATTTTGTTTTGGTATGGCTATGCTTTCCTGGGGAGGGCTAGGCCTGCAAGAGGCTCAAGTAAGTATTGATTGCTGTGCTGTGGACAATATTCACATTATCAGCATTCTGGAGAAAGTTTCCTGCTAAACAGAAATCCATGGGTTGGTGTTCACAGGCCTCTCTGTCAATTTATTTGTCTTGCAAGTAAAAGATTGATTTATTAATTTCTGCCAAATATCAAGTTCAAATTCAGACAAAAATCTAGAAGTCGGACTGGAGACCCCTTCATCATCACCAGAAATAGAAGGTTTTGGTCAAGATGCCCCTGTGTAAATCCATTAGCCTTTAGCTGGACTGCAGGATTTCTGTAGCTGGGCTCAGTGCATTGTTTGCAGACTATAGAGTTATACAACAGAAAATGTACATTCATGTTTGTGACTTCTATTTTTGATATGCAAGATGATCTTTATTGATAAGCCATCTTTTTTCCTGATGTTTATTTTCCTCTTCATTGTTTATGAGCATTTCAAACAGCTTTCTTTCTTTCTCCATCTTTTCTGGGGCTTTTTATTGGCACTGATGTGTGGCAGTTGTTTAAATAAATAATTGAGTGGATTCAGGTTTAAATATTGATTAATTGTTAAGGAGTCTGGGTTCAATGTGGGTGGCTGTACAAAGGGCTGGCACATGTGAGAAGGGAAATGCCAGGAAGGAAAAGACCCTATTTATAGTGTGGTTTTGTCATAATTTACTAAAAAGCTTTACAAAATAATGCTGTAAGTTTTTCAGCTCCAGATCTGATCTTGCTGTAAGAAAAGAATAAAATTTTCCACATTACACTGTTATAAAGGAAGAATGTGTGACATGCCCATGCCTACTGGAAGAGAGGCAAAGAGAATGCAGCCACCACATCCAGATGTTCTTGTCTCACTGTTGTGGTACCTGATTGTCCTTGAATGCTGGTTGGTGTTTGAAATCCAGATCCATTTCTCAAATTGTACATTCCTCACCAGCCACATTACAGCTCCCCTAAATGATCAAACCATGAATGATTCCCAATATCCATCCATATGAAAGGTTGGAGTCTTTGAATTTATGGTGTAGTTATGTGGTCCTAATGGCAAACCCACAGCTGAAACAAACTGTTGAAATTGGGAAAGTCACAATTGTTTAGAACAAAACTGGAACAAATTTTCTTAGCAGAAGCAGTTAATGTTGGACTGAAATATCCCATAGGATGCTGCAGCCCAATGGATCACTGATTTTAGGAAGCAGAAACTCTCAGCTGCAGATCTCCACTGCCATGTCCTGCATCTCCATTTCTTGTATCAGCAGGTGGCAGCTGCATGACAAGGGCAGCCACTTCTGAAATCAGCAGAGTTGGTTTAGATTTATTATGGCAAAAGTGGGATCAGAATTTGGTCTCCTTTTTTTATACCTTAGACACGTCTGTTAGATCTCTGCCTAGATGGAGGCGGGCCAGGAAGAGCTGGGTTTAAGAAGGAGATAAAACCAATTCTATCAGTAAGCAGGAAGAAAAAGCAGCTCCTGCACTTGCTGATCCATACAAAAAAAGCCCATTTTTCTTTCACAGAAAAATCCAAGGAAGTGATTTTTCATTCTGGGTGAAACTGCAAAAATGACATGAAAAGTGTTTTTTCCAAGGATTTTTCTCCAAGGCAGATGCACCTCCCATCCCAATGACCACAGAGGGCTGGTGTGCTGTGCGGTACCCGTGATCCAGAGGAGGCTGGGGTGTACCAGTCCTGAATTACAAGTGAACAAGCCACGTCCTCCTGCTACCTTCAGATCAGGGTGATCTGTCTGCCCATCGGTCTCAGCAGTGGAGCTGCTGCCCATCCTCAGGATATGTCAGCACCTGCCATGCACAAGTTGCTGGCAACAGCAGTTTCTGACTGTTCCATTATCATTAATTTCACTATCAGGCTGCAAAACCCATGTGGCTGAGAGACTCAGAGAGAGAATTAAAGGAGCCCTTTCTGTGTGAAATAAGCAGTAAATCTGTGAAGTAGTTGTCTGTTTTGGTGTGTCTGGTGTGCAAGCCTGGACATTCTGTTTGTGGTTGCATCAATTTATTACATCAAGAGCTGGGGTGTCACTGTCAGAAGACCCAGATGTTTCTGTGCCTGCTTATGGAAGGTCAAAGCAAGGAGGGGATTCTGGCTTTGACTATTTTTTGTCACATATTTTCATTGGAAGTGGTGATCTGAGGCAAGCATGAATTTTAAGAGGAAAAGTAAAGTTGCAAAGACTGGTGCTCTAGAGATTTCTGCCTCTCAGCATTGAGTAATACATTTCCACAAGCCAGAGCATCAGCTTCTAAGAGAGGGGAACAAACAGAACTATAAGGATTCATTTTTCTCCCAGAGAGCGGTGTTTGCTGCTTTGTAGGCAGGTTTGTAACCCTGCACACCACTCGTTATTCCTCACTTGGCTAGTCCATGACTGGTATCAATGCCTTCCTTGCTGCAGCTTTGTGCTTTGTACCATGAAAGATTGGCTCTGCTGGGGTGAGAAACAGGCAGCAGGCTGGAGGAGACTCAGCTCTGAGGAGAATGACCACAAGGAGATATTTGGTCTTTTCAACAACCAGACAAAAGCCCTTTGTGTTTGTGCTTTCAGATCGTGACCCCATGTCTTGTGATTTGATAAATCAATATCTCCAGAAACAATCTAGCCAGACCTGGATTTCAAACATCCCCAAACAGTAAACTACTTCAGAGCTGTGCTGCACAACAGGGGTGAGTGGAGAGGTCATTTGTCTATATCTCTGTGATCAAGAATTGTGCCCTATAGCCCTGCTGAAGGTCTTAGCACAAATAAATTCTCTAATACCCAGCTGAGAGCTAAAAAGCTGCAGTGAAACTTGCCTGGTTTTAAAAGAAGTAGAATCAGGCTAGCATTAAGTGCTTCCTAAAACTTTAACTTCCCTTGAGCTTTTTTGACAATTCAGAATCATTCTTTGATGTGCTACCACCAGAAATACTTATATCCAGTATTAATTTGAAGAAGAAACAATTTTGTTCTTATGAAGGAAGCAACAACAGGAAGGCTTGGACCTTTGCAGCAGCCAGTGCAAGGTGTCACAAGAGTGCTAACAATGTAAGAGTGACCACTTGGGATAAAAAGTCTATTAAGCCCAGCAGTGCATTCTGCTGCTGCTTATCAAGCCTCTGTGCTCAGGTCCTGCAAATCTCTGAGGTGAAGGGATGTGGCTCTGAAAAACCTGTCTGAGGCCTCTATTGAGAGCTCTGAGTTTGAGGGGCTCAGCCAGCTGTGCAGTGTTTTCCAGTCCTTCCCTGCCACATGGACAGCAGCCACCTACAGCCACTGATAACTCAACTAATGCTTAACTATAAGGGGAATCAAATCTGAAACAAATAACTCAATCTAGGATTGGTTTGTTTTTCTGGTACCTTTTACTGGCTTGACTGGTGATGCCACCAGCCTTTCAGGCTGTTGTTATCCCAGGTCCCCCTGAGGTCCTTTCATTTTCCACCTGCTACATTCTTCTGATCCCAAGAGAGCCTTAAGGGAAAGGTAAAATGTTGCCATTGGTATTTTGGCTGTTTCATCACTGGGCTCCCTTAGGAGGAATGGATGCCCTGGTCAGAGGCTGGCATTTCTTCTTCCAGTTTGTCCCAGCACCTCTTCCGTGATAATTCAGTCTCAGACAGACCTACAGGCTATACAAGACTCTTTTCAGTTTCTTCCACAGCAAACACCTGTACAAAGAGTTTATTAGCAGCCTGGCAGTGTCCTTGTCTTCCCTGAGTGATTTTTGTCCACTGGGATCATCAGCTGGCCCTACAGGTTCTCTAGGCAGGCATTTTGCTCCTGCTGTATTAGAAGAAATTACTATTTGTTTCAATCTTTTAGTCAATTGCTTCTCAAATAGTTTTTTTCATGAGCCTGATTTTATTTTGTGTTTACTAAAAAGAATTTATGATACTTCACTAGTATTTTTATTACTATTACTTGGTTTGGGTACACTTTCAGTCTGTGGAATGATGCCTTCTTAATTCTAATAACCTCTGTTTCTTCACTGTGTCATCACGCTGCTTTTCTTTTATCCTTTCTCAAGATTTCCTTAATGGGGGGTATTCACTGTGCTTCCAGTTTCACATCCTTCAGTAGTCTTCATACTGCCTAAGAGGTTTTAATTCCCTCAGCTGGTTGTTTTAACTTTTTAACAAGCTTCCTCATTTTTACCAAAGTTGTCTATTAGAGTTTAGCTCTACTGCACTGGACTTTTGTTGTGGTGAAATGAACCTCAGTTCATTTCAGTCTCTGTTAAAAGTGGGGCTTCCTCTGTGCAGGTCTGAATCAGACCCCGTGCATTGCTCAGTGTGAAGGCAAGGGTTGCTTTTTCATCTCACCATCTGCTCCAGTGAACTATTGCATATAACTGAAACCCTGAATATATTAAAAATATAATTCCTATTTCACTGAGGTTGTTGCAATAACCATTTTAGAGGATCCCCCTGGGGAATTTGCTGGCATATGAAGCTGAAACCTGTGCTCCTGAAATTATCCATTCACAGACAACCTTCACCAACAGGGTGGGGAATAAATCAAAGAATGGGAACTACCCTCGAAATCTGGACCATAATTTCCTCTTACATGCATTTCAGTTCATCAACAACCAGTGCTTGGTCTTTGCTGGGAGTGGGAATGCTGCTCCTTAAATCCCTAATTCACCACTATTGGGCGATTTGCCCATCCCTTCCAGATATCCTACACCTGCAGGTGGCTGCAGGGCAGGAGAGGAGAGGCTCTTGAGAGAGGCACAGAAGGAAAATCCCGCCAACTGCAAGCCAAGCCCAGTCTTTGGGGGTGTGTTTGTACCATATGGCACCAAACAGCACTGAAAAACAAACTTGACAGAGCAGGATCTGCACATACAACCTAATGTTGCTTCTTGCTGTTATTTCACACTTCTTAGCTGCAGCTCTGGGAGGTCTTCAGCATATGCCAGCATAACCCAAATATGTACTCTACTTTATCTTTTTCTGGTTTTGGGTGTTTTTTTTTTTTTTTTTTTTCAGCTGGGGTTGGCAATATTAGGAAGAAACTTTAGAGTGAAGAACTAACTGACACCAAATATACCTCATTCCGCCCTGAGATAATGTGATATTCTAAGAAGTCTAATTCCCTATTTTGTAGGCATTGTATTCTCTGTTGTGTGTGCATTTATGTCTGTAATGAAATTTCAGGTGTTTTTAGAAGGATTACTGAATGGGGCCAGAGTGGTTTTCACAGAAGAGAAAACCATGTTTCTAAATCATGAATGCAGAGATTCACCATCACAGATGTTGACTTTTACTCTGTGCTTTTAAACCCTGCTGCAAAACTGGATCCACATACAGCTGAGGGGAAAGTAGACTAATGCCTGCTCAACTACTGGCTTTTTTTGTTCTTGCACTGCAAATAATCTTAGATGAGATGAAAACTTATCAGGGACTAAAGACATGGTGAGGCCCTGCTGGAAAAATCCAGAGCAAGAGGGAAGTATGCAGGTGAAGGATAATAACTGAGGGCACACATTAGCCTTCCCCTGAAAATTATTTCTTTTTGTTGGAAAAAAAAGGGGGGAAATCCCCACTCCAAGAGCACCACTAACAATGAGGCATCACAAGTGTTTGCATCTCCCTCTTCCTAAGACTGAGTAAAGACAATTCCTGTCACTGAGTTGCACTCCCGGTGGTTTTGGATACAGTCTGGCAATGGTGTCACACTATCGGCAAGAACTCAAATGAACAGAAGCCCATGAAGATACCTAATGGCAACTACAATTTCTGAATGTATTTGTCTACTACCTCGTGCATTCTTAATTATTTGTCCTGCTGTCCATCTCTCAGCACTGATACCCTCGTTTTAAGCATGGCCTCTCAGTGGGGCATAAAGGAGTGCAGAGATCTCTGAAACACAAGTAAAACACAGATTGGAATTCCCACTGTACTTCCCTGGGCAGCAATATGACAAATATTTAATTGTCTGTAGATCAGTAAAGCACATATCTCACCTGCCAACATCTTTATTTGGAAAGAAATCCTTGGGAAGTTTGGCCACTGCAATGCAGCTCTTGTTAAGAGCAGATAGGACTGGGACAACATGTTATGGCAGCCTTATTTCTAGACTCTTGTAATTTCATTAGGATCTGATTGTTTCTCCTAGACAATTTTATAGACTTTTTTTTTTTTTTTTTTTTTAGTTGCGATAGATTATTAGAGAAGATGACCCTGCTCCAGCAGGTCTTACATCAAGTGCTCTTATGAACTCTGGATGCCATGGACACTATTGGGAAAAGCTTTTATAGTGAATTACAAAGCTGATATGTGAAAAAACAAGTTTGCTCCCTTTATTGCTCCTTTGTGGTGCAAAAGGGCAATTTCAGCATCTATTCTGCCACTGGCCTTTCAACACAAATATCAAGCTCTGAATACCCGGATTTGCTCAGGAGCTCTGGGGAGAACAGGTTCAACAGGACAGAAATATCACAACAGACAAAGCAGAGCCTGAGTTTTATTCTTTATTCAGCACCTGAACTGCTGTGTGACTCCAAACTCTACTTTAGTTTTTTGTGTTGGGGTCTACCTCTTTGCCAAGGTTGATTTCACCCAACTTTAGGTGTCACCCTTCTAGTTAAAGGGAAAGAAATATGTATGTTTAGGGAGTGGCTCATCTGACCCATCTTAGATGTCATCATTATCTTGGGAAGAATCTCACCATTGATCAAGACATACTTCCCCTTGTCACACATAAAAGCCATAATAGGTCACATGAATCACTTAAACTTGGAAGAAAAATCACTGACAGGAGAAATTGGTGCCTCCTTATCCTTATTTGCACATAAACACTTCAACTACACAACAGAGAGAGTCACCAAGGCCACAGAGGCCTTCATCTGTTTCCTGTGATCACATAGTGAGCAGCACTATCTGATTCCGAGGGCACAGTTCTGCTTTATTTATGAGTCTAGTTATTTTAAGGCAGAAAAACATCAGAGCTTCTAAAGAAATCCTCCAGCTTTTCATCCTAGAGTAAGATGCTGCTTGTAGGCAAAGAAAAAACAGCTTGGGAGATGGGGTATGGAAGTACCTCCTGACTATATTTAAGCATAAGAAAAGCAGTTCTGGGTTGTTGTGTGGATAGAACTGGCTGACAGCAGAAGTTATAGTGAGATTAAGCCCTTACTTGAGCAGAGATAGTGAAAACATTCTAAAAATAAATGGTGGGTCTCACATAACACTTGTGTTTCAGTCTATTTTGATTTCCACCAAATGGGCCCAAGGCTAAAAATAGGCAAATTTATTCTTGGGAGATAACAGGGAAAAAACCCAACCCCGTTGTGATTAAAAGGCTTGAAGGGACTTGGTGACAGGCATGTGAAGAGATTGACCTAACACTTGATCAAACACTTCTAATATGTTAGAAAACCTATTCCTTCTGAACAGTGGTGCTGATACGCCCTTGGGGCACATAGCAGGGACCAGCCTTGAATGCAAATGTGTGTTGGAAAGGTTGTTCACTGATCAGGGGAAAGCTGTGCCTCGTGAGTGCCCCCCATGCAGATCCCAGCAGCTGCTAGGGGCAATCTGCTGTAGATATCATTAATATATCCCCATACCACACTGCCACACAGACCTGTATCCCCACCAGTATTTTAAATTCCTCCACTTACACAGAGAAGGGGATGAAGTGTTGGAGGGTTGGGTGTCATCTTTGTCAGATATCAAGTGTTTGACCATATTGCAGTGGCTGGTTTTGCTTCCAGTGGGTATCTTTTAAGGATAATTGATTCCACCCACACATACATCATATCTGAATATGAAGGAAGCCTTGAATATTGTTTAAATTATACAGGTAGATGGTATCAGTCTGAGCACTTGAGCTCTTCCTCCCAGAGAGAGGAACCATTTTATCTTACTTTGTTTCCTTTTTCAGTCAATTAACAGAAAGGAGCAATTTAGAGGATGATGTACGTGATTGCTTAGCCATCATCTTTAGGGTGAGATAAATCATCATACAGATTCTCTTGACTGGGCATGAAGGCAAAGGTTGAGTCATGTTTAAAGTGAATGTGAGCCAGACCTTACTGAATCATTTCTGCCCCAACTCTTCTTTTCTTCCTGCTCTGGATGCATTTCTTCTTGCCATCTCAAGGGCAGTAGTTAACACAGTACAGAGCAGTGTCAGACTAGCAAAACAAGCAGCAAACCCAGCAGTACTAAGGCATCACCTTCTAATATAAAATTGTCAGGCAAATCTGAGGAGCAGGACTGTGTGAAAGATACCCATCATACTGCATTTTGGAGGCAGCACTGGAGCATAGCTGCCTTGGAAAAATAAAATATATGTACTTCAGATTTTAGATTTGGGTTGAAAAGTCAACATATGTATCTGCCTGGAACTAGTGGCTTCAGTTTGCTATGTTCACCTCTGGAAAATTGTTGCTCATCCAACTGTGAATATGACAGAGAGCCAGACTCCCCTGAGGGAAGCTCAGGAACAGGCAGTTTCAGTGGATAAAGTATATTACTGGCACACACACACACCAAGCACAGACCCATTCCTGAGTGATGGCAACTAAATCAGAAATAATATCCTAGGCCAAGAGAGTGCAGCACTGGAGGTTGTTGTGATGTGGTTAAATGGACAGAAGGTGAAGGTGAATGGCCTTCAGATGCAAGGACATTTAGGGAGATATCTGGGATAAATGAGGTAACTCCTGAAAGGGAGAGGAAGCACTCCAAAGGGCCATAAGTATACAAGTATCAGGAGGCAGTAACAGGAACCATGGAGATGGGATCAGTGTGGTTGGAGGGGGGGATCAGAATAGATTTTGTGTCTGTTTCATGAGAAAAGTGTCTCTGGACACGGAAGGAGCTAGAATTTAGTGTCCTGTGCCCTGATGAGACAGCAAACAGGTCAAGTGGAGGATGATAGAGCTAAAGACCCTCTTGCAGCATGAACTCTGACTGATGGCAGCAGCTGAAAACAGACCTGGCAGTGAGGTGTTACTGATGCAGAGGTGCCTGTGCCCACCCCAGGGAGAACCAGTCTTGTGCTTGCACAAAAAGGAGAAGAGCACGACTGGGAGGTGACTGAGTCTCAGGCTGACCCAGCTGCCTGGATGGCCTCCCCCTGGGGAGTGACAGGTTCAGTGAGGCATCTCCTTCTCTTCATTCTTATCTATCCCTTCAAAAGACAGAAGGCTTGTCCCAGCAGGGAAGTCTGGAAAAGCCCTTAGAGTATAAACCCAAGATCTAGGATGTGGTTTCCCATGCTGATAAAATATTAGTTAAATGTTACTTGAGCCAGCCCAGCTAGAGTGGTTGTTGGAGAGCCATGGGGGTGATACAGGGACCCCCCTGGGCCAAAGCAGAAATTGAATTAACCCTTTTGATATCAATGCCAAGGCCACAATTCTGGCCAGCACATCCCAGTGTGGACATTATCTCCCATTCCAGTGGAGCCTCCCATCCCTTGCTAGTGCTGTTGACTGCATGTTAGACACCCCATGTTTCCCCAGTCTCCATCACAGCAGAAGTCCAAGGAACCACAGCTGATGCCTTGTTTTGATCACTCTCTGCCTTACCTGAACAAAGTAGTGAAAAAACAACAAAAATCAACCTGCATGTGAGGTGAATTCCAAAGATCACTGTGTGCTGTGACCACGGAAGGGCATGAAGGTAAAGGGGAGCAGGCTGCCTGCATACAGACTCACCAGGTCCACAGCAGCCCTTTGTGCCCTCAATGAGCTGTGTTCAGTGAGTAAAACCAGGTATCAAATTCATGTGAATCCAATAGGCTAAGCTATAAAATTCTTAATATGATATTGAGGTGTTACTCTGATGTAATAGGCCACTTAGAAAAAAATGGATATAGATTTTCTGTCTTTTACCTGATCCATTTCCTTTTTCACAAAGGAGCAGCTAAGGAGGAAAGTGCTGTGCTCTTGTTTCATAACCATTCCTCTGATGCTTATGGTGATGGTTTAATGGAGATGCTTTGAACCATTTGCTTTATATTGCTGTTACCTGTTATTTTCATATCCGTTTTCCATTACAGTTAAGCCAAGCACCCATTTAGTAATTCCTACCCAAGGCCACGAGCAAACAATAGCAAGATATTTAGTGTCAGTGAAAAGCTTCGGGAACTTTGTATGTCCATAAACTGCACAAATATTTCTGTGAACCAAATGAGTTTGCACACAGGGCTGGGATTTGTGCTTGGAGCTGTAGATGTTGTAGTCCTGCAGGGCTCTTGGCCTCTGTGCTCCAGGAGTAGGGAATTTCAGCAATTTGTTATAAAATGCTGCATTGCCAGAGGTCTGAGCACATTTTAATGCAAAAGATTGAGTGTAGGTTGCATATCCTTTTCTGGCACCTTGTCTGCAGGGAGGTCGGGCTCAAAGCAGCCACAAGAAGAGGCAAATCACTTGAAGCAGTAAAACTCCTGCATTTGACTCTGGAGATCCTTAATACCAGTGGATCAGAGCAGAGGAGTGATGGGGCTGCTTCCAGAGTTAATTGCAGCTTCCTATTATTATGATAGTCCATTAAAAATTTGTGGGTTTACCCAAATATACGTATTAAAAACAAGAACAACAGATATCTATCATCTTCAACAACATTTTGCTCAAAACAGATAAAACACTCCAAACCTCTCTGCCTATCACACACGGTCTGCCCCTGCCAAGCTAAGGAAAGAGTTGGAAGGCAGCAAAACATTCTACTTTTTGGCATTTTCTGAATGCATTATTTTCCCTGTGAAGTCATCTCGTACTTTAGAATTTGCTAAATCTTTGAGACATATTATGAAAACCACAAACAAAAGCAAACAGGAACAGCAGCAAGGCAACACATACTTCACTGAAACCTTTGAATAAAATTGTTTTTTCCTGTTTTGTCTTACAGGCAACAAGTCCGTTGAGTTGATTTGTTCTCCTCTGGTTGCTGTGTAATGCAGGGGGTTTGGGATTTGGGAGAAGAAACAGTTCTATTTGAGATATTTAATTCAATCCTTCATTTTTAAACTTCTTCATGCTTTTAATTATTTAATTCTTCAGACATGCTGTTGTGGGTACATGTGTAACAAATTGGCACTTACCTGCCTCTTACAACCCAGGGGTGTCAGGAATGGGAGCCTGAACAACAATGGAAAGATCTATTATATTATTTGTTCCAGCATATTGTACAAAGCAAGGGACAAGTTCACTGTCAGCCACTCTGAGGGCAGAATTTATCATCTGGGTGCTGTGGAAATGAACAGGTTGCATTCCCCAGTTTATCAGAATGTACCTCCTCACTTGTACTAAATTGGGTGCTCAGTGCAGGCCTCTTCCCCAAGTTAGGAAAAAGTAAGCTGGACACAGCCAAATGTAACTTGAGCAAGGCAATGGAACTAATGATTTCTACTCTGTGTTTAGTAAATAACAAAGCAAAAATTAAGGGACCATTAAAAATATTTGGTTCTAAAGATAAGTAAAAAGATTTAATTCTAAACCCAAACTGTTCATTTTCTGCTAATTAATAGTTAGTCATACTTAGTATTCAATAATGGTGGTTTTCCCACTACCTTAAGTGTTAATTCAGTGGGACAAACTTAGTAGGTGACTGATTTGGTAGTAATGGCATTAAAACACCTTAAATATTATTGGCCCAGTGCTTAACAGCTTTTTGCTTTCAGTCCTGTTAGAAAACTTTTTCCTGAAGCATTGGGGCATGATTTAGTGGAGATGAGGGATTCATCTTTCTTTTTAACCAGATTGTTTAAAAAGACAAATAAAAAAGTGGTTTGAGTCACATTATAGTGCTCACACACAAATCACACCTCCCAAAATGCCAAAAAAATCCCCATCAAAACAAGAAAAACATAAGAGAAATTTGTTGGTGAAATTCCAGTGCCTGGAGCCACCCTGTTTCCTGTGTAGTAAGAAAACCATGCTGGAGTCATGAGATACAAAATCCTAGTTCCCTTAGGTGTGCCCAGTGAGGACCACAATGTGCATGTTCTAATCACTCCAAAAAAGGGTTTTATCAGTCTGATCCTTTGGATACTCCTGAAGTTCACAGCCTGGATTTCAGAGAGTCCTCCAACAGTTCAATTTCCACCAAAATTTCCCCCTGAATTGGGAACTGTGCTTTTCTCCTGAGCAGGCTACAGATTTCCCCATGCCTCAAACAGAGCCCAGATTTATGCCATGGTGGGAAAAGCTCTTTCCCTGGAAGAGTTTGGCACCAGTGGCAGCTCTGGATCCTCCTGGGACATCCTTGCTCTTGTGGCCTGTGATGGAGACTGTGCTTGGATGGCTGGTACTTCCTCTGACTGAGTGTTTCCCTTGCTGGAAGCCTTAAGAAGTTAAAAGTCTAAGGATTGACTTGACAAAGGATTGATTTGTAAAAGAGCACAGGGGGATATCTTGCACTAGAGTTTTAAAGGAACCAGTCAAAGTACTCTTAAATTGCTTAAAACTGATGTTTAGCAAGGCCATGAAACTGCAGGAAAGTAAATACACCAGGTTTTTTTAAAGGATAAATAGTATGACTTGGGTAATTGCAGTTCTTGCTGTATGATACTGATCCCACAGAAGATAATGAAACAGTCAATCTGGGATTTGACTGTTACAGGATTAAAGGACAATAACGTAATTAATGCTAATCTACCTAAGATTATTAGCAGTAGATCTTGTCAAACTAAAGTGGATAACTTTACTTGATAGCTTTACAAACTATGCTGATAAGGGAAATAATATCCCTTTAATGGATTTAAGCTTTGCTAAAAAATTTGCCTTAGTCCTTAGAAAAATAGAAAATCAACATGGATGCATTAAATTGATTAAAATCTAATGGGAAGAACTTAAAACATTCCTGTAAATTGCAGATCATTACTGGACAGGTGACCTACTAGTTAAGACTGCTATTTAACAGTTCTGTCAAGGCTTTGAATAAAATCCTATCTGATAGAGCAAGGTGATGACAGTAATGTTGGGGGTGTAATAAATAATGAGAGGAGGTGTGAAGGAGATGGAATGGTCTGAATTGATTGGCAAACTGAGCTTGGCCAAGCAATGTGCCTTTTGCAACAGCAAACACAAAGCCATAAATTGAACAAAGAACAAAGGGATGGATGCTGGGCAGAGGCTGCTGCTTGAGAAACTGAGTCCCTGGAAGGGCTGGCCAAGGTGGATAAAACTCACTCACTGTGGTCCCCTTGTTTGGGGGTCTCACCAGTGGAGTGGAGGGGTTTCTTAGGTCATCAAATAGGAGACCATCCAATTGGTTCTGGGACGTTTGAACATTCTAAATTCAGTAGGTTGTTGTTGAAGGCAGGTTTTTTTTTTTCTCACATGTCTATACATAACCAATGCCTTCACTTAGCAAGTTACCCAGGACCATTTCTTCCATTAAGCATATGCTTAAATAGTTTGCTGAGCTGGGGACTCTTGCCACAAGATACTCTTCCATTTTCTTGTGGTTGTTTTTTCACTCGGTTTCATAAACTCATTTGGATGCAGTGTTTTTCTGTGGTTTAATTTACTTTCTCTGTGTTATTATTGTCTCCAAACTGTGTATATTTACAAAAGGAATTAAATGAGTACTATTTATTTTACAGCCTGTAATGGCCCTTTTGGAGGGAAGCCATTATGTAGATACTTAGAACATACATCTTTTCGCATTAGAGAGCTCTCATGACATAAATACAAGAAAACAAATATCAGACTCAGTCCTGGGAACAGTTTATCGCAAAACAGGCTTTATTTCCAAGAACAGCTCTGTAAAAAAATGGAACTATTCATTCAGCTGGGAGTGTCTCCTGATTTTTTCCCCATTAAAGCAGGAGTTTCGTTATAGGTGTCTGGGTAGAACTGTCATTAAAAAATAAATATTCTTGTGTGTGAGTAATTGCATGTGCAGAAATTGCAACCAGGTTCAGTAGGACTGTTCCTGTTGCTCCCAGTTTCAGCTCAGTTAAATGAAGGAGATTAAAAAACCCTTTTTTGTTGCACAGTCAGTACATAAAACTTCAGCAGAAAGCTGAATCTGGACCAATGTAATGAAAGTAGCATTAGAAAGGTGAAAGGGTTTTTCTGGTAAAGGAGAGGACAAAGGGAAGCCACTGGAAACAATTTAACAGAGAGAGAAATGTACGAACTCGCTGGTAGTGAGTGACTTTTTTGACTGCCTTTTGTCACAATGGTGACTGTTCTTTCAAATTTTGTTTGGGGACG
Organism: Rhipidura dahli; assembly: GCA_013399225.1. Classification (NCBI taxonomy): domain Eukaryota; kingdom Metazoa; phylum Chordata; class Aves; order Passeriformes; family Rhipiduridae; genus Rhipidura; species Rhipidura dahli. The sequence continues at coordinate 43,791 of VXAC01008663.1, forward strand.
GTATTATCCCCCTTTGTCCAAACATATGTCGCTTTGGCCTGGATGAAATTGTTTTAAAAAAATGACTGTACTAGAAAAGTTTGGTGGAGTGAGTATTGTATTTTCTGCCTACAGTTTTGAAAATAAATGGTGTGGGCTTAAATGCAATTGGTCTACCACAGCTGAAGCCAAAGGGTCATTTATTAAACACAAAAATTGTGTGGATGTATTGACCTTAACAGGGCAACAATGATTTACCCCAGCTGAGAATCTCTCTCTGTTTATTTCCTTTGTTTTCCTTCTCTTCCTCACTGTTCCTATACTTTGCTTCTCTCAGCCTTCCCTGCTCCTTCTGCACACAGACAAATATTTACGTCTAGACTTGATTCTCATTCACTTTCTTTTTAATTTTTGCAATGAAATTTAAGGCTGATTTCTGAACAGAGCCAGAAGCACTTCAGTTTTTAAGCTCAAGAAACTTTTTGAATCTTCATGCTAATTATATCCATCAATTTGTATGGCATAAAGGCAGGCTGTGATTAGCCAGGCTCAAAGATTATTTCTTGACAACATATTAATTCCAAAAATCTCAGGTTTTTTTATTCTGGTCATTGCTTTTTGCATGTCCTGGGCGATGAACTTGATTTTCTTTGAAAGCATCTCTTGCCAGAATGTATCCCTCTGATGCAAAGCCTGGTATGTTGATATTATGTCTAACTCACAGCTTGGTATGAAAGCTCTTGAGCTGATGACTTCAGAACATAGATTAAACATATTTATCACATATTGAACTGATACATCTTGGAGAGCAAACTTAAAAAAAAAAATTTTAATTTTTTTTTTCTCTTTTCCAATTCCAACTGAAAAAAAACAGAGAATGGACCAATGGATACAAATGTTATGTTAGGCATGGTAAATAATTCTTTGTGGTCATGGTGTTGGGAAGCTGTAGCCTTCTCTGTTTTGAGCTAAAGACTGAAGTCTGTAACTTGAAGATTGTGGGTCAGATCTCTGCTTTTGCCCTTCCTCTGAAAAAAAACTGCCAGCAGAATATCCAAAGTATTAATATTTGAAAAACTGCGGTTTGTACCTGTTTCTCATTAGATTCAGAGATCCAAGGCCATGAGCAGGAGAGAGAGTGGAGTGCAGTGGAACAAGGACCAAGGGTGATGAAGTAAAAGGGGGTGGGAGACCCCAGGGGTTTGGATTAAGAGGGATCTCATGATGGGGTAACTGAGATGATTCTTTGTGAGAAGCAGCAGAGGGCACAACCACAACCATTGCAGTGCACTCATCAGCTTGCAACCCATCTTGCAGAGAATCAACAATCTCAGCAAACAATTGCCAAATCTAGTAGTGAAGTGGGCACCTAACCTGCATTTGATGCTGGTTCCATATAGATTCATAACTGTAAATTTGGGAAATGCCAAACTCTGACCAGGTTCATTCACAGGTGAACGTTTCAGGGGAGATTTTACCTGAGGTCCAAATACTTTGTCCTTAGAAAGTAGAAAGGTAAAAATGTAGCCAGGAGACTGATGATTTCAGATGGCACAGATAAGGGAAACTGCTGACTAAAACTGAAAGAGAAGAAATGCCATAGCAGAAAGCAGTAGAAAAAGAGTGAGTGAAAGGGAAGAGCCTTTCTGTCACAGTGACAGAAGGTCAGAAGCGAGAGAGAAGCAATAATGTTTTAATCACTTCTCTCTACTGCAAGGCTAGCAAGTATTTGATGATCAGTTGATGGACCTGTAAAGTTTCCATGTGTGATGTGGACCCAGATCATCCCTAAATGTTTCTTTTGATGGTGCCAGACATTCAAGACTCCTTTGCTCCATGCCCTTCCAGAATGGGGAGAGCAAGGAGATTTAAACTTTGCAAACCCAGGAAAGTTCTAGGCAAGCTGTTACTTGGAGAGTGGGAACAGACCAGAGAATCTAAAATCTTAAGGGTTTTGCTACCTTCTACCTGGTTTACCTTCACTTACACAATTTTATAATATATAGATCTCTTATGTTTGTAGACATTTCTGGGCTTCATCCTTCTGCAAACAGCACTAACACCTTCAGTTCATAACAGGGGCTTTCTTCATGGCCAGCTGACAGTGATGTGGATCGGGGTGATCAAACAAATAACAAAAGTATCAAGTTAACGGGGGAAACTCTGTCTTTGCTGTCTCCCACAGCCTTCAAATCAAGACTGGATGCTATTCTGCATCTCTCACAAACATTTAATTCCAGTAGGTGTTACTCACCAGCCTAGGAAAGGGTTTTAAGGCTCCTGAATTTATCTCCTGCATACCTTTCACTCAGCTTTGAAGTGAAGGAAAGTGGGGTCTAAAATGCAGGGATTGGGCTTTAGACTTAACAGGCAGGCACAAGGAATGGCCAAATTCCTTCCTTAAGGAGAAGGTTTGACATAAACTTTGTTAAATTATCACCCCTTTTATTTTGTTTGTGAAGTCCAAGCTCAGGTTATGGTTGCTCTATTGTGCTTTATAGGTTAAAAGACACCTGGCATTTATAAATGACTGATGTAAAATCAATAGTTGCTGTTTATGTTCAAGGCCATGGCCGGGGAAGTGGGAACCAACCTGCAGCCAGAAGCGTGCCCTCAACTGAGGAATGTTGGAAAACTTTGACAAAGAGGGTAGACTGCCTTTTATAGGAGCAGAGACCTGATCTCTGAGCAACAGCAAGAAATGCTTCTGCGGTTTTGTTTTTGTTTTCTTTAATGTATGCACTGCAAATTAACATGGCCTTCAGAATTTTAAGGAAAACAGTCATTAAGAGGTAACCATCCCACATTTGCAGGATGGTTTGCTGGCAGCAGTTGCTCTAATTGACCCATTCAGGAGAGTTATGTTGGTCGTGTGAACATAATCGACCCACAGCAGATTATTATTTCTGTCACAGGGCTTCTCTGCAGATGTGATAGAAAGTAACTCAGGCACGGGCTTACAGGCTTCAGAGAATCTCATCAGCCTTGAGCAGTACAAATACCAGTGTGCTACTGAGATAAACATGAAATACAACATTCATAAATACCAGGCCCTCAGGCTCAGAACACCTAATGAATGTGGAATGTGTTTCTTATATTATAGAAGATGTGAGGGGATGCTCCACAGTAACTGAAAATAGAGTACTATTCATGAAACATCCTCCGTAAAAATGTTTATTTATGTTCATCTTTAATTAATATATTGCAATAACATCTGTTCATATAAAATTAGGAAAATTATTGACTCAGACCCAAGTTGTTTGAACAATCATATTTCTCTGACTGACAGTTTGCTGGAAACATTTGCAAACCTGTATCATGACAAGTCTGGCAAATTGCATCTTACTAGCCCATTATTATTCAGCAAAAGTCAAATAATCTTGGAAGAGATTTTTTTATTTCTGTCATCTATCATATAGAAACCAAAATCAAGTGTGACTTCACTCAGTTTGCCATGAAAACCCTCTACCTATAAAAAATTAACTGTAAATGAAATGTACTGAGGAAATTAATTAAATAATATCCTCAGTAATACCTTTTAGTCTTGGATGTAATCAAGTCCTTACTGAAATCATGGCATGCACATAATCCTGCATTTATGGTGGTGGTGGGGAAATACCTTCAGTGTTCCACTACCAGTAGATTTTATAAAAGCTATGATTGGGCAACAGTTCCTCAAACCCCAATTGTATTCTCTTCCTATCCACCATTATTACATTGACAGGAGTGTTTTGTATTTAAATTAAAAATTAAAATGCATCATATGCAAGCTGTGAAGTAAGTCAAAGGAATAATTTAAACTGAAATGTTGTATTGGTTTGAAAACAAACCAGTGGGAGATCACAAGTCAGGATTAAAATTAATACAAAAAAGTAGAAATAAGTGAAATAATATAAGGAAAAAGCACTGACAAAGTCAGATACAATCTGATACCCTGTTAGGGTGGTGTCAGCAGTCCCAGTGAAGTGATCCAGTTGAAGCAGTGATCCAATGGAAGGTCTGGTCTCCAGCTGAAGGTCCGTGGTGGCTCTTGTCCTCTGGTCACCCAGCAGACAGGGCTGAGGCCAGGCAGTTCCAAGGGCAGCTTATATCCAGGTGGGAATGCCCAGCTCCCCCCTCCTGGGTGGAGCATCTCACAATAGGATAAGTCCATGAGTCATGGGGTGGTTTCTTGATGGCCCATTGTCTGTTATCAGGAGTGTGTCATTAGCAGGTGATAACAGCTAATGGCCCACAGCTGGTGGTAATAGAATACTTAAATACATCTATTGTAACCCAGGACAAATGTAGACCACTGCAGAAACTGGTTTAGATTCATTTCTGAAAAGAAAAATATTTTAAAAAATGACACATTGTTATCCATAGAGTTGTGGCTTCCTATGTTTATTTCAAGGAGGCCACCTGGTTTTGGTGATAAATACACTTTCTTACTGTTGTAGCCAAGACAACATTGCAGCAAGAGGCAACAAACTGTGCATTTGATTCTTGTGTGGGTTAGCATCAAAGTCTCTTTCTTTACTCCAAGAATTTGTTCCTGTGCAAAGACAATGAAACCAATAGCTTTGTTTTTTAAAAAAAGTCCTCATGGGAGCAGTTACGGCTGAAAAACTTCTGTCATTTCTATTAAATTAGCTTAAAATTTCCACCTTTTACCTCAGACCTTGCACACACCAAATAATCTACAAGATGCAATGCCATGAAAAAAATCACATCTTTGTGGAAGTGGCATGGACACACCTGAAATTTTGCCACTGGCACAACCTTTAGGCACCAAGTTTTGATGTGAGATGTGAACTGTGACAATATCCAAGGAGGAAAGGGTGAGGAAAGGCAGGAAGGAGAAAAAGGAAGGGAGGCAAGGCACAAAATTTTGAACATGCATGATTCTAGGCATGGAAGAAAGAGATGCCTTTGCATTTGCCTACATGTGAGATAAATATGATAATGCACAGCCAGGCCTCCTGTCTCACCTCTCCTCAATCCTCCTCAGGCTCTAAGGAATCAACCAAACCCATCCTGGACCACGTGTGCTGCAGGTGTTTTGGGACGAAGGATGTTTAGCTATGAGAAATGAGCTCTTGGCAAGAGTATCGGGGATGATGAAGAGCCTGGTGAGTGCCAGGCTTGCCCAGAGGCAGCTCCTGGCACCTCTTGACCTGTGAAGGTCACCCAGGCTGTGATCAGGCACCATCACCTTCAGCCCTGAAATGCATCCTTCAAGAGCAGGTGTGTACCTCCTTGGTGGCCCCTCTGTGCACAAAGAGCTGGCTTAGCCAAATCCATGGTGAGCAGGCACAGAGCATGGAAAGAGTAGCAGATACTCTGGGATGTTGGTCTTGGGGATTTCAAAACCTTCAGCATTATTTTTGAAGGATTCAATTTTTCTTGGATATTATTTGACTCTCCCATCAGATTGATATTTAAATTTATCTGGACTCCAGAATATTGTACTGGCTTGTGGGAGGACTGTTCTACTTTTGTGGAGTTTGAGGCTCCTGCAGGAGGATCCATTGAGGTGTAAAGACTTCAAGTGTGCAGAATGGTTTGTGACTGCATCAGCTACACACTTCATGGTCTTATGCTTTTCTTTTCTCCTCTTCAGGAGAATGCATTTGACTGGAGTAGTCCCATGTGAAAATTACTCAGTTCCTGAGTCCATTTCATTTGGAAACCACTGAGAAGCATTAAACACAGCATCTCACATTGGCATAAATGCAAAACCACTTTTTAGAGCAGAAGTTGACATTACCAGGTGCCAACTGCTGCCTTGCAAGATCCACTAACAAGTGCTATTTGTGGAGACAATTCAGTATATTAACAGTGTAGACAGCAAGAAAAAGAGCAGACTTGTTTTTATCTGATTATTTAGCATAAAAACATCACTTTTGCTTCTCAAATGGTGACTTATTCTTCTTGTTGCTGCTTAACATGAGCAGATTAATGCAAATTTGTCTAGGGTGAAATTTTGACTTGAATTAAGATAAAAGCCACTTTTAATCAAGTACCTCATGCTCTGTAGGTTCCCAGCCATTCCTCTCTCTTATTAAGCACATAACCTACTCTGTCATTTTGATTTTGTATCAACAGTTGTCAAGATTAGTTGTCTCTCTGAGCAGCAGATACTTTATCAGAATAGATTTAGGATGGCCAGATGCTTTCAAAACAAGAAAGCAAAGCCTTAGAAATTTTTTCTTAGTGCTTAAACTGGTCTCTAGAGATTTTTTTGCATGTGAACAGACTCCTGTTTTTTTTACACAAACTTCTAATTTTCCAGTACATTTTTTATTTCCACGTGAGTTCAATGTCTTGGCTGGTAAAGTGACAGAATTCTGGAAATGTTTCTCTACAGACAGTTGAGAACATTTTCAGTCGATGCTTCAGAGGACCTAACAGAAGACCCATTTTTGCAGAGAGAGAATCAGTCCAGTCAACTGCTACTTAAAAAAAAACAAACAAAAAACAAAAAACCCAAAACCAAAAAACCCCCAAAAAACCAACAAAACCACCAAAAACCCCAAACCTGAAAAAAAATGACCCCACCAAAAAAAAAAAACAACCCAAAAAAACCAACAAAAACAGAAACAAAAAAAAAAACCAAAAAGAAGAAAATAAAGAAGAAGCTGAGAAGCTTTGGGCTACTAGATGTTCAAACTAGTTCTTAATAAATGGAACATTTCTTATTTTGGCGTACAGTATTTAAACTCTATGATCCTTGAGATGTTATTTAGGAGCCTGCTTTGTTCTTGACAGGTTTTCAATGTATTTGTAACAGGCTCTGAAAATGGGAGGGCTTCATTTAGATAGAGAACTATGAAGGGTCTGGGCTGGAGATGTACAGAAAAATGTGCCCAGTCTGATTTTCAGTCTGTGGTCCCCTGGAGGCAAGATGAGGGTAGGAATCTAAGAGGGAATCTGCTTACTTCTTAGGGATCCTGAAAGGGAAATAAGGAAAAAAAAATGCTTAGGCTAACTTACTATCCAGGGGTTCCTGCTACTGTGGAAATTCTGAAGGTCTGCCAGTTAGAGGGAAAAAAGAAGAGGTGAATGCTATTAAAATACACCAATACTGGAACAGCACAGCATTTCCAGACCTTGCTATGAATTTGCTTGCTTCCAAGGGATGCTGAATGAACAATGTCTAACAAATAATTTATTTGACCTGTTTGTTTTTTTTTTTTTTTTTCTTCTTTTATTCTCTCTGTACATTAATCACAGTTTTCAAATTGTGCCCCCGGGTGTGTTTGTAAAGTGAGGGCCCCAGTGCGTGCCTGTCACAGAAAGGTCCTCTGAGTGCAGCTGGGTGAACTCCACTGAGTCTCACTTTGCAGCCCCAGTGCTGCAGGCTCTTGGAAAAGTTGAATGAACTCCAGTGTGGAAGAGGTCAGGTGGGATTTGCTTCACAGAGCTATGCAAACAGCCTCACTCCAGGTCTGAAAGATTTTTGAGAAAGTTACACCAGGCTCTGTGGGTGCAGATCCAGCTTGAAAAGACTGAAGGCTCTATGCAAATATTTAGAGCAGCCCTATTTGCTAGGCTTTGTTCATTCACTCTGCAAAGTCCTTTTGAAGGATTAAAGGTGTTACCAGAATGAGTGATGAATTTATAATAAATGCACCTAATTTGAAGTACTTTTAATACTCTGCACATGAACTTCTTGATATAGCACCTCTTTATAGAAGAAAACACCAAACCAAAACAAAGACTCATACTTTGCTGATAGGCACATGTATAAAGATTGCATATTATGATCAACTCATGTAGAAAGAGTCCCAAGGTTTTCTTCTGTATCTCATGTAAGTAGGAGTTCTGGGCTACTTGTCATGGGGCAACGATTATCATGGCCCACATATCATCTGCTTCACTTATTGACAAATAAGCTTGAGCACAATCTTAGTTGAATAAGCAGAGTTCTGCCTGGTGAGGAACCTCTGGCAGGAGGTTTTCACTCTAGACCCCAGTGGTGGGTTAAGCAGGATACTCCCAGAGGTCTTTGTTCTGAGAGAGTCCATCACCCAGTTAGGATGTGCTCCACTGTGCACATGAGTGTAGTGGTGAAGAATCACAGACTTGTCAGGGTTGGAAGGGATCTCTGGAGATCATCCAGTCCAACCCCCCAGCCAAAGCAGGGTCACCTGGAGCAGATGACACAGGAATGTGTCTGAGAGGGTTTGGAATGTCTCCAGAGAGGGAGACTTCATGACCTCCCTGGGCAGCTGTTCCAGTGCTCTGCCACCCTCAATGCGAGGAAGTTCTTTGCACTAAGGTGGAACTTCTTGTGTTTTAGTCTGTGGCCATTGTTCCTCGTCCTGTTGCTGGGCACCACTGAAAAGAGTCTGGCACCATCCTCTGACACCACCTTTGAGATGTTTATTTGTATTAATGAGATTCCCTCTCAGTCTTCTCTTCTCTAGACTAATCAGGCCCAGCTCTCACAATCTTTCCTGAGAACAGAGGTGCTCCAGACCCTTTATCATCTGTGTGACCCTCTGCTGGACTCTGTCCAAGTACCCCCTTGTCTCTCTTGTGCTGAGCAGCCCAGAGCTGGACAAAGCACTCCAGATGTGGCCTCACCAGGACAGACTAGAGGAGCAGGATCACCTCCCTTGACCTGCTGACCACGCTCTTCCTGAAGCACCCCAGGATACCACTGGCCCTCCTGGGGCCCTGGCCAGGACACTGCTGGCTCATGGTCAATTTGTCACTCACCAAGACTCCCAGGTCCTTCTCAGCAGAGCTGCTCTCTAGCAGGTAGGAAGATACAGTCTCATAGCTGATGTTAGTTACCTTTCAAAGGCTTCCTTTTGGAATAAAACCCTGAACAACAAACGTGCAATTTTCCACTCATAACTGGTTTTATGCAAAAGCAACTTCTATAGGATCAGTTCTCAAGAAACTACACCAGAAATTTCAGAGGTCTTTTCTGAGAGTTCTGATAAACTTTGGGTCTCACTAAAATGGCTACATCACAACAACAATCCCTCTAAAACTACTTTTTATTTTAACCATAGACAAATCAAGGGCTATAACTTAAAAAGGCAGGCAACTTCAAATTATTTTTGGGTCTGTTTTTTTTCCTCCAGTTGGATGTAGACCTATCTGCTTCTTGGCTCTTATCTGAGCTATTGACAATTGCCAGGCAAAGATCACACCCAGCTGTTGGATTGATTTATTAACAGAAATGACAGAGGTCTGCATTTGAGCTTAAATGTCTCAAGCTTAACTTCTTTTGACAACCACTCAACTCTGATCTTAAACAATTTGAAGCAATTTGCCCATAATTCCTCACTGTAAGTGAGCCAGTTCTAGTCAATATGTCTATCTCTTTGAGGGAAAATGTTGCAGTTTTTTCTCTATGAAGAAAGTCCTGCTACCATTTGCACTGGGGCAAAAAAAAGGTCCTGCATAACATAACATGATTTATCTGGGAGACATGGGATGAGGATGCTGTTTTAAATGATAGCTCAACTAAAATAAAATATGCAATGAGTCTAGGAGGTTGTCATTTGAGAATCAGAATCTCACAAAGACAGAAAAAGGGCAGCATGAAAAATTAATCATAGGAATGCCTAATCTCCACAGAAGGCATTTTCAAATGCCTTTCATGCTTTCAAAGGGAGCCTTACCACTTGAAAAAGCATTTATCAGAGATAGGAAAAAAGACCCTTGTGAAACTTGCAGTCCAGAAGTGGAAACTGCAGTAACAGGTTCCAGGTTTTGTTGCAAACTTGCAGTTTTGGCTATAGTTACTGTAAGCTCTGGGTCAATTTGTACTATTAGTGAATCTGGGTGTCTTTACACATGTCACTGAAGACTAGGCAGTGGCAGTAAGAGAATATTTTTCTTTTCTGGACCTTGAAACCTCCTCCCAAGTACATAAATCTTCAGAGAAGTCCTGGTCTTAGCCCTGGTGTTTGACAGGGTCTATGAGAGGTACCAGAAGTACTGCCCTTACTCTTTTGTGGAATGCTAAGATGTACCAAAGTGGCTTTATTTTAGCATGAAAACTATGCCCACTGAGATCCATAGAAGCAGAAAGCACTTAAGAATCTCAGAAAATAAGTTTTCTGCTATTTATAAACTATAAGTCTCCTTTAATTTTGATGCAATTAGAAAATTAAAATAAAACGTGGACTATACTTCAGATTTCATCCCAAAGCCAAAAACACCCAAGTCTGTGTGTCTCAAGTATGGTTCTGTTCTACTGACCCAAGCTGTCCAAGTCTTTTGGTTCAAGTTTGAATTTTTAATCTTGAAAACCCAATAAGATTTTCCTCTCTGAGCACATTAGCAGTTGTGCATGTCTGGGCCATAAAACTTCCCAGATTTTGTAGCACTGCAGCTGGATGTGCTGTGAGGTCTCCTGGAGATGCTCCCAGACAGAGGACATAGCTGTGTGGGATTTTAAAGGCTGTTATCAGTAATGTTCTGGAGCTTGCTGTGAGCACAGTTGGCTTCTTACACCTGTACACTCATTCTATTCTTTTTCTGTGTATTTTGTTTGTACTGGTAGAACAACATTTGCTGATTCTGGTGATTTTTTTTTTTTGTATCAGAGTGAAGGTGCTGGAACTCGAGCGTATTTCATGAATATCTGAGACTCTTTTGCATTTCAGATGGATCAGCATTACCTCAGCAAACACCCCTGGGATTCATATCTCTATGCAGAGGACAAGCACTTCCTTGAGCTGAGCTCACATTCTGACAACTAATGGAAGGAATGTTTTTGCTTTGCACACCATTGCCAGAGTAACTGATGCAGCACACAACAGTGACCTATAACTTGTCCATTCATCAAAACCTGAATTGAGCTCTTCCACTGTGGTTTCTATATGGCAGGATAAATGCCTTGATCCAAACACCACTGGAATCAGTGAGAAAGTTGTGTTAATGTTGCTGGCATTTAGGTTGGACTCACAGAGGTTAGGGATTTTTGGAGGGCAGATAATTTTGTATGGCTTTTTGAAATCCATTCCCTTAGAGAATTATCCTAGATAGAATGTGTGCTAGAGGATTAACAGTACAAATCATGACACCTCATTAGGGCCAAAACAGGGAGATTCATACACTTCTATAGGGCTTGCTCAGAAGAACTGGTTATTTTATAGTTTTTAGATTCTTGATGGGCAGTTTCTAAAACCTGTACTGGACACTTAAACATCTTGTGATGCTAATGACATTCCATTCAGTACCTGGCAGTCTGCATCCTGCTGAGGATACAAATGTTTTGCAGTCATGCCTGTGCCTCTTGCTCACTGCTGTGTCAGGCAGTGAATGCAGAAGGACTCATTTGTTCACAACCAACAACATGGTTTTGATATAAATTGCAGGTATGACATCAGTTTCCTTTTGTATCGCACTCCAAAGTCATTGAATATTTACACAAGGCCAAATTCACCTCAAGGACAGTTCTGAACTAAATTTAGCAAAGGTACAGAGAAAACAGGAGCAAGGACACGACTCCTGTTTCTCCTTTTTTTTTTTGTTTTAAATTTGTGTGTGTGTGAAGCCTGAAGACCAATTCAAATATTCATACAAGATTCAGAATCTTTGAAATTCCAGAACCTCTTATAGTAAAAGTTAGTGTCTCTTGTTTTTGTGGTCCCATCCCATTACTAGAGTTGTTTAGAGGGAAAGAAAATCTCATTGTAAGTGACAAACTGAGGGTGACTGCTTCCTTAGCCAGCAGTAGCACCCCAAAAGCCATGGAAACCTGGAATGCTGAGAGCCAGAGCCAGGAAAAACACTGAAGTTTCTTGAGAAACAACAAGGCAGATGGCCAAGGGGCTGGGGCAAGGTGACAGGAAACCAGGTCTCCAAAGCTACAGGGCAGGCAGCAGTCAACCTTCAGTTTGTTGGAGCATTCCAAAACTAATACATCCAGGAACAAGTTTTTAATTCCAACAAATTGATAAGGTCAAATATCTATTTATACACATGGCATCGATCTCTGTCTGATCAGACATCAGTTTGTTTCTTCACCTGTGTCTCAGAGTAAGGTCAGTTTTGGATTTCAGTCCAGTTTTTAGTCTAGACTCATCCTTCTGGGAACACAGCTCCAGACTATGGAAAGTTGTCTTATTTCATAGATTCCCAAAGGATTATATTTTTATTCCACCATTGTTTAACTATTTATTCTTCCAGCCTCCATTACTGCATTAGATATAATTTTTTAACTTTATGTGCTTCATTCTAATCTGTAGTGAGTTCCTCATGTGCATCAATTGCAGCAAGATGGTTTATTATTTTAAATTGTAGGGAAATGCAGAGAAAAACATAATGAGAAGAAGAGAGAAGTGTCTGGCTCACCTCAGAAGTCTTTAAAAATGCTTGAGACAATTCTGGTTAATATTTCAAAATGAGTGATTTACACATTTTGAAATTGGAGGATAGCAATGCCAGGGAACAGGAGCCCCCTCTCCAGGCTCCTACCAGATGTAAATCCCTGTAATACCAAATTGGAGAAAAGAACTACCAATATTAATCCTTTCCAACAAGGTAGAGAAGAAAAATATTTTGCACTTTAAATTCATTGCTTTCAGGCTGTGAACTGAGCAGAGACACATAGGGTTAGTTAAGCAGCATTTTCATTTTACAAGTGACTAGACTAGGTGTTCATTTCCCCAGGAAGAAAAATGAGATGCTTTTTTCTTCCCTTTTTACCCTTTGGAGAAAAGATGTGTGTGTATCTTGCAGGCAACTTGTTGCCTGTGAGTATAACACAGAAGAAAGTAAAAGTGAGGAGAAAGAACAATTTCAGCCAAAGGTCAGAACTGGAACAACGCAAAATTGCTACAAAATTTTCACGAATGAGTTTAGACTGGATTGCTCCAATTCACAAAACTACCTTTCACTTAGCTGAGTAAGAGCAAAGTGACCTGTCAGGTCTTGAAGCAGAGCTCAGTAAGCTGGCAAGATGAAACACAAAATGTGCAAACTGCAGTGGGAGCTCTGCAGCAGGGCCTGCAGTTGGTGGCATCTGCAGAGATCCTCTGGGCAAGGACCTTCTGCCTGGCAGGGGACAGCCTGCAGCACGATGTGGCTGCTGGGCACAGGTTGCTAAACTCCTTTCTGTGGGCACATGGGTAGTCCAGAGCTGCTGCTGCTGTCATTGCTACTGTGCAAGGTGGTGTGGAGACCTGGCTTGTCTGAAAATGTCATTCATTTCCTTTCTCTGCACAGAGTACGAGTCAAACACACCTGGGGCCAGCTGAGGTGTCCAAGGGTCTCCCACCCAAACAGTGTCACTGCAGGAAGCAAGTCTTCTGTAGATTTTGTGTTTTGTCTGCCAGACTCAGGTTCCAGATGCCCAAGAACATTTTGCATAGCAAGTACACCTATGTTTAGAAAACTAATTATGGCCCCACATAGAGGTTTGTCTGAAAATCTAGATATCTACAATGCAGACATCTCTATGAGCTAGTCAGTATGTCCATTGACTACACCATGACTAAATCAATTGAGATTTAGTCAGTCTAAGTCACTGGTATCTGTGGTGCAATTTATCTCATTCTGAAGCAGACACCTAAAATTAGTCAAGTAGTTCTCACTCTAGAAGTGTCACTTTCTCTCCATTGACTATAATGTGACATGGTCTGATTTAACCCTTCATTTTTTCTGATGTTAAAGGTTAAGTGAGTTCAATTTCTTTCTAATTTTACTAGCCATGTGCAAACCCTGATGAAGCTCCCCAAATCCAAGAGTTTCTGGCTGGAAGAAGGAGAAATAAAACTTCAGTAACTTATGAACCAGAGTTTTGTCTGAGTGATAGGGTCAGCTCAGCCACCCTCGGGGATGGGTGACAGTTCAGTGACTCGGTGCCCAGTTTAGCTCAGGCCAACTGCAAATGTGAACCCCAAGACAGCTCCTGTCACTGCCCACTTAAACCACCACGGCTCAGGTGGCATTGTCCTGCTTAGAAATCAGAGCGAAAAGAGTTATTTACTAAATTGTGCAGGTACATTATTTTGTGTGTTATTACCATTGGTGGTATTTGCAGTATTTAAATACTCTGCATTTTTTTCCCCCTTAGGCTATCAGTGCTTGCTTGCAGCCCAGAGGAGAACAGCTCTATACACAGTGCTGTTGCATGTTTTCACCAATTTATCTGAGGACAGAATTAACTGATATAAGCAATTGTGAGACTTACAAGATTCATAATTGACCTCCTTTAGAGTGACTTCATAAGATAAATGGATATGATGTCACTAAACTGCCCTCTGATTATCCTTTAAGATCACAAACACTCTTGCAGGTAACACTTGAGATGTTATGTAGGAATATAAATATAAAATTCATTGATGGCATATTGATTTCATACAGTGACTCAAAGCATTTATCTTAGCTCTACTTATTACTTATCATAACTCCAAGAATGGCAGCAGATTCAGCTTCTCACTAATGGAAAACATTGTTCAGGTTTCTCTGAAGAGAGACACAAATTGTTTGGTAATAGTATTTTGCATAATCACCTGTTTAAATAATTACCAACATCCTCCTCCTGCTGATGCTCTATAATAAACATAATGATTTCTGAAAACATTGTGTAGCCTTCTCTAACTGGTGCAGACATGTCAAGGTTTTCTGGTCTAGCAGTCAGCAAGGGGAAGAAATCGTGCTTAGCATGTGTAGGACTCTTTCCTCCAGTGCCAAAGCCAAATGTTCTGCCAAACATCTTGCTCATGTGTAATGTTTTCTGCACATACCCAGCTGTCACTGCCCTGTGTCACAGAGCATGTGGGTTGATTCTTAGACCAGGAAGAGAGCAAAACATTTTATCCTTGGGTTAAGTTTAATCACAAATCTCCCAAGTTTTCTTTTCTTTTTTTTTTTTTTTTTTTTTTCCAGATGGAGTAAATAGGGTTACTTGATGCTGCTGTTTGAATTTATGATATTTATATAGTCTTTTCCTGTTGGGGAATTGGAAAATTGACTCCTCAATAGGGTTGAAAGTATGCTTAAGTAAACAGCCGTGTGAAATGCAAAGCATGTTGTGATTTTATTTTGCCATTCTTTTCAAAATGAAAGAAAGCATGCAAAATACATTTCATTGGAACTCTTTGCTTTAATTATGGTGGCAGTTTGTTCTGATGGGGGCCAGCAAGTTTCTACAATGACACATTGAATGCTTGTGGTAGACAAGGATGGTGGCAATGCCATCACTTGTGGCTTCAACAGCATCAAACCATGGCTCCAGCTTTGACATCTGGTGGTGGCAATGGCATTTCCCTTACTGGCTCTGCTTGCTTATGTCTCATTTTGCTGGTACTTGCCCTTTAAATTGAGCAAAGATAAAATGATTTAATTATCTGTCTCAGTTTAGTGGAAGTGAGGTCATTATTTAACTGTTTAATATTTTCCTGTGTCAGCATCATTATTTTTTCCAATAATGGAGGCTGTTGCCTGGCTGATAATCTTCTCTTGTCCTTTTAAATTCCCGAGGAGATCACGGGTCCTTTGTAAAATGAACTTTTAAATATATTGACATTAAAACCCACAGATACAGATGAGCCAGGATTAATGCTTAAATCTCAAGGGCTTCCAAATGTCAATGACAACGTGGGAGTTGTGCATGGAACTGAGCTGAAAATTCCCATGAAATGTTCCTGTCAAAAAACACTGATTTTCACTTATTCCAGGCAGTTCATTTGAAATTCTTCTTCTCCGAAATTAATATTTAAAAAGTTAGACATTACTTCAGTTTCTGGGAGGATTTGTTACACCACTGAGGGCAATTATCATTCCCAACCTGTTGTGAAACAATGCACTTAATGCTAAAAGCAGCAGGGATGCTGGGTGGCCGGGGCTCCCCGTTAAAAGCACATCAGTCTGTTCTCACTGGAGTTAATGCAGCCTGTTTTCCTCCAGGTAATCTCTTGTGGTTGGCTGTCTGCTATCTAATGAAGTGTGTGTTCATGTTGCATCTTTTAGTACTTTACAAGCTCTCTTTGTTAGGCAGTTTTCATGAAATGTCCCTGAGATTTCTGCTCGTGTTGCATTTGGTTTTATTACAGCAGGACTGGCATGCAGCTTCTCTGGCATGCACACACACATACAGAAAAGAGCTGCTTAACTTCTATAACCTTGGAAAAAGAGTTTAGGATGTCTTGGCTGCAACTAATTAAGCTAATTCTGAATTTGCCTGTCGGGTTTAGCTTGTGGGGATATCACTCTTGCAATGGTCAGGTTCTGTATTCACTGTTTGTTGCACATGTCCATGCACTGCCTCAGCCTGCCAGGGACTTTCTTGCAGAAGAAGGTTGCCTTGGAATTGTTTGCATCAGGAACATGTTATGGCCATGAATGCTATTGAAAAGAATGCACTGGTTTGGAGGGTTTTCTTTTGTCAAATGAATGCCAGGGGATAACAGTTTGTGGTTTGTAACCTAGCCTGGTGAGTGCAATGAAATTACAGCTCGTGGAAGAAACACATGATGGCTGTGTCAGAACTTTTGAGGTTTTAATGAGGCAGAATTTTGTTACCTGACCCTAGATCCAGTGGCTTGTCATCTAGTTGTGAGCAGAATAATTACCAGTGATAAGGATTCATTAAAAAGGTAGTTCTCTTTTAAAAGGAACTGCTGTGTGAAGCTCAGCAAACCTCTGAGTGGCGTATGGGGGATGGCAAGGAGAAGGCAGGCAGTGTGCAGCTCAGGGGGGTGGGATGGAGCAGAATGCTTGGTAATGTCACCCTCCATTTACAAAAAAAGCACACTGAATAAAAGTAAGAGGAATGCCCTTCTCTAAGAGCTGCAATAGGACTTATTACTCCCAACCTTTTTAACTACAGAAAATATAAGAAGATCAGCAATATCTGACTCCATAGATGAGCACAGACCACATAGCAGGGACAAAGGCAGCAAATTTGATCTAAAATGAGAGAGGAAGAGCCTTTAGAACAACAATGACTCCAGGAGCTTCAGAGCTGAAGAGGCTTTTGAAGAGATAGGAAGAAAAAGGAAATCCTTTGTCCCTTTTAAGAACAATATCTTCAGAGCTTTTTAGCACTGGGAAGGAGTGATTTGCCTGACTGGAATAACAGATAGGGCTGTGGAGGTTTGCTGGCTTCAGTGTGCCTAGGAGAAGGATCAACACCACTTTTTGCCCTCACATTGAGCTACTTGGTGAGACACTCACAGCTAAATCCCCTGAGATGGAGAGAAGACCAAGTTTGGGAGTTTTTGAGTCTGGGAATGCATCCTCCTCCTTGGCTGGATGGGACTGATGGAGGGAGGAGACTCATTTGAAAAGAGGGCAGGTTCTCTTCCCTGTGGCAGCCTGGGCAAGCAACAAGTGGGTAACTGTGGGGAAGGCTCATGGTCTCACAGCATGGCTGGTTGCTGCAATCAGACTGCTCAGTTTGTGATGTATTCCCATGCACTGATAAAGGCAACCAGAGGGGTGGGTGTCACCAGTGGTCTGATGTCTGGGAGATGTGTAACAAGCGTCCTCCACTCCAGTGTGGATAAAAGTTGGTGAAAAGACAGAAATTTGTCTTGTTTACCTTTGGTGCTCAGTTCAGTGCTCTGGAACAGCTGCCCTCCTGTCTTTGCAGCATCCAGGCCCCAGGACATTGAAAAGCACATTACCCTTACAGCCTTCCAGCTCAGGTTTTGGGCATGATTCTCTGACCTTGCTCAATCAAGAATCCTGTTGGTTCAGAGACCATTAAAAATTATCTGCTGTGGGATTTTTCTTCTTATTGTGATTATTCTTTCCTTTTGTAAATCTCATTTTAAGACATGTTTTAACTCTGCCTGCCAGTATGTCCATGGAAAACACAGAGGTTATATTGTGAAGATAAAGCAGGAAAAGCTTCTGGGTTTTTAGACACTTTTCTACAAAAATTATAAAATTTTTCAAGCCCACATTTACTATAGGCATGGAGTAAGAGCCAACAATTATAATAGTATTATTATGTACTATGTATTTTTTGTATTTATATAATTTTACTTTATTAGCAGACAAAGTGTATGGCTTTTTAGTAATTTTCTAGGACAAAATTATCTTCTGAGCTCAGCACAGTTATGTTATTTCCTTCTCTCTGTGTCTGGGAAGACTTTTGATGCAGCTCATTCAGGGAGGAAATGGGTGGTGCACCCCTGCACTCTCTGCTCCGGGGGCTTTCCTGCACCTTGGGGTCACAGGGTCTGTTCTGCTGTGTTCACTGCTTTCACAGCCCTTTCTATGCCCTTCCAGGGCATGTGCTGCAAACTGGAGGTCCCCAGAAACAAGGATGACAGAACTTCATTTACATTTCCTTGTGTGCTGGATTGTCCTACCTGAGACTGCTCAATGCATTTCATTTCTGTCATTCCAACTATTTTGAAGTTAAGCTTGAGCAGTAAAGCTGAAATCCCCCTCTTTCTCTCTCTCTCTCCTCTTGTGTCACTGCAAAGCATATTCCAAGGCACATTTTTGTGCTCTGCCTTAAGGATACAGCACTGACCAGGGGCAAATGGTCCCTGTAGCTCTGTTAATGTTAAATGAGGCTTTTCATAAATCATGACTGAATTTCTTGTGTTACATTATGCCAGAAATTCTTTTCTAAATGCTCAGTGAAATCAAAGTAGCACACAAAGATTGACATTTAGGTTGCACATCTACCTAGAAATATTTTACATTCTCCATTAAAAAGCTGAAGATAATTTAAACACAATAATTCATATTAATGCCATTAAGTGGAAAGGAAGTATATATTCAATGCTGAAAAATGTTTATCTGGCAGCTTAATCAAATAATAGAACAAACAGAAAAGTCTGAGGTCTAATTTTCAAATGTTGCCTGGTCGTATTTGGAAAAGGGTAAATAACCCTGCACGTGTCTGCCTTTCTAAACAAAAAGGTTGTTAGCTACCAGAGATCAGTCGAAGATTTATATGTCTCACTTTGTCTTTCATCTGCCTAGAACAAATAAAATTCATGCTGCACCTATAATGGTGGAAGTAATAAGGGAAATGGTAATCAAGCAGAATTAAACGCTCTGAAATTGTCTAGCGATGAATTCCTTTAAGTGAATGTTTAAACTGCATAATCATTTTACTGGAAGATTGGAAAATCTCATCAGGCACTGCAGATAGATAGAGGGAGAGATAAGGATTGTCCTTTCCCACGAGTTCAGTCCTTTCTGGTGAAAATGGCCCTCCACTGGTTGCTGTGACTTGGATCCCTCATCCTGCAAGGCTCAATCCCAGTTTAAATCTTTACACTTGAAGGCTCACCATGATCATACTGCTTTGGGACTGATCCTCTGCACAGCCTTTTCCTCTCACTTCAGACACCTGGTTTAGAAAAATGGGTGCAACTGTCCTGGTGCTCTTGTCCTTCCCTGTCCCATGACGTGGGTAGATTCTGGTTCCCCTGTGAGGGGAAGGCAGCACAGAGACAAGTGCTGGAGAATTTACAGGTTTTATTATCTTGGTCTCAGTTGAAAATGTCTCCCAGGGGCAAGGCTGGAGGGTGCCTGTAAGGGTGAATGAGCCAGGACCATTGGATTGAACAGGAGAAAGCTGTGCCTTGATTTTCCTTTGCTCTTTCCAGTCATTTGCACAGTCGTCAATCAGTGTGGGAGTTCTCCACATCTGTTTAGCAGGAGGTTCTGAAGAATCACAGCCTGAGGCCATTTTGTGCCTTCAGACTGCCAATAGGGCAGGAGGGTGTCTTAGTTAACCCTTCCTGGGTCACTCTGGCTTCTGGCAGTCTGGTGCAAGACAAAGCTTAGCACTTAGGTGCGAGGTGAACAGAGAACTTCTGCAAAACATGGGTGTCTCTGTCCTGATGTGACTCCCACTGCAGGAACCCATTTCACCAAAGGAGAGCAATGTGACCTCAGAAGAACACCAGTTATTAGAAGCTGCAGTTAGCAAAAGTGTTTTCAGTACTGAGTGTTGGTGTCCTCACCTGAAGAGAGAACACCATGGTTGAAGCTTTCCTCCTCTCTGTTCTTTGTGTTGCCCTTTTCTGAGAGCACTGAAGAGCCTTGCCTGATAGAAAATTGCTCAGGAAAAAAAACCAGCTGATTGTCCCTGCCCTGTCCTCATGGTGGCCAAAGATCACTGAGGGAAAGATGGTGATTGGCAATATCCAATTCCTGTTATAGCCACGTGGATCCACCAGAAAAAGCTTGCAGCAGAGGCACGGCTGCTCTGAATTATGACTGACCCTGAATTATGGCTGACCTGTTGTCATCTGAGACATCTCTGCTCATTTCAGCCATTCACCTGAGGCTGCCAGACACTGAGCAAGCCAGAAGCAGGACCTCATTGTGTCCACATACAAACAGGCTCTAATAAAGCAGGTGGCCAAACTTTTTCAGGAACATTGGCTCCAAGTGGGAGGTTCATACGTATTCCAGAGTTTGCAGACTGTGACAATGCACCTGCTCCTGTGGCAGCATCCCTGGCTGTGCACTAGGGCTGTGTTTCTCTCTTTCCAAGCTGTACATTACTGTTTGAAATAGTTCAGTGCCCTTATAAAGAAATATTTCAATTGGGTGAAATCTCTCTGACCCTCTGTTATTTTTGTACTTGTCAGCTTTCCCTGTGTGGGTGAGTCTTTCCTCCCCTCAGTCAAAGGCTTAACAAAAGCCATTAAAATTGCCACAAAGTTGTCTGTGAGCAATCCCTGTGTCTGAAAGAAAATAGATGGGAGAGTGTTGGGAAAATTGTTTAGTTTTTAAAAACTCCTTTCATTTTTCTGATCTCCTTGTCCTTTTCAATCATGTGAAACAGAAGTAAGCTTTTAAATAACAAGACATTTGTGTAAAATTACTTTTTCCTTGCCCTTGTTTTATATTACATGAGTCTATCCATTTTCCCTGCATAAACAAACAAGATTAATTGTTCTTAGATGTCTGAGAACATTTCTGTCTCTTATCATCATACCCATTCAAATGATTAAAAGGAATAATAAGAACAGCATTTCATGTTGAATAAAACGTCTTTTATTTGGTCATTAATGCACTGTGGTCCTTATGTACCAACACCCTAAGCAATTAAATTCTCATGAGGTAGATTAGCCTTTGAAAGCTAATCAGAAACCCAACAGAAGCACTTTGAAGGGGAACATATTTCAGGAACTGGCTGAAGGATGGATGTTCAGAGGTAATTTTGAATGCTGGCTGTTCATAGCAGAAAATGGTTTGGGTCATCAGAAGTGAGTGTGAATCCATTTTCTAGTCTTGTGAAAAATGTTGAAGCTTCAAGATGTTCTTTGTGCCAAACCCATGTGCATTGCAGACCTATCAAAATGTTTGTGTTTACTTGTTTATTTTTCCTGAGAAGTGAGGAAGGGGAGGTTGAGGAACAGAACAGTTTTGGGAGAGCAAACTTGCTAGCAAAAGCTAGCAAAAGCTTGGTAATCGAGTTCTTCTCCTGAGCTCCCTGTGGATGCTCTGCTTGTTAGGAGGGAATGGGCCTTTTCAATCTCCCCTCAATGTCTGATACCATTCATGTGGGAAGAAAGTGTTCTGTGTCTCCCTCCTCTGCTCAGGTACTGATTGATTTCTGATCAGGACTCAGGTACTGATGCTGATTTCTCTTCTTCTCCAACAAAAATGAACTGGATTTTAGAAAAAAAAAAAGAAGAGCAAAGGCTCTCATTGATTCATCATTTCTTAACAATCTTGCTGAACACTTTCCAATCAATTAGCTCTGCTGCTTTATGTGTCCAGCTCAGCACCTAATATTTTCTCCCTGTGCCAGAAGTGATTACCCTGCTGTGGTGCAAAGAATAAAAGTACTGCTTTGCTTCCTGGGATAAAGTGAGGAGAGATTGGGGCATGAGCAGCAGCACTTTATTAAACTGGGATGAATCTTGAGCAGTCATTTGGTATCTTGAGAAGCAACCACACAGGGAGGCAGAGAACAGACCCTTAAAGTCTTCTGGAACTGGGCCCAGTGAGCTCAGCCTGTACCATTCCTGCTTATGTGAAATATTCTGCTCTACAAACAGAAGGACAGCCATGCTGTCAGCAGTGGGAGGAAATAGAGATAAGGTGGAGTCTCCTCTCCCTCTCCAGACCATGCCCTGGCTCCACAGCTTGGTGGTGTGAGTCTGTTCGGAGGGTAAACCTTCTTGGCAGCAGAGCATCATTTTAAGTCTGATCAGCTGTGAGAGAAGATATAAGCAAGCTGACCATGAAGGGCAATGAAGGGCTGAGCAATGAAGGGCACTGAACAGGACCACAGTGACCATTTGGGAAGTGTTCCACTAAACTGACAAATTTCTGCTATTGTGAGAGCACTCAGTGGGTGTCCACATAGTGTGGGACCATCATCCCAGTCAGACAGGCATGAAAACATGGTGGGTTTTGTTGTTGTTGTTGTTTGTTGTTTTTCTATTTTTTTTCTTCTGTCTTACCCTCCATGTTCAGTATTTTAATGCTTCTGGAAATCTGAATAATTCACCAGGGGAAGCTGCTGACAGCAGTGTCCCAGCAGCATTCTGCAGCTCGCACTGATGCATTCAGAGCTCAAAACATCTTTGTCCTCTGTCATATTCCTACTGGACTTGGTTGAAGAAACAAAGTTGGTGTCTTTATCTTTTTTTTATTTATTTCTGTCTCTCTCTTTTGTCTCATGGATATGGGAAAGGTTTTATTTGGGTTCATCTTCAGTTCAACCTTCACTGATAAATACTACACATGTCATAAATTTAGCAAAGAAAACTTATTCTGTCAGCAGAAGCATTGACTCAAGCCAGACCTGCTTGGACAGGTGGATGAGGGGAGCATTACGTGACTGACTTCAGAAGGGTTGTTCTGGCAAGTGTCATGGAATTGAATTTAAAATGTCAGACTCTTGCTTCCATTATAGATCCTGCTGGGCACCAAAGCCTGTTGAAAACCCCTAAAAAGCAGCTGGGAAAGGGAATATTGTAGCAAATGTCACTGTGTTTTAATTGACTGGTCTGAGCAAGGAAATCCAGAAAACACTGAGAGGCCAAGTCCTTGCCCTCAGGTAGTTGGCTTCAGGAGAACTTGCAGTTGCCTTCAAAGTGTATGTCATGCATCCCTGTTGTCTGAGAAGATGAGTCTGATGCAGCTGGTGAAGTTCAGCTTTGAGTTTGTAGATCTGTGTTCAGCTCCACAGGTCAGGGGTTCAAGCCTTGCTAACGACTTTTGAAGAAGCAAATCTGATGCGTCTGGGTCAGAAACCAGCCCCAGAAATTTAACACTGGTGAGTTCCCAGTAATCTATTGAAAAGCAAAGATATGAAGAAGGGAAGCTTTTTGCTTTTGAAAATGCAGTCTCCACACCCTGCTATACCTGAAAATGTGCTTTAGCAGTGGTAAAAATGTCATGTTGCCACCAACATGCATTGGACAGATCTGCTCACAGCAGAGAGGGCTCATTTGACAAAATTTAGCAATGGGTAGAGATTCTCAGCATTCAGAAGACTTTGGCTAAGCTAGAGTTGAGCCAGCCCATCAGGGAAGGCTGCTCTTATTTTCCTTAGTCATCTCTCTCCTCACACTTGTTCATAGTTTTCTCCTAAGAAAAGTAGAGAGTGTGGGGAGGTGACTTTCTCTGCAGGGAGAAGGCAGGAGAGTAAACACATATCTCAGGTGTGAAGATCTGTTGTTAGGGAGCTAAAGCCATAGGCATGGGAAGGTGGAACAGGTCAAAACATCTTGACTTGTCTTTCAATCAAAGAACTATGAAAGCTTTTGGGAAAAAAAAATATCCATCAGGTATCACATGAGCTAATGTTGCAATGCCTTTTATATGTAACTAAATTGAAAAAAGGCAAATGTGCAGCGATTACTTATTGCTCTCATGCTGAGTTTTTGGTCAATTCCACAAACAGGAAAAAAAAGTGCGTTTGAGCTTCTTTTCTAGTAATGACTTTAGGAAGGACTTTCTAATATTTTACGGGGCACCAATAGCTGCCAGAGGATAAGAAACATCAGAATAGATGGACCTTCCCAGGGCCTGGGCCATGTGTAGCATGTTGTGATGTTCATTGGCAAAGACAGACAAAATGGGAAAGGGCAGCATCAGCCAAGGGAATTTGGTAACAGGATGAAGGGGCTTAAGCAATTTAGGAAGAAGATATGGATACCTATTTCTTGTAAGAGTGAGAAAAATTTACTCTACTATAAATATTCTGGCATGATGCTGAAAGTAGAATGTGCTGTATCTTAAGACATGGCCCTTTAAAGAATGAAAAAATGCTTCTGCTCTGCTGAGGTTCAGTTCAGATAAAGATCCAGTTTGGGTTTGTGAAGGATCCAGCCACTCTGCTCCTTTGCCCTGCTCCCACCTGTGTCACACACTGTGCTCTGAGCACAAAACTCACACTCCCAGGTGTGCATCTGCTTGTGACAACACTCAGGCCAGGAAGAGAATAGCTCAGCTTTCATGTGGGGGCAGAGGACTAAAACAGAAATGGAACCTGAGGGGGGCTGGTATATTTTTTGTGTTGTGAGAAGCATCAGGCAACAAAAAGAAATGAAAGAAAAATCCACTTCTCTCCCTAGAGATCCAGCAGACTAAAGAGACATGGTATGAGAGGAAAGGGATGCCTGGAGAGGTGCAAGATTGGCCCAAGGTCACAGAGCCAGGGCAGGGTTCGCTGAGGAGTCAAAGCTTTCCCAGCTGCAGCCTATGGTTTGTCTATTTGTCGGATGTTCTTGACTTAAGACATCATTTTCAAAGCTGAGTTAGCAGCTGTAATTGCAGTCCAGTCATCTTTATTGCATTCTGATAGCTCACTGAGACAGCCTCTTAGGCACAGCCCTTCATGGACCTCTGGAATGGCAGGAGTGTGCTGTGAGGAGCTCAGTTTGGGCTGCGCTTAGCATTGCAAGGTAATGGCAGACAATAAAGTAAAGCAGACAGGTGGGAGGACTGTAACACTGAATGTGCTGATATATCAAAGGAAAGGTAATGAAATCCTACGTGGCTAGATCATCCTTCATCCCTAAAACTGAACAGTTCTCAGCAAGAGGGAATTACATTTAAATGTAGCTTTGCCTTGCTAGTGGTTTTTGGATGTTGTCCCCTCCCTCTTTTCTGTGTTGTGATGGCCAACAAATTTTTCCCTTGGATCTCAAGTTTAGTGTGGACCAGGAAAGAATACTAAATAATAAAATAAATAATAAAACTAATTTTAAAATCTTTAAGGATAAAACTAAATATGGATTAAAGCCTAATTGTTTGCCAAGCATCAGTTTTCAAAAAAAAATGGAGGAGGCTGGACCTGGAAGTAAAGGTGTGCTGGCCAGTGAGAATGCATGAATGGAAAATACAATGTTAAATGTGAGGGAATAATGAACATAAGGACATTAATGTGCCTGGACATTCTAGAATATCATTGCCCTGCAACACCAAAAGCCAGAAGGGTGAAATTGCACTCACAGCAGCAATTCTATAAATGTGTGCTATGACTGTTGGAGAATAGTACTATCACTGGGAAAAAAAATAATGAAGTGAAAGTAATAGAGACAATCAAACATTAATAATCTGACTGTAATTGTACCAAAAGTCTTTGAATCACTCTGAAAGTGAGGAAAAATTAGAGACAAGGAGGTGAGCAGAAAGCAGACTAAAAAACAGCTTTATCAAAGGGACAGCATGTCGCGCTGTTTGATACATTTCTCTGATAAAGAGATTATATCTGTTGGATTTACCTCGTATAAAAATATCAAAAAACCATTTGAGACAGTGCCATGTGAGAAACTGTAAGTAAAGTCAGAAAACATGGGGACCAGTGCAAGGACTGTACAGTGAAATGACAGGAAGGAAGGAAGCTTTAGTTGTTGACAGGAGCTATGTCAGTCTTGGGGAAGTTACTGACATTCTTTTTCAAAAATCTTTGCAAGATCACCTAATAGACAAATAAAGGAGAAATGGTGAGGAAAGATAAATATCTTCCTTCACGAGGTGACTATGGGACACCATGGCTATGAAAAAATAAATTCCTTGGTAGGCTGCACTGGCACAAGCTCATCCAGTAGAGGTAGGTAAGCAATGACACCACTGTGTAAGGCACTGGTCAGGCATCAAGAATTGTAACTTTTTTCTATATAAAATGTAAATGTAGAATTATGGCCATCTGCATTCAAGTAATATGAAAAACAAACCAACAGGAGCAGGAAAGTAGAGTGGGTAGAAGGAAGAGATTGTCCTTTATGAAGGGAGAAATGAAGAGTAAAACTTCTACAGCCTGGTAAAAGAAGGATAAGCAGGTGTATGGTAACCATCAACAAATCTGTGAGGATGGAGAGAAGAGAAGAGAAGAGAAGAGAAGAGAAGAGAAGAGAAGAGAAGAGAAGAGAAGAGAAGAGAAGAGAAGAGAAGAGAAGAGAAGAGAAGAGAAGAGAAGAGAAGAGAAGAGAAGAGAAGAGAGGATTATCACAGGTGAAGGAACAGACATACACAGACTAGCTGGGGATACTCTAGTTAGAAATGTCTAACCACCAGAGAAGCAAGGCTCTGGAACAGTTTGTGGGTGGGGTCAGGATACAAAACCAGACTATTTTGAAGATGGCACATACTTTGCCTGCAACAGGCAGGGACAAAACAAAATGAGTGGGGAAATCCCTTCTTGCCCTGCACTCCTGTCTTAAAGAGGGATGGGTGATGTCATGGGTGCATGTAAGGAACTAATGTCCACAGTAATTGTTATTCACTGTCCTCAGCTGAGGATTTTTTTTTGCTCTCATGGCAGTGTTTGAACACTGGCTGACTGAGTTTTGGATGTGATAACTTTTGAAGTAATCTGCAAACCTTCCTCCCCAGCCCTGAAAGCATCTCATCCATCAGGGAGTATGTCCCTGAGCATCCCAACCTCCAAGGATATGTCCCAAAGAGCTGAGTGTCAATGGCAGAAGACAATGAATCACTGAGACATAAATGCAGCTATGTAGTTTTAAGAGCTGCTCTGGTTTATGTGTCTGCTGGGGGGAGGAGGAGGTGTGCAGAGTACAGAAAATAAACTGTGGGACAAGCACTGCTTTAACAGTTACTAAAAAACTTCACACTCCATCAATTCTAAGACCTCTGGTCTTTAATCCAATATCTGAGGCTTACAAACAACTTGCTACCATAACTCACTAAATCTTCATGACTCTCTGGGTCAGAAATGCAGCCCTGGTGATTAGAATTCAATAGATTTCCACCTCTTTACACCATGCTTGGGTCTGGCCATGCAGCCATCCTGGTGGCCTTTGGCTTGGACTGTGTATTAATTTAGGTACAACATTTATGTGTGCAGTTCAACAATGCTATTGGTTATCTGAATGGTGTCATATGAAAGGGAAATACAATTTCATGTAGAGATCTACAGGGATAATTCAAAGTGTTCCAAATATCCTCTTGGCAGGTCTTCAAATTAAAGGTTACGTTCTTCCTCAGCTTAATAACAGAGCTTTCCTTGATGCATCCATCTTAGTAAGAAAATAAAAATAAAAAATTTCAAAATCTAATTTAGCAACTGCCCACATAGCACTGGGATATCTATAAGCAAATGATATCTGAATTGCTTCAGCCTTTAGTAAATCTATAACTGTGACTTGCAGAAGTAGACACTGAGGCTTTTCCTTCTGTGAGCTGGAATCAGTGGCCCATTCAAATGCTCCCCAAACACTCCCTAACAGCTGGGCTTCAGATACCTCACTACACAGGGAGCTACTAAAGATGGTGAAAGCCAGGTTCATTATTTTAATTTGTATTTGTTTTATGCAGTGTTTCAGAGCATATTCACAGACATATCCTAAGATTTTCCTAGTTTAAAAAGATTTTCATCTTGTGGAAACAGATCTGTCCCCTCTGTGACACGCAGAGAAGAGCTGCCAGGTCTCTCTGAATCCCATCTATCCTACCTTGGACCTTAACTGGGATTCTTGGATGATCCCATGGGAAAAACAGGAGGGAAGATTTAATTTTGTAAGGCAATGGCTTTAAAAGTAGAGAGACAGAATAGGCCAAGTCTTATTTTCAGTGATTCTCCTAAATTGTGCTGCCAATTGTGCTGCCATTTGGAAGGATGAGAACACATCTTTCTGCTTATCTGGAGGTAGAAGAGATAAGAGATAGAGAGAGGAGCAATGCCTGAGAAACAGAAGGTGGCAGCTGCTGGAAGTGAGCAACAGTTTCCTACCCTGGCATTGAACACTTGTAAATTTTGTCCCCATTTTGAATTCTGACCTGAGCAGTTGGAACAAACAAGAGTCATGGAAGCATGGAAAGGCTTGGCTTGGAAGGGACCTTAAAGACACCTCCCTGCCATGGGCAGGGACACCTTCCACTAGACCAGGTTGCTCCAAGCCCCCTCCAGCCACAGCTTTTCCAGGAAACCTGTGCCAGTGCCTCACCACACGTTGATTAAAGAACTTCCTCCTAATTTCTAATCAAAATCTTGTCTCTTTCAGTTTAAAACTTTTTCCCCTTGTCTTATCACCGTCTGCCCATGTAAAAATTTGCTCTCCCTCTTTTTACAGTCATTTGTACTAAAGTCTTAGAAGACTTGGAGAGATGCTTGGAAATATATCTGAATTTCTTTCCATGTAGATGGAAAAATATAAAAAGAAAAAAAAGACAGAACTCCTTTGACACTGGTAGTCATTACCCAAGAAAATAACATAACTTCTGGAATAAAGAGTCGTGTTCATTGACATCCAGGCTTCCACAGCACAGTTTTGCCAGCATGGTTTCTTTGCTAGCCAGTGTGATGACGCTGATTTCCTCTTCACCTTGGTGTCCAGGCAAAAAGCCCCGGTTCACCAGCAGTTTCACTGCCATTGTAGCCAGAGTTTATTTGAAGATTGAACGATTGGAGGATAAGAACAGAGACACAGATCTGTAAAGGGCATCACTCAGCTTGTCCTCACTGTCTTACTGATGACAATATCAGTTTGTCCACTTTCTGTGTTCAAGCAACAAAACTTTGCAGTAGGAGCCTGCAGAGAACATGGATCTCCTGGTCAGCTATCAGGGCTTTGCACCGTGTCCTTCCCCATCATACCCAGACAGCTGAAAATCACTTGCTGCAGTGGCTCTCTGTAGTATCTGTATCCTAAATTAATAACATCCCAGTTTATTATGGGACACAGCTCTCTGCACTCAGGAAAATGAGGATAGAAATGTAGTGTTGCTTCCTGCCTGTGGCATTTCCTTTCCTCTCTGGGATGTAATCTCCTCTGGGTCACTACCAAACTACATTTCTGCAGTCTTTAAGCTTCTCTGCTTAAAACTGAGTTTCAGACCAGATCCCAGGAAACACTGAACATTTTAAATTCCTGTTGAAAAGGACATGCACGGTGAGAGTCTTAACACCTACTCAGGTCAGGTTCTTCTTTGATTCTGCTGCAAAAGAGGGAAGCTGTGAGCTTCAGCTCCCACAGAGTTATTCAGTGTTTATCTCCAAAGGGGTATGACATCTGAAGTGTAGTAACAAGCATCTGTCCTCCTAAGCAGACAAAGCTAAATGCAAATTTCACGGCAATGAAAATACAGAATTTCCATTTCATGCTTGGAAGAAGGGGCAGGATTTTTATGACCTGGTCCAATTTCAGAGACTTCCTGAACTGATAGATCTGATCAGCTCCAAACTAGCTGCTGCTGCCCTTGAGTGCCTGCAGGCCTTGCTGCCTGTTTCTGTATTTCTTTCCTGAAATTTGATCCTCTGCCCTTCCCTGTTCCCCAGCCCTGACTCCATTTTAGTGCTTTGCGAAGTTTCCCCCTTCTGTCCCGTGTGGGTGCATTTAGAAGCCCACATCAGTAGCTTAAACTCCTATCTTTGACCACTCCAGCCTCTCCAAATTCTCATGTCTTCCTATCTACAAGCATCAACACCTCCATTGACCAACCCATGTCAAAGTACTTCCCATGGGGAACAGTCCTGCTGGCTGGTAGGGATTCCCTGGATAGTAGGTTGTAGGAAAGGCAGCAGCCATTTAAACTGAATGATATCTTTTTTATTGTGGTTCCATTTCACTGTGTTCAGCACAATCTGCTCCCCCCACTGATGCAGCTGTTCTGTGACACCATCAGAGGTCATCTGTGCAGGGCTGGGGGGTATGTGGGTTTGCCCCTTTAGTTTTGGTGACTTTTTCTTTTTTTTTTTTTTTTCCAGATAAACTCTTATCTTGCCTTTCTCTTTCTGCCAGCAGGTACTCACATACAGGATCTGCTGGCTTGGGCAGGTCCCAGATGGCACAGGGCACACAGTAAGTCTGTGGTAGAGCAGGAAATTAACCCTCCACCAAAATGGCAACATTTTTCTCATTCTTTAACCTCAGAGCCCAGGTGAAATGCCAGGCCCCATGACTGCTGCTCAGGGGTAAAGAAGGGACTCTTTGCTGACTGCAAGTAAGTGTTGCTGTCCTCAGAGCAGAGAGAAAGCTTGAGGCTGTCACACAGGGATACAAGTGACCCTCCAAATCTGCAGCTGTAAAGTCTTGGGGCTCCTTCATCTTCTAACAAGGACACAGAGCTGCTGCATGGAGCAGTGAAGAGCTCACTGTCAATGATGAGCACCAAATTGTGGCATTTAAGCTTTCCCAGCCCCTGATTATGAGTCATTAAATTATGGCAACTCCAATCTCAGTTTTTCCATACCTTTCAGGAAAGGTGTGGAAACCTCCTCTAAAGCTGCACCCTATTCTCCAAACCTTGGGTTTGGGGTAAGGGAGAGCAGAGAAAGGGTCCCTCCTGCCCAGAGGAGCTCCTGCAGAGCAGAATGAAACCCTCCCCACACTCCTGTCCACCTCTGCCTTCCCTTCAGGCAGGACAATGCCATGACCTTCAATCAAACCCCTCCCCAAGCAGCTGTGAGTGCAGCTGGGTCCTCTCACTGCAGAACATCTGCTCCCCCTGAGTGTCAGGTGCTGTCTTGCAAACTATTCCTCTCTTAATAAATTACTGATGAAGCTTCTCCCTGGCAGACTCCAGAGCCAGGGAGCCTTGGGCAATTCTGCTCCTCCCCCAAAATGTTCTAACACTTGTATTTATCTGAAGAACATATGCTCATTGTTCCTGATGACTTTGCAGCTTTTTGAGTTGTTCTCTTCTTCAGGAACACAAATGCTTTGACTTCCTGCAGACATGAAAATCACCTTTCCCTCCTCTACACTCAACTTTTCATGGTGTTTTTGGGATTTAATGGGGAAGTACTCTACTGGGAATGTGACTGGACTGCTTACTGATGGATTATGAAGTTTTAATTTTGGATTGACTTTTGGTATTTGTATAAATGCTCAAAAAAAAAAAAAGAAAATTAACACAAAACTCTATTTTGTATTTTGGGGTTTTCTGTGTGGCTGCACTTCTGAGGAGCTGAAGAGCTTTGGCTTGTTCAGGTTTTCTAAACACAGGAGGCTCTCAGAACAGTGAGAAAATGTGATTTTAATAGAGTTTTTCAAAACAGACTCAAATTGACCACCTTGGAGTCAGAATGGCAAATATGAGCCTCTTGTCATTGTGCCTGAGGGGTGGCTGTCTGCCCTGAGTCATCCTTGTATCTCTTAGACCACTAAAAAACTGAGTCAGAGCCATATCTCTGCTGGAAACTGAGCTCCCCAGGAATGCTCTGACCACAGCAAGTTGCCTTGGGGGTATGTTAGCAGCCAAAACGTGGCTTATCTCTACAAGTAGAGCAACCTTCCAATGGCAGTGGAGAATATATTTTACTGTTGGTAAAGCCACACACAGCCATTGCTGACCCAACCACAACCAAGGCTGGCCCAGGCCCAGGGTGCTCTTTGCAGTGAGGTGAGCTTGGGGAAGGAAGGTCTGCTGGGGTCATGCCCAGGCACAGGTCAGGCCATGTTTGCAGGGCTTTACTGAGTGCTGGAAGTTGGATTGAAGCTTTTAGAAAGTGGGTTAACCATCAGACTTCACATTCTTCCCAGTTTCTCTCAAGTCATCTTTCTAAAACTTGGTATCCTTTTACTGTGCCAAAAATGTTTAAAAATATTCCCTTTTAAGTCAGCAGAATCTCCTGCTATTTCCATATTTAACTTCACCATTATTTTTATCTGCTCTGTTTTGTGCTTCTAGAGTCAGGTGGAACTTTTTTCTCTTTGAAAGCTGCAAATGCTCACCTACCAGTCTGCTTCTGTGTTGGCTCCACTGGCTTGATGGAGAGGGATCCTTTAAATTCCCCAAGGAAGAGGGTGTAGAAAGGAGGAGGGATGGTAAAAAGCAGGGAAAGGTTGGAGGTTGGTGGACACTTTTCAGCAGTGTTTCTGTGAGTGGTTACATATGTTCTCCTTGGAAGCATTCAGAGCTGTCCCTGTCAGTCCTTGCATGGTGAGAGCTTGAACCTTTATGGTTTCCCTTTTTAAATCTGACATTATTTTAATTTCCATAAGCCATCAATTATCATACTCCACTGGCCATTGTTTCCTTGCACCAGAGACAAATACCAGCTAGTTTTCCTTCAGTACCTTTGTCGCAGTGTGCCAATCCTTGGTTTAGGATATGAAGTATCATAAAGTTTATGTAAGCCTGTTGTTTTCACTCTGTGTTTCATTAGTACTAATACAGAATTTCAAGCAAAGCACATAAATACTAAAAAAAAAATTTCTTTTTGTGCTTCTTCCATCTGACCTTGTAGTCTGGCTCAGTTCTTGACTTGTGGGGAAAACTTAAGGGTACAACCTATTAACCTCATTTTGTTTTTACATATCTCCTTTGCTGCCTGAGACCTGCATTTAAAACTTTCATCCATTGTGAAAAGAAGGTAGGAAAAGCATTGACTGCTGACTAGAATGGATATTTCTAATCCATCTTCATCCAAGCTACTCTCATTTCATCCTCCTTAATCCTAAATTGCAACCATTTTCTAAACACTTGGGAAAGATGGTTAATACTGTAAAGAAACTACCTGGACTGTCCCAGAGCAACATCTATGATAGCAATTACCTTCCTGGTGCAGTAATCCCACCTCTCAGCTCTCAAAAGTTGTAATTTTCAGTGACAGGATCTATTAAAGTCTTCTGCCAGGGTTAGGAGTTTTTAGAGGTCTTGCACTCTAGTTGGGATCACTTTATGCAACTTTTTTTTTACATTACCAGTGAATGCTTTTTAAGTCACTGTTGAAATGTTCATGTGAAGGGCAATGACAGAAATGGGACCACAGATTCCCCCTGACCTGTTAGACATATTGCAAAATACTGTCTCTAACTAACTGTGAACACGGTTTCTGGATCCCTACCTTGGGAACAAGAGGTTTATTTCTGCAACTAATATTGTAAGATTGACCTGAATTAAACCTACCAGCCCTAGTATCTCAAAATAAAATATTTTCTCACTAATTGGACAGAGTTTGGGGAAGAGTTTCCAAACTTTCTGGAGCACAGGAAGGTCTCAGTTCCGGGTGTACCTTACTCGTTTGTGCCCTTAGTGAAAGGTTTGCAGAGGCAGCAGGGATGTGGTGTCCCTATGTCCAGCTGTGTCCAGGACCTGTGGGAGCCCACAAACCATAACTGGGGATCACCGTGGCTGGGCCTCATGGACATGTGCTGAACAAACTGAATACAAGCAAACTTTGAATGACAGTCGTGGCCAAGGTTTTGCAGCCTTACACCCAGGCAATTCATTCCAGGAACTTTTTCAAAACCAGAAGAGCGATTTCACTGCTGATTTTGTGCCTCAATATCCTCAATCATGGCATGGCAAACTGTGGGACAGGATGGAAGGCAAGGGCCAGCAGTGGTCCATGCTGGCACCAGGCACAGCACAGGGCTGCACTGGGGGCGATGCCAGCTGCGGTCTGGCAGCAGTAAAGCTGCTCAGGCTGAGGTCCAGCTGACCTCTCTTGCATTCCCACAGGATGCATTAACTCAGGTGGTAACAGATCTACACCATTTCTTATTTCTGGTACTACCATGGTCAAGCTCAGGGCTGGAGGGCCCACTTGGAGAGCAGCACTTTAGGAACTTTTGAGGATGATGCCCTTGAATCTCATGCTCCGGTCTGGTAGGTTTGGAGTGTTATTTTGCAAGGATGACAAAAAGGATCTCTAGAAATTTCCTAATTGACACAAAAACAGCATGAAAACACTGTGTGTTTGATTTCCACACCGAGCTCTGGAACAACTAGTTACAAAAAAAATTTGATTGATTCTGGGTCATCAAGTCCAGGCACCTTTCACCTTTGTGATCATTGTAAATCCTGTTCATAATCTGAAAAACTCTATTTTGAGATTATCTAGATTGTTTTTCCTCTGTTACTAGCAAGGCATTCAAAATCCTCACTCTTCTAACAGAAACTGCCATAGGATTCTCAGCCCAAATTTATTGACAGCTAAGTCCTTGTTCCAGCATTTCTTTTAATAGTCCTCCCTCTAGGGTTTATAGCCAATCCATCATCTCCCATTTTACAGAATGATCATCTCTCTTTCATTTGTTAAACCAAACAAGGTAATCATAAGATAAATGACTTTAGAGTGAGAGGAGATCAGACTTATTGTCTCATAGGATTGCACAGCAAATCGTAAGCACCTCTTTCAAATCATCTTTTTTGTTCCAGAGCACAGTGGTCTGAAGTTATGTGGTGAAGTATTAAAGACAGGGATTTGTTTATTCCTCTGGGAAAATACCTGCCCTGCTTTACCATTACTGGAAATACCACATCTGAAAAGTCCCTGTCTCACAGTGATTATTTTCATGCTGAATTCCCTCTTCCCCGCAGCCATGCTATTTTTCTTGTGGGACTATTCCCAATCCAGCAAGCTTTTTATAGTTCCTGCCATTGGGGCTGAATTTTATATGCTGGGTTTTTTCCCCAGCATTCTGGATGAGGGATTTTTCACTATCCTAGGTACACTGAGATCCCTGGACTTGGCTTTTACCTGGGATATGACTGTACTCTTCTACCTGTGCTCCATTATTCTGATTGCCTGGGCTTTACAAGCAATCCTGCCTCTTTCTTCTTATTGAAACAAGAAACAAAATGCTTATTTCATATTTTATCTAGAACTTTAATCCCCTCCTGATCCATACTGGCCTTGTCCCTTTTCTTCTTCTTCCTTTTAGTAGGTAGGCACCTTTCACCAGAAATAACTGTGTGACTGCTGCACTTTCTCATCTGTTGACAGCATTAACAGACCAGATGTTTTGCTAATACTCCTCAGATGATGGTCCCAATTTGTTTTTCTTGTTCAGGTTAGGTTATAGGAGTCATTTGCTAAAAGTGAATAAACAAGAACTCTTTACTTGTAAACAGAACTTAATTGGTAGTGGAATAATTCAGAGATAATATCACAGTGCCCCTCTGGCACAGGATGCACTGTCACTTTCATGCTCATTGATCCCATTTAATTCCCATGGCATGCAGACTGCAGCTTCCATCAGAGCTCTGGAGCCCACCATGCACAGGTCACTGTGTCTGACCCATACATTTCATTTCACATCCCTCAGAAGTGGCTGTCCCTTGATTTCTCATTTCCCTGACTCCCACCCTGTGTGACACAAGGGCACAGTTTGCTGGGTGGGCATCCAGCCTGGGAGTGCACCTTCCACACATGGAATCCTACATGTCACCATAGCAAAATAAAATGGTGCTGCTTTCATCCAGTTTAATCATGTGTCTCAATTTTGTGAGCATGAAAACCATTCTAATAGTTTCATGCAACTCTAACTGACACCTTTTCCTTTTTTTTTTTTTTTTTTTGGAAGTAATGAAAAGAAGTAGGGTGAAATTAAATACCTCTAAAATGTTTTGTCAGTTTTCCCCCTATGTTCCAGCTGTGCTTTGCACTGACTGACAAATAAGATGCATATGAAATTAGAATCACCAATGAATAACGCATTTCTCCAGGAGAGCGTGTAAAGCCAGGAAGATTGTCTTTCCCATTTATGAATTTAAAGCATGAATAATTTAGCAATGTACTGGCACACTAAATATTTATTTGTGGTGCTGCTCTGAGCAGAAAAGATTTAAAAAGGCACAGAAAACAAACTTGACTTTGACCATGAAGATATAAATAGGAGATTTACATGCTGATTTAAGAGGTTTAGGAACATGTACCTCAGTTGCAATAGGATTTATGCTACTAAATCCCCATGTTTCTTCTGGAAATGTCCTCTAACATCTTCTGTGGTTCCTAGATATTGCCTTGGTTTGCCTGGATGTGCCTTCTACTTATGGCCCTTTTTGAACACAGTATGTGGTAATACTCTGGAATCAGCACTTCAGCTGCATTGGTTTTAATTATAAATACTCATAATGCAAATAAAGATTCAATCCCCATCCCTGACTAGCTTTTCTGAAACTGGGCTAACAATCAGAGCACTTGTTTTTCTGTCTGCAAGGCAAATCATGGCCAGCCCTCCCTGGAATCAGCCTCTGGAGGGAATATGGGGGTGGAAAGAGAGGATAGTGGAGTCTGTTTGCTGTAAATAGAGAGGAAGGAACCCGGGGATGTGTTTTCCACCATCCGGTTTCCAAAGATGAAAAGCAAACAACACCTGAAGCCCCTCAGGCAACTCAGTGTCTCTGTTTTCTCTCTCTATTCTCAGCTGTCACCACTTGAAATGGTTCAAAGGGTCCTACATCTCTGAGTTACTGTTCTGAATCAATTTACAGTGGTGCATGAAGGGACAGGATGGACTGGACAAATTCAGACACAGACCTGCTTTTAAGCACTTGGCTTTGTAGTTAATACACCATGATTTTAAGAAGGAAGCAGACTGCATGTATTTTTAGCTAGAGACAAACAGCACAGTTAAAGCTGTAAAGAGAGATGATATTTTAAATAGGGAAGCACAAGATGCCAGAGCTATGACTGAGCATCCCAGTGTTTGCATTCTGAGTCATATTAGAAGTATGTTTCAAAAAGCTTTCTTCATATTTTCAATTTTTGCAGCTCCCTTTTTTTTTAACAAGCCAATCATATTGTTTTCCTCTGCAGAGTGGCAAGATGAACATTGCACTTTCAAGCTGGTAAAGGAGCTGAAATGCTGTATTTAAAACCACTTACTGCCAAATCTCCCACACAGGAGAAATTCCCTGTGAGCCTAATAGCCTGCCCAGAGCAGAGTCTGGGCAACTCAGGCTTCAAATGCAGCTTCTTCCCAGGAGAGGCATGAAAAATGTGAAGTGCCAATGAGATGGCTTTCTGAAAGAAGACTCCCAGCTAAAGTTGGGTTGTGCATGCAGAAGGCATTGTCAGGAATTCTCTGGCCTGTGGTACAGCAGATGGGAGGAGTCAGACTGGATAATAACAATGACCTGTTCAGGTTGCATAAGCCATAAGTGGCATGAAGATAGGAATGTATGTTTAAGTTAACCCTGTAAAAACTCATGGAAAACATCAGCAGCAATACAAAATCAGGCACACAGAGGTTGGGAAGAGCCAGAATTAGGGGCAGACTACTAATTTATGCACAGCTGCTGTGATTACCTTTTAATGTGGCAATTAATGATGCACATTTCTTTGTGATGTGAGGGTTCAGTGGGAAAGAGAACTCTTTTCTGACCTGTCTCGACCAAACCAGTGGGACACCTGTGTCACAGGGCTGCTTGGAACCCCTGGCTTTGGGTTTGGGAACCCTGGGAGCAGGGGTCTGGGCACAGGGCTCCCCTCTCACAGTGGGTCACAGATCAGAACCTCCACACTGTCAGAGAGAACAGATTTAAGCTTTCTTCTTGAATTAGTGTTCCAGCTGGTAAGACTTTGAACTTCACCCCTGCAGACAGGCTTGTGGTAACACTCAACCCTGCAGTGCCCCAGCCCATCAGTGGATGAGACCTCAATCCTCTGGTCCCAGCTGGAAAACAGAGGAGCATTTCCTTGTTGTACAGGAATGCTGTGAGCCAGGAAAGTCCATTACTGACAGATTGCTGCTTGCTCAGAAAGCAATGGTTAAATAAATGGAAAATGTCTCATACAAGCCTGTCAGCTCCTCCACTGATCTTCTCCAGAGCAGAGACCGGTAATTACAGCACTGTACATTAAATTAAATGGTGATTTTGTCCAACAAAGGGTAAGTTAATTAATTTTTACTTATTCTTTATAAGATTTGTACTGAACGAAGGACAATGCCTTAGCCTTAAGTGTTTTCTAGTCTCATTGGCATGTTTTAGCTACAATTAAATCCACCTCACTCTGAAGCTTGTATCATCCACTTGCCAAAGGTGTAGAAGCTGGATTATTTCCCCACTTTGCCTGGTGGTAGGTGGCCACATATCTGAAATAAGAACCATGGCCTTAGTTTACTATTCTGAGTATAAATTTTTCCTGCTTAAATTCCTGCTTTATTCTTGACAATTTTGGGCTCTTTAATTATTTGATGCAATGAGTATTTTCATCTTCATAACTGTATATTTTCATTTCTTTCTCCCTTTCTAAAAAGGGCAGATGATAATTTGTTTTTCCCATTTGGAACTAGCAGCCTCCTGGGAGCTTAAGAGAGTTCTCATCTTACTCCTTTCCTCTGTAGCTGAAAACAAGAATCTGCCATGACCCACTCAGCAGGACAGGTTAATGCCACCAGAGTTCACAGTGGCACAGTTTCCCACCCCTCTCCTCGTTGCTTCCTGCACAGTTGTCTGTTCAGCTGGATGATCTCAGGGCCCTTTCCTCAGCATCAGCTGGATGTTGTTTATGGATTTTGTTGGCAAGGGTTGCTGGGGCACACTTCAGTGTGGGAAGGGGGTCCCGGTCACACACCCCAGGGCTTTGGGCAGCCAGGCTCCTGGCGGCTCCTGAAGGGGTGGGGTTATGCAGGGTGACAGTGACCTTTGGGGGCAAGAAGTGCTGTCCACACTAGTCTCACAAAGACCCACCTCCTCCCGCTTCCAGCTGTGACCTTTCTCTGTCCCCTCCCGTGGCAGCAACAGCCTGGCCCAAGGGATCTCTGTGTGAGAAGGCTGGAAAATGGATCTGACTCTGTGTTCCCCCCCTCACTGCTCAGCCTGGCACTGTTTCCTGTGCTACAGACAATGCTGAAAAGTCCAGCCCCAAGCTGCTGCTGGTTTTACTTTACTTACCTGTGTTTTCCATATGCCAGGTCTCACAGGTAGGCTCAGAAATGACCCTTTTGAGGTAGGGCATTTTATTTTATTGTTAGGACTGGCCTCGTCTACAGCCCCAACATAAGAATTAATTACTCATGTGCCAAAAAAGAGAAAACAGTACTGCTGGTTTTGCTATTTGTTACATCTTATCAGCAATACAGATATAAACAAAGGCAAGAGGCAGGACGGCAGTTAAGCTAAAGGCAGAAATGAAGAAATGATGCTTCCTGCCTTCCTGCACTCATTTTTGTACCATTTTTCACGTGACTCATTATTTACACATTTAATCCAATGTCTATGAACCAAGTCTGTTCACATCACCGGAACTGTGGCAAAATCCAACCAATGATCCCACAGCAGAGCATGGATTCCAGGAAGGAGGAGGAAATAAGGAATTTTAACTGCATCACGCCACCATCTTAGTTCTTATTTCTATTAACTCATTATAATAACAATCCTAAAACCCTCCACCTTTTCACCCTGTGACATTTTGCGTACCATTTTTATCACCTAACTCAAGACTGCAGTAGGTCCAGAGAGTCTAAAGTCTCCCAGAGAGTTGGGAGTTTTCTCCATGGTTGTAGGTCAAAGTAGGGGTTGTTCAGGGGGGCAATTCTCTCACAACAGGTTTAATAACAGGTTTTATAACAGGTTTAACAATAGGCTTCACAACAGGTTCTACAATAGGTTTTACAACAGATTCCATAACAGAGAGAGGGATGTTCTCTACATTCTGGTCTCCAACATTTTATCACTCTGGGTCTGGCTCTACAATACGTGCTCAACAGCAAAGGAAAATCTGGATACTTATTACCTAAGTATATGTGTAGGAGTCAGACTTTACAATGCACTGCTCCTGGTGAAATATCATTTCCTTTGAGGAAAAGACTGACCTTCCTGCATTTTGGGTATATCAATCTCTTAGGGGCAGCCTGGATTTTGTAGAATGGATGATTATAAATGTATAGAAAATTAATATATGCAGTGTTGAGTGAAGGTCCAGTCAAAGTGAATTCAAATGTGAACTTAAACAACAGAAAATCAATTCCTGAGCCACAGTTTGCAACTACAGGCAGGAGTAATTCTATATTTTAAACAAAACATAGAGTTACTCCTGCCTATATAGATAAATGCACATTTCCCTTATTTTACACTGATAAAAATTGTATTGTAAATGGTTTATCTACATCAGAGTGACAAATTTATTTTTTTTCTGTGAAGGAAGAGAAGTGGTTAATCTGCAGCTTTTTATGGCTTTCTGGGATTAAGAGATGAGGAGAATGCTCTAAACATTTTGGTGGGAGATGAACCAATGACAAAAACGTTAAGAGAAACCCACAGCCTACAAGTGCCTTTCATCAAATACTGCCCAATCAATGAAATGCTAAACAAAATTAGACAGCTGGGGTAAAAATAACACATACAAGATCACTTTGGAAATTGAACTAAAAATAAAGATTAGGATTTGTTTTGGGATTAAATGGTTTAATTCTTCTTTGTGTTGGATTTTTTTTTAATTGCAGATGTTTTGTTTGTTTTTAATTGCAGGCTTTTTGTGGTCCTCTGTGGGAGGGACATGCTAAAAAAAGTGTTGATAGCAGGGAACCACAGAGG
This sequence comes from Rhipidura dahli, assembly GCA_013399225.1. Taxonomy (NCBI): domain Eukaryota; kingdom Metazoa; phylum Chordata; class Aves; order Passeriformes; family Rhipiduridae; genus Rhipidura; species Rhipidura dahli. Next base: position 84,348 of record VXAC01008663.1, read on the forward strand.
GACGAATGGTTCCCAGCTCTTCAACTCTCCCCATGTTACCTCCAGCAAACCTTGCTTAGGGCAGCAGGGTCATGCTGTTGGAAGGAGCTGGAGATCTGAGTCTTCCACATGTGACATGTTTCACATGTGTAGTAAAAGCTGTAACTTTCTGGAAGTGTCTAAAAAGCTAAAATTAATCTGGTGATGTAGTCACAAGCTAAAACAGTATTTGGGGAAGGCTGGTGGGAACAAGAGAGTGGATTAACCTGGCTCACTGCTCCCTCTGATGTGAACATGGAGGTGGTTGTCTCCTGCTGGATTAGCTCATCAGAAGGACTTAGAGCAGTAAAAGTCACTGGTTCTGGCACTTTTCAGTCACCTCTGTTTTGTTGCATTCCAAAATGGATGCATTAGCTAAATTTGATTCTCTTGCAGTCCTGTAAATATAGAGATCCTGAGAGCTGCAATGGATTGGCTGCTTTAAAGAGAGCAGATTTCGATCCTTTGCACATGGCTCTCTACCCTTCTGTGGGTAAATGCTAGAGAAAGTCAGCCCTTTTCCAAAAGATTCATGTCTTTCCAACCCACATCCACTAATTGATTACTCTCTATAAATTGTAGTAGTGTTTGAGGTAGTTTTACTATCTGCTGAGGTTTCTGATTCATTGCTTTATTTGAAGTGGCACTTTCTATTTCAGGGCACTCTGATTCAAGCACTTCTGAGTTTATCTTTAAAAGGTTATTTTGTTCATCATTGCCCTAATGGAAGTCACAATGCCAAGAAGATGCTGCACAGGCTGGGTTTGTGCTGCTGCTTTCATCACCCGAACCATGTTCACACATTCCTGCTTGAAAAATATCTCAGAAATTCAGGGCATCCAAATGGCTTCCTGTTCCCTGCAGCTTCTGGAAGAAAAGTTACCTTTGTTTACACGTGGAGATGGAGAGAGGCTCTCAGCAGCTTCTGGCTTCTGCCTTTAGAATGGAATGAAGGCCCTTGTCTGGAAACACAGACAAGTGTTCCGTGTGGGCAGTGAGAGATAATGGGCCAGATGTTGCTCTGGTGAGAAGTAGGCAGTGAGCAAGCTGAGGATAGACACTAAAAATGTAAGAAAGAGAGTGAGGAGGTTTATATCTGATGGGAAGAAAAGTGATTGAAAGACGCACAGAGCAAAGAGAAAAACAAATGGTAGGGAAAATATATTGTCAAGATCATGTGGGAATTACGACTGGGCAAAATTGCATTTGCCAAGACCAAAGCAAAGGGTGTTAGAAGGACCATGTGGTGAGAAACAGATATTTGTAACTCCCCTGTAAGAGCTCCTTGGTTCTGTTTGATTATCTTTTCACTAATGTTACAACTAAATGTTTCTTGCAGCTAAACTCCTCTGATGATAAATAGAAGAGTTGTGCCATGGTTACAAAATGTGGTATAACTGAGGAGAAATAGAAGAGGTGAATTGTTACTAGAATGGCATTAGGGTGGTGCTGAGGTTTCTCAGCAGTAGTGATGTTTATGGCACTGTGTGAATTGTGTGCTGCCGTTTTACTGCATCCACAGAGTGAAAGGAAGACAGATGAGTTACAATTTTCTGCAAGGAAATTGAATGGTAAGGTCTGTCCTAAGCTCCCAGGAGGAAACACTGAGAGAGGTCATTTGATTTCTCAAATTCATAGCATCGTGGTGTTGGAAAAGACCTCCAAGGGTCAGCCAGTACATTCAGTGCCCGAGGCAGGACCACTTTTACCAATGTTAACCATGCCATGCTTGCTCTTGAAGATGTCCAGTGCTAAACACTCATACACTGCCCAGACATCCCATTCTCCTGCTTATAAAGCATTTAGAAATATTTTTTTTTTTCCTGGCTTACCCTTTGTTGGCTATTAGTAAAATATTTCAATCTCCTGTTCTGAAAGACACTTTGTAGACTTGATGAGATGACTTCTTGTCATGAGTGCAAAGGCACAACTCCTGTTGCATCACATTGCAACAGGGGCTCTGCTGGTTTAGGGGCCAGGGTTTGGCAGATGTGCCCATGGTGGAGTCCAATGCCTGCATCTGGCCTCATGTTGTTGTTACACTGCAACTCGGGAGCTCAGCAGCCACATCTGTCCCCTCATACAAAGACCTGAGATTTTTTTTTTTTTTCCCCAGAGAAAAACAAAGCTGGAGGCTCTTCCCCTGCTTTTTAATGCAGAAAACGGGAATTCAAATGTGATTTTACTTGGGCTGATATTGGATTCCCTGAACCTGCTGCACTACTTAAATAGTCACTGAGAAAAAAAAAAAACTGGAAGAAAGGGCTGTAACTTGAGTCACCTGAAGGGTGAGAATAGTTGTTTCAAATTTTTGTGGTATATCCTTGTGAGAGTAGAGTTGATCCAGTCCTCATGCTTCTTTCTTCTTTTTACATAAACACTACTGTAAGATTTCTGAAATCTTTCATCTTTTTGTCATTTATGCAGAAACAATGCATTAAGTTAAATAGATTCAATAGATCCTGTTGCCCCAAAACAGCATTTTCAGCATAGAAAGAAATTGGAGAATTGATCCTTTTGGATTTGTGCAGTTACAGGAAGAAATTACTTGTGTGCTTCAGGAAAAAGGGAAAAAAAACACCAGGGGGGCAAATACTGATCTTAAGTTTTCATGCAAGATGTGAGCTCCTTGCATAAAGAACTCTGATTAACTGCTTGTCTCTACAGCACCTCATGCAGGGCAGGGTTGCTGTAAATGTATTCTCCTGACTATCATATTAATGATGTCTAACAGGAACCATAGGATTACTTTTGTATCTCTCCTCTATGATCCAGTGCAGGCACATGGAAGGCAAAATGCCAGCACTATGTATATGTTTAATAGACAGCCACTGCTCGTAGCCATGGAAAGGTCCTTCTAAAGCATGAAGAACTTAATGAATGGCTCCAACACAGCTGGTTCTTACACACTTGCCTTGAAGATTTGAGATCAGTGGAACAGCTGAAATAGTAAGAATTCCAGGATTGCACTTTGGGTGAATTTTGAATCAAGAAATGGTACAGGAATCCAGGGTAACAGGCTAAGACACTTATCCATGTGCGGGTGCAAGGGTTTTACTTTCTTCCTTCCACTCGCAGTACACAGTTATTTTCAGTACTTGAGAATTTGTGTCTGGTTTCTGTACTTGCTTTTTCTTCCCATGGTAACCTGGACAAATCATAGCCTTTCTTTCATCCAGTCACAACTGTCTTTAAAAGAGGCAGCAACTCCTTTGGGTGAAAGAAAAGTACTCTAGTGGGGGAGCAGGGGGGAGACCCAATTCCCTTCTTCAGTATGGCCTTTTTGATGTCCATAGAAAAGTGTTGTGACATCCTCATGCCTCATTTTACCTGAGAATAAACAGAGATATTAATGCTTCCCTTTCTTTTGGCAAATTCTGTTTTTTGCTGGTGAAAGAAGTATATTAGTCCTTGTTGTTAATACCACTGTTACTGCTGAAGATTTGACATGCATTTTAGGGAGAAGGAAAACAAATGTACACCCACCAAAGATCCCAAAGACTGTATTTAGGAGCTGGATTGCTGTGAACAGGAGGATGTGGAGCTGTTTGAATCTGGCTGAATGGAGCTTTGTGTCTTGTGCTGTCCTCAGGCAGAAGACTTCTGTGTGCTTCCTGTGTCTGGGACAGAATTCCTCTTTCAAATGGATACTGGGCACTTCCAGGATATTTCAGAAGGGTATTGAGACAGTTCATCTTTGAAAATGTGATTTCACAGCCAGTAAAACATTAGACATGGTAATAAAAAGGCTTAATATGTGTTGTTTGTTTGTGCTGGAAACAGTGATTTTTTTTTTTTTTTTTTTTTTAATTGAGCTTTTGAAGCTGAGCAGAATGAAGCCTCCACAGGATTTTCTGAGCAATTTGGTTCAGATTTTCATCTGGAGGATTATTGTTTCCTTGCAGTCAATAACAAAAAAATCCCACAAAAATAACTGCTTCTCTGGGTTTTTGACAACTACGGGCACAAGCCCCAGAGACTCCAGTCCTGGAGCTTTTCTAAAATACACACCCCAGGAAAAAAAACCAGCCTCTTCAGGCAAAAAGTGGTGCCTTGGTGTTGGCCTGTAAAACTATCAGATACAGACTGTAGTTTAATTGCTCATTTAAGACAGCCTAAAACTGCCCTGCTTTCTGCCCCAGCTGCCTGCCGTGCCCCAAAAGGAGAGCCAGGGGACCTTGGTGCAGCCAGGTAAATGAGGCTCCTCACAGAGTGGTTCCCATGGATTGCACAGCCCAGGGCAGGGGGAGGGATGGAACCAGCACTTTCCACAGCGACATCAAACTACATAACTGTGCTTTCAGGCTGGCAGGCACTTAAGGCAGGACTGCTGAAGTCCAGGGCATTAAATATAAACTGCAGCTGGTGGTGATTTACATTAATCTGGGGGCTGTGATTGTGGCAGTTCAGGGGTGGCTCTAAGCTCAGTTTGGATATCTCTGTGAAGAGAGAGAGGCAGAGAGCCTAAACATCAGCTCACATTAAACAGACTGTGCAATGTGAGTCAGAGCCTTGGTTTAATTCTTTTTTATGGTGGAGAGGTTCAAAGTGAAGCATTGCATTTTACCTTGGAGCTCTCAGCAGTGAAGGCAACAGGTTGGCTACAGCAAAAGCCAAGCATGGGGCAGTGGCATGAGAATGCGTGCCTCAAGTATAAAATTAAAGATTTTGCTCACATGCAGAGTGCCTGTTATCTTCTATCATGCTTCCTGTGATTTCTAGCATCCTGTTATTTTCCCTGTAAATAGGGGGCCAAAGCTAAGAAGAGTTTTATGCACTGAAATTGTCAGCACTGTGTCTGTGTGGAGGCAGCACTGGGGCAGGGGAAGTGCCTGCAGGCACCAGGGGCTCTCAGGAGCTGCATTTAACTTAATATTTGGGATCCAATCAATGTAATCTGAAATGGGGTGGACCAAAAATGAAAACAGCAAGTGAGGCACTAAGTGGCCAGAGAAGCAAAACTGGGCTCACGATCGACTTCTTTAAAAGCATCCTTGAACAGGTGGACATGCTTTGTACAGCTCCAAGAGCATCCAAAAATGAGGAGGGAGAAAATATCTTCAGACCCAGAGGAAACCAAAAATTTCAGACAAAAAAAAAAAA
>VXAC01008663.1:89488-102470 GCA_013399225.1 Rhipidura dahli
AAAAAAAAAAAAAAAGCCTTAATCAAGGGCATCAAAGAGAGAAGGCACATCTGAAGGAATGGGAACAGATGTGTGACCACAATCCATCACCAAGAAGATGCTGTGAGCTGTGACTCTTGGAAATGCCACTGTCTGGGAACAAACTGAAGTCTCACTGGCCCAGCAAATTTTAGGGAAAAGCAAGAGGCTCTAGAATCACAAATGATTTAATCTTCTAATCTTAAACATATTTTAACCTTTGTGTTTCATAGCCGCCAGTAGACCTGCCACCCATTAATACGGCTTTGGACTAATTTGTTTTTTAATCCATTTATTCTCCTGGCTTGTATGATATATCACAGCAATGAGTTACAAAATTGAAGTGTGGTAAGGTATTTGGCAGGCTGCTTATTCTTGGGGCCTATTTGTCATATTGTGAGAAACAGTCAACAGCTCATTCTCTAAGTGCAGTAAGCCTTCCTAGCTCTTCTTTCATTTGTCACCTCAGGGCTAAGAGAGCTTCTGTAGGGTAGGAATTGTAGGGCAGTTGGGATCTTTCACCTGTATTTTCTATTCCTTTCAGGTTTTTTTCTATTCTTCGCTGCACTTTCATTTCTGTTGCTGCTATGCACAACCTTCAGAATACAATAAATCACATTTCATTTATGTTTCTAGTAGGCTTGAGCACATTTCAATACTTCAGGCTCTCCTTTAGAGTTTTGGTTTTGCTCTCCTGTTTTTCGTCAGCATTTCCAGCCACAGAGGCTCACAAAATGAATTCAGACTGATCATCATTTTTTGACATGCTCTGTGTTAGCAGTTCCTGCTGGCTTAGTGCACAGTCCCTGAAAAGTCCTGAAGCCAGACACAGTTTTCTTTGGACACGAATAAATGTGGATGATTTCACTATTTACCTCTTGTAACTTATCAGCTTCAGATGACTTGCCAGTATATAACTTTGCCACTTCATTTATCTTCCCCAGCTACTGCATATGGAGGTGTCTCTTTGTGCCACCCTGCAGAAGATCTTTATCTGCACCTCTGCAGAAAATGTCTTACTCTGGCATCTCCTTCTTTAAGCCTAAGTAGATTCTTGAGTCTCATGGGGAACATGACAGCAACAGGCATAAGGTGGATGTGGAGCTGTTGGAGGGAGCCCAGAGGAGGGACACAAAGATGCTCAGAGGGCTGGGGCACCTCTGCTATGGACACAGACTGAGAGAGCTGGGTTTGCTCATCTTGGAGAAGAGAAGGCTCTGGGGAGACCTTAAAGCACCTTCCAGTACCTAAAGGGGCTACAAGGGAGCTGCAGAGGGGCTTTTGATGAATTCAAGTAATAATGGGACAAGGGGAAATGGCTTTGTACTGAAAGAGGGGAGATGTAAATTCAAGCACAATCCAGACAAAGGTATCAGCTATGGATGCAACAGACTGTACCTCTGATCAGAGTGAGGGAAAATTCCCTCATTATGGATTGATAGAAATGTTGAGAGATTATTTAGAAAGCACACAATGAAAAAGTAGATGGCTGTGTGCTGATCAAGGCTCAGGCCTATTGGTTTATCACAGTTACAGAAATTGAAATGTTACTTACTGTTCACAGTAATGCCTCTGAACAAACAGGACTGTAAATTCTAAGAAAATGTTCATCTCCTAATCAGATATACTGCTCATGTCTACACTTCCTGTGGAGCTTATGCTTCTTATATTGCTTACTTACTCTCCCTGTAGCCATCCAAGAAATGCATTAACTTTGAGCTGGAATGAGCTGTTATTTCTTGTGTCCTAACTTGGGAAGGCCAAACAGGCAGGCATGGAAGGCAAATCAGAACTGTGTACTTTCTTGCATTTATGCCCTCACTGGATGCACAGATGGCTAATGAAGGAGATCTCTGGCAGTGCTGCTGTGTGAACCATCCTGGTGGCTGGCAGTAAAAACTGGAGTTGCAGATCTGAATGTATATTCCTTTAACTGACAGGTCTATTCTACAGACCATGCATCTAAATAACCCCTCTCTTAGCAGGGAAGTGGGAAATGGAACCAGGTTAACATTTTTATGAAGAAATCCTGGTTCACTATCCACTGAAGTAAATAGAAGTTTAATGCTTCAACTTCTTTTTTTTACTTGTTACTGTGTAACTATGGCAACCTGAAATTAGTTTTTCAATCAAACAGTCAGTGTTCTGTATTCTTGCAGTCTTTTCAGTCCTAAGATCAAACAGGAGTTAAAAAATACCTCCCAACAGAAATTTAGTCTTTGTGAAAATGTTGATGATGAAATTGCGTGCTTAGAACACCATCTTAGAAAAATGCTTTAAGTTATTGCAGGGAAAAGTAGTTTAGTCTGTGCCACTGGTGCCTAATTTACAGTGTGATAGCTCTGATGTGCCTGTCCTTCCAAATGTTTAGCAATGGAAAGGTTTGGGCATGTGAATTCTTTACTGGGGAGCACTAAATCATTCTGTGGCAACTGCTTCATGACCATTTCCCAGGTACAGGCACTCCTCTAAGGGCACCTGAGAGTAAATGTGGGGGAGCTGGGGCTAACACACTTGTAAACTTCTGTTCATTGAGGACTTAAAGCATGAACACAGGTCAGTTGCTGTAAAGTAACTGTAAAGTGTTGATTTTTTAAACTAAGAAAATGATTCATATTTCTATATTGGTGTTCTTAAAACTATTGTCTAAAAATCAGGGTCCCCTCTGAGAGCAGCAGTGCTCTGCAGTATACAGTAACACAGATATCAGTTTTATGAAATAGATTTTTTTTCCTCAATGACAAAAAGGTATATAATTTTGTCCTTGCTGTCTGGCTGAAATTTCAGAAGAGGAATTGTTACTCTTTGCCTTGAAGTGTTTATGGGTCTGTTCTATGGCTGGTTTTATGGTTACCAGGTCAAAGGTATTTGGTGATTGCTGTTTTGATGCCCTGCTGTAAAAGCCTCCCAGGCTCCTCATCTGCATAGCTTCTTGAAAACCAGGCCAGTGAAAAATTTGGGGCAGTTTGCCAAAGCTGTTAGAAAGTGGCAGTGTCTCTTTGAAGTGGACATAATTTCACAAAGTTGATAATGCAAGAGTGGAAATGTCAGGGAAGATTGTGGCTAAATTAGACACAGAGCTGCCAGGTGCTTAGATGCCAATTTCTTGCCAGCATCAAGGGGATGTCAGAGCAGATGCTTTACACTTAGAGTGGAAGTGTGCTGTGCATCCACCTCACATCCATCCTCCCTGGCTGGGGAATTGACCACTGGTGGGGAAATGGAGAAGGCAGCAGCACTGAGATAGCTCCTCCTGTCCAAACCCTGCTAGAACAAGGTGTCTCAGGGGAAATGGTTGCAGTAAATCAGTTTTGTTCTGGGAATGGCAGGCAGTTAATCAGGTCTCTGCTTACTAAATGTGTTCACTGGGATTTCCAATTGAGAAGAGAAGGCTTTTAGTACCACTCTGTGCATGGCACTTTTTTCTGCTGCAGGATAAAGGAGGCACCAGTTGGAGAAGTTTGTTCCTCTTTCTTCCCTCCATGGTACATCTGCAGTCTGTTTCCTCGAAACTCCTTTTCTACCACTGGGCCTTTTTCTGCCTTTCACCATGCCCAGCCTGACAGTTCTTTGGTTTACTTCCCAGCCTCTAAGTGAAAACCTCTGAGTACTAAAAGGTCACAAGCTGGATGTCAGATATGACTGCTCTGCCTATGCTTCTATGTGCTGCTTTTTCTCTCAGTATCTCAGGGCTGAAGTGTTTACATTAAGGGCATATTATCTGCTGTGTATTGATTGGATAGGGATAGGACAAGGAGTAAGGGATACATACTAAGAGGGGAAATTTAGGCTAGATATTAGGAAGAAATTCTTTCAAATTAACTAGCAACAAATGCAGTTAAAGATTTAGATCACAAACTCTTGATCCAGAGATGACATGGAAATCCGCTCTTCTCTCTTTTTCTCTTTATTAGTTATACTGCAAAAGGAACAAGGAAAATGCAAGGCACACATGTTGAAATGGGATGAGACTAAGAATGTGTCAAAACTTTTCCCTTTGGAGATATGAATTCAGAGCATGGAAGGGGTGGAGACCCTCTGACCTGCTCAAAGGCTCCAGGCACTCAGAAGCATTTCCTTGGCTGCTTGCAAAAGATGTCTTTTGAAAATATTGCCCCATTTAGAGTTCCTGAGCTCCAAGAGTTTCTGAGCATTGGGCACAGTGGAAATGAAGACAAAACATCCCACAGCTCACTGCCTACCAGCAGACAAACTGCCAAGCAGATCCCATTGCCAGATGCTGCCTACTTTGCTTCTCTTATCAGCCATCACCTGCTTTTGTACACTCGGTGATTAATGTAGGCCAACCCCAATCCTCAGGCAGAAGTTGTTGCAACTAGATTAATATTAAATACTTTTGGCTTATTAAAATAATAATTTTGCTTTTGCATAATTAAGCTCTTTAAAGGATTATCTATATTTTTCCTTTCCATGTGGCAGCCCTAAGAGCTTGGTAGTTATTGATCACCACGTATCTTAATGGAACCACAAGAGCTTGGGATACAGCTCTGATCTCTCTGCATTGCTAATGAAGGTGCTTTAAGCAAATGAGATTAGCTTCAGCTTTATGTAGCTCATATAGAAGCTTTGAAAATATATAAAATAAAAGTCCTCCTGATAATTTTTGACATTACTAGAGATAAAAGTCTTATTGTGACCTAAGGTAGCATCCTATTTTTTTTTTTTTTTGGAAAGCTGGAAGTGTAAACCTGTATCTCTCTTTTGAGTCAGCACTCCAGGTTTGTTTTGTTCTGCAGCAAGGAGAGATCAGCAAGAGATAAAGGACCGTGATACCACCACAGCCTCAGGCTATGGGGCAAGGGAAATAACAGCTAATGATGATCACAGAATCACAGAATATTTAGGGATTTGAATGGACCTTAAAGTTCATTTAGTCCCAACCCCCTGTCTGTGTGCAGGGACAACTCCCACAAGACCAGGTTGCTCAGAACCTCATCCAACCTGGCTTTGAACACTGCAAATGTTGAGGCATCCACCAGCTCCCTGGGCAACCTGTTCCAGTGTCTCACCACCATCACAGTAAAAAAACCTCTTCCTACTATCCAGCCTAAATTTCCACTCTTTCAATTTGTGTCCATTACTCCTTGTCCCATCCCCATCCTAAAACATCTGTGTCAAACTCAGCTCTGGAACAGTCTGCAGTGTGTGTTCCATTTCTTCCTCTGGGAAATAAAGCACTTTTCACTTCAAAAGTGGATTTTTACTCAGAAAAGTAATACACTTTGTTCTGCCTCTGAGTGTGGTGGAAGATTGGAAATAGTGTCTGGACATCTATTAACAGAAAAGGAAAGAGGGACTTTGCAGCTAGTCTTTCTAACTCACTTCAGGAGTGGTAGGTACTCAAAAGGAGCCTTTAATTATGTTTCCTATTTGTCTGTCATGAGATCAAGCCCAACTGCTCTGCAGACAGGGTCTGCAGATGGTACAATGAGACCTCTTGGGACTGACTCCTCTGGAAACTGAACAAAACTCCTTATGCCCCTGATTAGAATTTTGAAGTTTGATAAACATTTCTTGCAATGAGGGCTGAGTGATGACCTCTAGTGTGGTGGCAGTACAGAATCCTCTTGATAATATACATGATCTCAGAGCTTGTGTTAAGAGCTTGCACTGTCCATGCACATTTTCTTTAACAATCACTGACTCAAGCCTTTCTATTTTACACTACTACTTCTCCAGGGTGCTAAAAGGCCAAAAAATCATTAATGATTATCAGGTTTTTGGATACTGTGGTAATAAAGCTATATTGGTCAACAGAGAAACTCAGTAGTTGATTGAGGTGATGCAGCAGGAATTGGGCAATAATTTATTTTTAGCTAAGATGTTTTTATCCATTTTAGCAACATTTCACACTAGTTCTCTGAACCCTGAAACTCTAACAAGGACCATTTTAGAAATTAAAAATGTATGGCATGAGGCTATTTGATGCTGCCATTAAGGCACTTCACTGCTGTATTCCTGGATCATCAGGGGAGGAGGAGGAGGGGTGCCCTTCAAATTAGCCTGAGCTGCACATTGCAAAGCTGCATGGAGGGAGCCTGAGTGCATTTTACTCAGGGAAAAGAGGTAGTAGTGGCCAGCAAGAATTGCCTTACGTAATGGAAATGGCAAACAGCCTTTGGGTGTGCAGTCAAGAGGGAGAGAAGCCTCTGGACAGGACATGTCAAAACACTTAGGAGTTTTGCCAGTGGATCCCAGTCATTCAGAGAGTCCAGCAGCAGCAAAGACATCCCAGCACATAAATTTAATTTGCATTCTGTGTTTATCCATTCTTTGACTTTGCCTTTTCATTCACATCAGTTTGGCTGTGTCCTGGCACTGTACAAGCTCTGATTGCCTGAGCAGATAGCTTTTCCCTGGCTTTTGTGTCATGCATGAGGAATAGTCCTGGAAAAGGCAAGGGCTGGGCTAATAATACACTGCTGCTGTGTAGGTGTGCTCAGCACTTCCTTTGAATTCCTGCTGGCTACAGGGTTCAAAGCCAGCTGGCTGGAACAAGGCTGTTAACTCTGCCTTTACACAGCTAAATGTAAATGGCCTGACTTGTGAGAAATGATGGACACCCACAGAAATTTCCTATCTTTCTCTGCACACATTTGGGGAATCCTTGTTAAAAAAACTACAGTACTAATTCTCACATCTTCTAGTTGGTTAGCCCTGAGGGCTTGGGTAATTCCAAAGGCCTGTGCTCTGTGACCTTTCTGCTGAGTACAATGTTTATCATATCTGAGCTGGAACAGACAGCAAGAGGGCATCAGAACAAAATTCATGCCCTGAATCACTAACAGAACTGGAAAGAAAACACAGCTGTAATAATTTTATTTCTTGCTCTAACTCTCCATGTGGTAAAGCATGGCTGACTATGGGTTTTCAGTGCTCCTTACTGCCATTATTTTACGGTATTCTGCAAAAACTGCCACATTCATTCTTAGCCTGATTGTCTAAAGGAAGGGAGGTCAGAGATCCTCTGTAAGACAAGATAATTTGTCTTACAAATTTGTCTGCAGGTGCTGGAGCACCTTCTGGAGAAATGTGCAGTTCTGAGCCAATGTCCCCCCTGATGGCAATGGACCAGCTTCTCTCAGGGTTTTGTAAACGTTCCTCAAGACCGCGCCCATGAAAATTAAGCTTCTGCAAGTACTGTTAACATCACATTTTGGTATCAGAGACATTCCCAAATTAGTATCCCTTTTTTAAAATGGAACTCTGTGATTGTTTTGGCCATTTCCAACAACAGATTTAGGGGAACGAAGATTAAGTTTGTCATGTTAAAGAAAGACAAGAAAAGTATTTCTGCTGTAGATTTAAGTAGGAAGATTCTGATTTCTAGAAGGCAAAAAAAAAAAAAATCACATTTTAAGAACTTACTTAAATCCACATTTGAGTGGGAGATAGCTCATTATGATACAACATGAACCATCTCTTCCCAACTCAGTGTTGTCCTGTGATTCATCCAAAGCTCCTTAAAGACTCATAGTGATATCACCTGGTGTGCACTTTTGCACTCTGGGCTTGGGCTGGCTTAAGACCTCAAGAAACTCTTCTCATGCTTTAATTTGTCCCTGAGATTTGAAGCTGAAGCAGCTTTAGTTCTTTCCCTCTGCAGTGGCAAGACACAGAAGCTGCATTTGCTGTGGAAGTTGTGATATTGTTCTTCTTAGCCCAGAGAATCCTAGAATGGGTTGAGCTGGAAAGGACCTTAAAGATCATCTTGTTCCAAGCCCCTGCCCTGGGCAGGGACACCTCCTGCCAAATCAGATAGTTCAGAGCCCCATCCAACCTGGCTTTGAACACTTCCAGGGATGGGGCATCCACAGCATCTCTGGGCAACCTGTGCCAGGGCCTCACCACCTTCACAAGAGATGATTTCCTACTAATACCTAATTTAAGCCTGGCCTCTTTCAGTTTAAAACCAGTGCCCCTTGTTCTAGCACTGTGTGCCGTTGCAAAAAAGTGCTGTGAAGCCCTGAAGGATGGGAAGGCAGGAAGGGTTGCACGGTGACTGCAGAGCTGTTAGCACTGCTGTGACAAGCAGGTCATACTTGGTTAAGCAACCTGTTCATTTTCACTCTGCCTAAACAGCAGGTCAAGAGAAGTTCAGTGTAATTAACAGTAGAGAGATACAGGGGATGGGAAAGTATGAGGCAGTGTTTATTTAAAGAGCTATAAACCTGGTGAAAAAAATAATTTTCCTACCAGAGAGGGAGCTATTAGAATCAGCTTTCTTTAGGAATATATCTGTAATAAAGTCCTTCAACTCCATAAAAGGGTGTAAAACTGTCTGAATAAAACTCAAGGAACAGATTTCTGAAGCCCAGGAGCCACAAGGGACAGGAGCATCAAGCTTTGTTCATAGCTCCCTTACCTTGAGCTCATGCTTATATGAGAGGCTGCATTCCCACAGATACCTGGTTCATAATGATCCACTATTGTCCAGTGGCTGAAATGGAAATTTAGGAGTCCCAGTGGGGAGCTGCTGCTCCCTCAGGGCTTGTGTGGGAAATGCTGGAGAGCTTTTACAGCTCATGGAATGTAGTTTGACACACTGCTCTTCATCACTTTGTTCTGGCTGCAGCTGGACCCCCTGGAAATACTGTTAATACCTGTAATGCCATGGCTGATCATGGTGTTTGACGTGGGTTTGACTGATAATGGTCCTTGACATGGGTTTCCCAAGATTCAAATGTTTTTTGTGCAGTGAGGCTGTTCTGTGCTATGGGCTGTTCTTCCCCTCCTCTCCTGGGAGCAGTCTGATGGGCTCATTCCTGGGAGGGGAATGAGAAGGGTGAGAGCCAGGGAACTCAGAGCAGCAGGGCTGGGCCAACACTGAAACCAAAATCGAACTGAGGTGGGGATGTACAGAGCCTTGGGGCATGTAGGGGTGCTGTCAGTGCTTCCCCTTGCATCTGTCAAGTAGGGCATTAAGCAAGCAAGAAAGGACCTAAAGTATTTTTCCTACCTTAAAGCACTAGAAACTAAAAATAGTAATTTAAAAAATGGTGAATTTAAATTATGATTGGAGTAATGTGATAAGTTTGCATGGCAATGTTTTGGTAGCAGGGGACTACAGGGGTGGCTTCTGGAGAAGCTGCCAGAAGCTTAGCCTGTGTCTGTTTCTCAGGGTGACTTTATCCCCTGTCTCTTGCTCTATGCCCAGACATGATTCCTGTGCCTTTCTGTGTCTTTAAAATTGGGTGCAAGAGAAGGAAAAAAAAGGCCAGACTAACTTTTCAAAGCAGTTTGTGCTTCAAGGTCACTCTACTCCTCTGCGTGCTTCTGTGGCAGCAAGAGTGAAGGAAGCACTCTTTGCTGCTTTACAGCCAGCTTTCAGCTCTGTTTCTCCAGAGAGAGACAGAGTTAAGTTTTTTTTTTCCTTGGGCCTTTGACTTCTTCTCTTCTGGAATTGTTCAAAATACCAAGAACTCACTGGGAGAGCTTAACACTGAGGCCTGGAGGGGGCTCGCACCCACCTAGCTCTGAAGAGGAGAGACCACACCCAAAGAAAGGACTCAGAATTTACCAGGTTCTCTCCACAGCAAGAGGTTTTATTATTTAGCATGATTTGTTTCCCATTGTGCATTGTGTCTGTTAAACAAATAGGTTTTTTTCCTCTCACTTTCCTCCAAGGAAAATTCTTTCCAAACCTGGTGGGAGAGGGGCAGCTGAAACCACCCTTCTATCAGAGGACGTTAATTTTGGGCGTTCCTCCAAATTTGTCTCAAATTGGGACAATTTGACAGAGCCAATGCCAACTGGCTCAGTTAGTGAAGAACTGCAGCCCATGGAAAAGATCCACGTTGGTGAAGTTTAGGGACAACTGTCTGCCATGGGAGGAACCCCATGCTGGAGGAGGGAAAGAGGTGAGAGTTTCCCCACAGGGAGGAAGGAGTGGCAGAGACAGCGTGTGATGAACAATTCCCCTTCCCTATTCCCCTGTGTTGCTCAGGGGAGGAGGCAGAGAAAATTGGAAATGAAGTAGAGCCCAGGAAGAAGGGAAAGGTGGGAAGAAGGAGGTAATTATTCATAAAAAGTTACTGGTATTAAGCTATTACCAATCAAATCAGAGTAGGATAATGATAAAATAAAAACTAAAGCCACTCCTGTAGCTCCTCCAGTACCAAAAGCTTGCCATGAAAAAATAACACAGGTAAACATATTTCAAACGTAACATGAGTTGAAAAATGATCTTCCATCATGTGAGGTGGACATAACTCCTATCTGTGGATCAAAGGTCCTTTCTAGTTAAAGAATTTGTTCTTTGAAAGCACTTACCACAAATTTTGGTTCTGTAGAAATAATAATTATGACCATCCCAATCAAATGTCACCCAAATGTAGGAAGTAAAAGTTTTCTCTGAAAAAGGATTTCTAAAGCTATAGGTTTTGGCTCACCATCAAGGAACATTTTCTATTTCACATCATTATATGAGCTTTTGGATTTGCAAGGAAAGTACAAATTCTGAAATAAAACCCCTTCTCTCTAAAAGCTTAGATTTCACACACTGCTCTTTATCATTATTGCTCAGTGGGATAAATTTCTAGTTAAAGTTTACACAGTGTCTTATAAACCTTGTAAGATATTTTCTATGTCCCAAAGTCCCCTGATCCTAGGGAAAAAGTCAAATCATGTAGTTCAGGGAATACAGGAACTTTGTCACCTGAAAACAGACCTGAAACACACTTTGTTTAGGATCCTCCCTCTGACACCAACACCAGGCAGTGTTTCAGAGGGAAGCCACAGATCTTGGCAGGAGACAGGTGGATTTGCTTCCCCACACTGGCCTCTAATCACAGGTGGCTGCTTTATGTCCTGATAAGTGAGAGTCCAAATTCCTGGATCATGAATCTCCCTGAGGATGGGGAAGATGGAAGGGAAGGTTTGAAGCTCACAGGAACACACTCCCATCTATGGAAGCTGCTGGAGAGGCAGAGGAGATGCAGACACCAAGACTTTCCACTGATTACACATGGACACTGCAGGAAAGACATAAATTAATCAGTTCAGGTAACACTGGGATTCTTTTTTAAAACTAGATCAGACCTTCTGGTGTCCACTTCATGATACGTCCTCCATACAGGACAAAAATTTCCCCCAAGATGTGAAACCAAATGGAACCAAATGGAGCACTTATCATAGCTCTCAGCATCCCTTCAGCCTGAGCCTCAGCTGGGGACTGTATTTACTGACATGTTTGAAGTAATGAGAATGTTTATATACTTAGGCAGATGAAAGTGACAGTGCTCAGCACCAGCCAAAATTGAGCCCTTGCATGAGCTTACCTTTGTGGCAGGGATTTCTTAAGCTTAAAACCCAAAGTCTCTCAGAGACAGATAATTACATATTTTTACCTTGTGGAAATATTTACACGTTTGCCATGGGGAGTCATGGTGTCCTGCATTTTGTGTGTGTTTGTGTCATGTATCCTCTTAAAGAGAAACAGAGTCTGACTTTGAAAATAACATTTCAGAGTGCTCACATCAAATTCTCCTTCAAGGTGCTGCATGAATTGTTGTCCACATAGGGGAGCAAAGGCTTCAACACAGGTGTGTAAAGAGAAAAACGGGGTTTTTTTGAGAAAAATGTTTTCCTGTGTTTTCTTCTCCTGCTGGGTTTTATCCTGGTAAGCAATGACAAGAACAAAAAGCTTTCCAAAGCTGAGTTCACATTTTCATTTGTAACTGCAAGAGCAGAGTAAGATGGAGCAGAAAAGCTTTAAACCAGAACCATGTGGAGAAGAGAATTTCTCTACTAATGGACGTGCTGATGACTCAATATTTCCTTGCATGTCAGGCTGAAACAAGCCTGTGTTTTAAAATTTCAGAAGTCCTGCAAAAAGCTGATTCAAAAATTCTGAAAGGGATTTTTTTTATCATAATTTCTATGAAAATAAACATGCTCTTTGGAAGCATCAATATTGCAAACTATTCCTTAATGAGGAAGTACCTAATTCTCAAAGTGTCCACTAGAAAGTATAAATTATTCTCATATTCCCTAGGAAGAACTCTCCTACTCCATTGATTCCTCTGCCAGCCTCCTCCATTCTCCTTTCCTAATGGTGTCATTGAAGGAATAAAGTTAATTGAAGATGAGTGGCCAGCTGCACTTAATACTGATCACACACACCAAATCTCTGCAAATGAGCAGAGGGCCTGGGGGATGTGTCCTCAGGTGCTTCTGGATGCCACAGACAGCTTCCATCCCACAGTCCTGATAAAGCTTCATGGATAAGAAATGTTTTAAACTTGAGCCCTTATTTACCTTCCATTTTGCCATCAGTGAGTCAGTGGGAGTTTTGCAGTGGATGTAAATGGGAGTAACTCCTGCTTAACCAGAATTATATTATGGTGGTTCATTATTTCTTTAGTTCTAAAATATATAAAAGGACATTTTCCCCACAATTAGCATGTTGTTTTGTGATCCTCCAAATATGCAGTAGTTTCTACTGTGCTTATAGATAGAATAATTGATGTTTATGGAGTTCTCAGAAGACTGCATTTACTCCTCTGTGCCTTGAAGGACTCTATTTGGGTCATTATAAAGGATTTGTGCTTTCTCCAGGAATCATTACTGTTGTGGAACATCAGAATCACTGTTGCAGAGGGTGCATCACTGGTGACAACTGGATGATTGATCCAAAACCGTTTATTAAAAATTAATTTGATGTCATTCATAATGTTGGCTCTGGTGTTGTTTTCTCTGAAGTCCTGCTTCCTTTGAAGTTTTGTCACTGTCTTCTTCAATATCAAGATCAAACACTTCTTCTGCATAAGTGTTACCATTCAGGGCAACACTGTGTGTGACCTGCTTCCTTGATCAAGATTTTCTGGTGACCTATGCAATCAGTCTGTGTCTGTTGTGCTGCTGAACTCCCACAGCTCAGCCACACAGCCTGGAAGACTTTCATGGGTTTTGGTTTTTCTTTTTTTTTTTTTTTTTTTTTTTT
>VXAC01008663.1:102481-118224 GCA_013399225.1 Rhipidura dahli
TTTTTTCCATTTTGAGAGTTTGGCATTTTTTATTCTTTTTTCACATCCCAAAATGGCTAGAAAAGTTGGAGTTGATAATCTGAATGAAGTAGAATGGAATTTGTGCTTCCCATCCTTTATTCTTGTACTATGCCATCATGACCTCCCAAGAAAATCCCCAAGTGTCTTGATTGCAGTTGACAAAATATACATCAATTTTATTTCTCCTTGGTTTCCAAAAGGAATAAGAATTAGCAGTCTGATTATCTTCAAAACCTTTTCTCCTAGTCACAGAGTTCAAGTTCACATTTGTCAGAGCCCCTCCAAGTCATCAGCGTTGCTCTGCTGTTTTGAAATTTCATCAATTTGGGACAGAACACTTACATTAGTGTGATTGTTTGTTCAAATTTTCCTTTTTCTGAAAGTATTCCTCTTTTGGATACTTCTTGTTACTGCTATTTTGCAGGTCTCTGCTCAATCACCTCTGATGAGGGGAGCTCATTACCAGCAGATATGAAAAATACAGGAGATGGAGCTGTAGGTGGTAGTAGGAACAAGGAGAATAAATGTGGCAATTCTGCAAACTGTGCAAGTCTAGGAACTTATATTCTCTAATTTTTGTTGATGATTTTTTGAGAAGAATTCACAGATTTAAGGACTATGAGGATCTGAGTGTTGGAAAATTTCATCCCAGGCACTTTGTCCAAGGTCACATGTAAAAAGCTTGTGTAAGAGCTGGAACAAAATGTCTTGAGACCTGATTAGCTGCAGGATTATGAGCCTTTTGTTTATTCCCTCTCTTGTGGTCATTGCAGCATCACACACTCCCCTCAGTCACATTCAGCTAATGGAAAAGTTGTCATATAATATGCTGAGGATATTGCTTTGTCTCTCATATTTCAAACATCCCAAACTACAAAGCTAAAGAAAAGGATGCCTTTAGCTCCTCATTTATCATTTCTACTCTCACAGGATCTGCTGCTGCAGAATTTGTTTTCAAAGTGAGTTAAGGGAAAAATCCCTCTGAATTGCTAAATTCTAGTTTATCTCTTATTAGTTGCAAATAAACACATGAATTACATAGATATCTGTTATTCATGAAAGATTGTCATAAAGTGTCTTTTTAAAGCACTTCAAATTTAGTGACACTTTCCCCCTTTCAGGAATAATATGATGACAACATAAGAGGAACTTGCCAAAAATGCTTTCTGGGTGGGGTAATAAATCTATGTAGAAAATATCAGCTCAAGTGATATTGAAAGCAAAAGGCTCTATGGAGATTTGCCATAAGAAGGTGTGTTCTTCTCCTTGTGGATGCTTTGTTTCTACAGCTTTCATAATTCACTGCCAGCACATTATAACCTGAATCATTTTGAGACAATAAAACCAACAGTCACGCTCATTGCCTCCAAACACTTCACAAATTGTTCAATCCATTTTGCCATTTCCTCGGAAAATCAATTCCATGTCTCTATTTTAGCTCTGGTGAGCACAAAGACGACTGTTTGGAAAAGTGCTGGTGTGCCAGGATGATCTGTGGCCAAGTGGGATCAGCACCTGTCAAAACCACAGTGTCTTTCTAGCCTTAAGGTTTATCTATGAGCACACCTAGCAAGGAAATGCAAGTATTTCTTGGTCTCTGAGGTGAAAGATGTTTTGGAAAAAAATGTGGTTGCTAGTTTGCAGGTCTATGGTTAAAACAGAAACTGAGAAATGCACCTTTGAGGTGTGGGGTTTCTGTTATTGTTAGTTTTGTTGTTGCTGTTGTTGTTGTTTTTAATTTTGTTTTGGTTTTTTTTTAATAGCAAGAAGTAATTTCCTCTGGGTTAGCACATGGTGAATCATGCCAGTTCCTGCAGCAATGGCACACAATAAATTACACAACTAGCACATGACATTTTTTGTCACCCGAAGAACCAGGTTACAGAGTGCGAGATTTGCCAAGATAGTCTTGGCATAATTCCTTACAAATACTCACATTCATAATTTTTCAGCTTCCACCAGGCACTGAAATGATTTGTCATGATTTTAAGGAAAATAAAGAAGCTAAAGGGCATTTTCTGAAATGCTTTATGCATCCTTGGGGTCTTCTGCAAATGTTAGGCTGGTGTCAAACCTGTAAACAACCCCTTAAGTATGAACTCATTCTTGGGCAGCTGCTGTGCTTTTGCACTGAAAACCTTCTCTGTCCAAGTACAGATTCTGCCAGGAATTTCAGCTGAAGGAAGTATTTTTCTTTCCAACCAATTAAATTATCTAATCAGCTTCCTTTTTATTTAGCCTGTACAAAGCAAGGAGTTAGACCCACATACCAGAGTGAATGCTAAAGTAAATAATTAGCAACCAGTGACCCTCTCCTGCACACCTTGAGGTGAGGCCAGAACTCAAAACAGTAAACTGTGACCCCCACTTAAATTCCAGGCACAACAGGAACAATATTTACGTTGTGGATTTAGGGTTGAAAAAGTGAAACATTTGGGCAGAGGAGCTGGAGTTTCCCATCAGGCTGTCTATACTTGTGTCCAGGAGAGGACATCAGCTCCCAGTGCTGCAGAGCATCCGGCTGTGTTGAGCAGTGTGTGGCAAGATCACGGCCACAGGCAGAGATTTAACTGCAGAAAGTGGAGATGGGCAAGTAGAAATAGAAGATGAGCCATCTTTAGGTCCATCCTCATGGCTCCATTGTCCTGGACATCCCCTCAGACAGGCAGTGAAGGCTGTCAGGCTTGGCAGACCTCTTTCTCCAGCCCTTCCTTTGGTTGTGATGGAGTCTGGTTTTGTGGGCATCTCATTACACTGTAATCAAAATAGTTGTTTTGGAATGTTTGGTTACATTTCAGTGGGCTGTAAAAGCCTTCTGCTCATCCTCTGCTTCTGAACAGAAAATGAGTCTCCAAAGTGACAAACTCAAGAGCTTCATTTTGGAAGTTGCTAAAATGAAATGTTCCATCATGTTGGAAAGTATTTATTTGTGAAACTTGAAAACAAAACTCCAATACTTATATAATACTTTTTTTTTTTTCAGCAGAAACAAAAAATCCACAACCCAACAAAAAAACCCCAAACTAATAACAATCCCATTCTGTAAATTAGATATGAAGCTACTGGAAGTTTCACTTGCATAAATACACACTTCATTCCCACTGAAACCCCTTTGTTCATTCAATTTGGTAGTTAAAAGGAAAACATAAAATAGTCCTCTCCCTGTTTAAGGACACAAGCAGAAGGGAATGACAGCAGTGTCACTTGCAGGCTGGGACAGGGACTTGGAAGTGTCAACACTACCAGTCTTTTTTCCATTTCTTGTGGGACTTTCATGGTGTGATTTTAGCCAGTGGGTTGACAGAATCAGAGATGTCTTTGAAATAAAGGCAGCCTGATTTTCAAATATACCCAGGGCCTGTCACTTTTACTGACTGCAGCAAAACTTCACTAAGCTGAAAGAAGGGACATTTAAGTGTAGGTGTTCAGCCATCTGACACTCAGGTTTATCTATGAGGCACAATATCTGGTGTTAATACACAGTGTCTCCCCTAAAGAGTCGTGCAAGTGTATTTTGGAAAAGTGGACTTTCTCTCAGGAAATAATGTGATATTTTTACATATGCTGAAAAGAATATTATTTACTGTGTGTGTACAGCTCAGTATTATGTTGGACTCAGTACTATCCAAGCAAATTCTTGTAGAAGCTTGACACTAAGGCAGTTGTGTTATAATGTTCTTTTTACAGCCAGATTGAGCAGTTATCTCTTGCTTTCCTTAATTTGTATTAGTTAATTGCTTTGCAAACTAAAATGAATAGAGGCACAGCTCCTGTGAGACTCTGGGAGTGTGCTGGGAGCATGTTGTGTTACATCTGCTCTCTTCACTTTGAATTGCATCAGATTTCGGAGTGTAACAGACTGTTAATGGGTGCTGTCACACACTTTGCTGGAACCACATCTCTACATTCTGAATTTTCAGCCCTAAACTTGACCCCAGTGGACCCATGATAAGGGTCTTAGTTCCTCATGAGGTGCTTCTTTTAAGTCTATGCCAATGCATTTTGAAAGAGCTCTCTCAGACTACACTATTGCATAAATGTCACTGGACAAGATTTTTTTGTCAGCACCGTAGGCTTGTCCCAAAGATGCCAAAGTCAATGGTATAGGAATCTATTTATTTGTGACTGCAGATCCCTGAATGCTGGTGAAAGACTAATTTTGCATCCCTGAATTCAAAGACAGTATCACTAATAAACAGCATGATCATGTTTGTGGTCACAGTGCGTAGGAACAACCCAAAGAGACACAGGAGGCTTTAGAAGACATCTCAGTGAAGAAAAGGGTTAGAACTGTGAGAGTGGAATAAAACAGAGGGAGGAAAAGGAAAAGATGGGCACACAGGGCTGGAGGGAAGATACAAGTGACGTGAGTTGAAGTTCATTCTGTTCCACAGGAAAGGAGAGGAAGCAGATGGTTCACAGCTCTTGCAGCTACTGCAACTGTTTCTGCAAGCGGGAGTCACTTGGGCAAAGCTGCCTCCAAGATCTCAGCGGAGTTCTTGAGATCAGAGAAGAGTGATGGAATGAGGAGGAAGATGGCAGGAGAAGATCACAGGATTCTTTAGTCCCCCAGGCAGGGAAAGGTCTCCTCTGCCTTTAGGGTTGTTAGTGGCACTGAGGCTGCAGTGATACTGCACCCCTTTGCAGTGCCCGGAGACATCTTTGCTCTCTGGAGGTGAGCATGGATACAAGAGAATCCAAGCTGAAATCTGAAACCCTAAATTGCATTTAAAAAATGAATTATCTACTTTAGAGAAGTGAAAGCTATCCCTGGATCAATCCATTCTGGAGAACACTGACCTAGATGTGTAGATCTCCAGGGTGAGATATTTGGTTTCAGCAGAGAGATGTTCATTCACCCTGAGAGTCCTGCCAGAGATTTGCAAAGTGTTAAACTTGCATCTGATACTTATGCAGTGAACTAAATTTTTGCCTTCAGCAACATTAATTTAACATTGGAGCTAGCCAGTGGAGTTGCTCTGAACCCCAGCTTATGGAAATGAGAGGCACATCTAATCTAGAATCTCATGTGGAAACCAGCAATATAGATTGAGACATTATTTAGAAATATTTCA
The DNA here is from genome assembly GCA_013399225.1 of Rhipidura dahli. Lineage (NCBI taxonomy): Eukaryota > Metazoa > Chordata > Aves > Passeriformes > Rhipiduridae > Rhipidura > Rhipidura dahli. The sequence goes on from VXAC01008663.1 coordinate 107,578, forward strand.
TAGTCAATACCGAAACTTCAAAGCTCAATGTGCTCTCAAGTCTCCTGGCATGGATACATGACATTTATTAATAGAGGTGCTGAAGGACTGGCATCCAGTTGATGTCATCAGACAAATTACTTCTCCATTAGCTATTGATTACTGTTCTGCTGGCAAAAAGTACGTGCTTGCTTCTCATACCAATGGGAAACAGAAAAATTCAATAGCTGACCACTTTAGGTAATTATCCAGTTCTTGAAATGCTTCATCTATGGACAAATAGAAACTATGGCTTTTCCAGCACCTAGGAATATGTTTTCTCAGCAGAATAATCCAAGAGAACATATTGCTTTTATGTTCCTCATATTTCTCTGATTATTTTCCACTAGATGATAGGTTTAATTCATGGTCTAGGCTTTATTTTCCACAAGTGGGGCACAGTTAGTCAAAAGATGACTTTATTATATTTGATCCACTAGATAAGAGTGAATCATTAGTAGGATTTATGAAAAGGTTTAGATCCAACAGGTTTCCACAAAAAATTGCAGTTCTTTAAATAGAAATGCATGTAAGAATGTGTAAGTTTTCACTTGGAGAAAATCAAAACGATGTTTTTTCTCATTTTATTTTGATAAGGAAAAAAATGCTTTTTCTGACTCTATTGTCCAGACTCATTTTGTCCAGACTGCTCCATTAAATGCCAATATGAATTTTTACAGTATTGCAAAGGCATCACATAAATTGACGTATTATTTCCTTATCTCTGCAAAACATTTGGGCACTGCTGAAATTAAATGCTCCTGTGGTCTTAAAATCAAACATTAGATTTCCGTGTATGAAAAGACTTCTGGTTCCATTTTGTTTTCCCTCTTTTTATGAAACCACCTGATATGAGTACAGATGTTACGATGTGTTCTGGTGACAGAACAGTAAGATCTATTTCATAGTCACAGCTGAGGTTATAGTTAGAAGATCCAGACTGGTTCTTGTTCTCAAAGATCTGATTCTTTCATGTGGAGAAAAAACCTCCACAACTCTCCCTCCCGTGAAATAAGCCTGGTGTTGCATCTCTGCAGAGGTGGAGGTGACTGTTCATGGACCTTCTAACAGCATTTGATATGGGATAGACACAGCACTGAGATTGGAGAGCTAAAGGGGAATTCATCAAGAGGGGAATGTGATGGATATGTTTTCAGAGTGAAGCCCATGGAAGAAAGGATGGAAAATGGCCAAGTGCCCTTAGAATGGGGATGAAGGAAATGTTTCTCTACTAGCACTGAGTCAAGAAGGGGTTTGTCTTGTTCAGAGTCTCCTGAGTCACTGCTGAAGAATTGAGAAAACTCACCAGGCAATTGTGACTGAACTCAAACATTCCAATCCCTCTGTGAAGCACAAGGAGCTTAATTTGGGATGGTCAATGGCACTGGGGTGGGAAGAGAAAACTGAAATTGATGGGAAGTGTGAGGACAGATAGCCTCTTGGGGGCAGATTTCAGCTGAGGAGACTGTTATTAGCATTTTAGTCCTTCCAAATATCTTTTTAAGATTAATGATGGGAAGAGTCATTCCTGTTGTAGCTAAGGATGAGCTCTCCAAGAATGCATAGAAACTACCCTGTACCTCTCTGCTGGTTTGGACAAATTTGGAGGAAAATATCCTCTGCTAGAAAACAGTTTACAACCACCTCTCCCCCACCAGGTTAGGGAAAAAAAAATTTCCTCGGAGGAAAGTGAAAGAGATAAAAATTTATTTATTTAACAAACACACAGGGGAAGGATCATAATGTTAAATAGTAAAACCTCTCACTCTGGAGAGAAACTTGTGAAGATTTCAGAGTTCTTCTGTAGGTGTGGTGTCTCCTCCTCAGAGCTGGGTCAGTGTGGACCCACCTCCGGGCCTTGGATGAAAATTCTCCCAATGTGTTCTTCTGATGTTGTTGAAAGAGTCCAGAAGAGAAGAAGGGAAAAAAAAAGCCCACAAAGTCCCAGGAAAACAAAGTTTAACTCTCCATCTCTGTCTGGAGAGAGGAGCTGAAAGTTGGCTGAAAAGCAAGGGGTGCTTCCTCCACTCTTGCTGGTGCAGCAGAAGAACACAGAGCAGTGTCTGTCTGTGTCCTTGAACAACTGCTTTGAAAAGTTCACTTTATTTTTTTCGTTCCTGCATCTCAGACTCAGTTTAAAGGCACAAAAAGGCACAAAATTAATTTCTGGGTGGAGAGCAGAGATAGGGGATACACATCATAAAGTCACCCCAAGACAACCTCAGCAGAACTGCCACCACTCCAGGTGTGCTCTACAGCTCTGTGCAAGAGCAGACAAGTTATTCTTTTGAGATGTCTAAAAATTGCATGGAAAAGGCTTTGACAAAACCTGCCCTGATTCGCATCCTTCACAACTCAAAATTTCAGCCATCTTCCACAGAGAGTAAATCAGAAAAGGATTTGTCCCACTGGCTGTTTACTCAATCTGTAGTTGCTTAACAGCTCTCCAGATTGGCACACGGTGCCCAGGGAACTTCAGGAGCCCTTGTGACTTCTTGCAGAGCATGAAGTAATTTAAAAAAAAAAATCTTTCTTTGATCTACATTCTCGAGGGCAAAATGTTAGCCTACTGGAAAAAATGGTCAGTAAAATGGATTTCCTCAGTTTTAAAAAAACCAAACCGACACCCAAAGGCTTTGTTTTCTAGATTTCTTGTAATGACAGTTTAACCTTGCACAATGATGATTCAAATAAATAAATAGAAATATTAAAAACCCAAATCAAATCTGTTGTTAACACTTCACCAAGAAGATCTCAGCATCTCTGGTTGTCCTACAGCATTCCCCTTTCTCAGACAACAGTGAATCCATGTCCAGTTCCTGTTTTGGTCTTTCCCAAAGGTAAGAGAAGAAACACCTCACCAGCCTACAGGGAACATCTGGGTTATTTTGTAGTCTCTGCCATGAAATCTTCACACAGATCTTCACACAAATACTGTCATTATTTGTCAGGATTATGAATGGGAAAACAGAATCAGCCATAAAAATCAGAATGAACTTCGAATAGGAGCCGATATGGAGAGCTGTAATCCATTACTCATTGACAGCAGTGGTCTCTGTGTGAGGAGAGGGTGAATGGGCAATTGCAGAGTTATGAAAGGTGTGTGTTTGACAGGGTTGTGCTTTCTCCATTTCTGAGTGGGATCAGGATGTTCTTGCTCTGCTGCCTCCAGCCCTGTTGAATACAGTGACTTTTCCTCAGCTAAAAGGACTCAAGTCCCAGCCCTCTCCCACTTGCATAGCGAGCTCTAAATGCCCCTGCTGCATTCATGTACAGTTGTCAGCAATAAGGAATAAGATATGTATTTATCCACATCTGTGCTTGAGAGTTAGTCATACCTCCCAGTGCTGGGTGAGGTAGCACTCAGGCCATCTTTCAGAAGATAAATAAATGAACAGACATCAGCTTTTTATTACTTCTATGATATATGTAAGTGCTTTTGGTAAGTGACTGCTTCAGTTTTAACAGCTGCAAGTTAAGCAACCTTAGAGTGCAGTTTTGTGTTCACTGAGGTAGAAAGGATAACTTTTCTGGCATGATGGAGGTTTTTGAATGTTATTACGTGCCCCATGAGCAAGTGGGGTTTTAAGATTACAGTTCCAGAACTGAAACCTATTGAGTGATACGTCAGGGGCTTGAGAATGAAACATAAGCCATGGGTAGGTCTGTTATCAAGGATGAGGCATGTATGGCATGTAATCAGTGCCCAAAACTGGGAGGGAGCATAGCTGGGACGGGTGACTTGAACAGTATTCCACATCACAGAATGTCATGTCCAGCATATAAACTGGGGAAATTACCTGGAAACAGGGTCTGATCTGGGTTCGGGAAGGGGGATCTGGCATCAGTCAGTGGGTGGTGAGCAACTGTATTGTGAATCACTTTTTTCTTGTGGGTTGTTTTCTTTCCCTTTTTAGTATCATCACTACTACTATTATTATTATTATTGACCATTACTTTTGTATCTTACTCTATTTTCAATTATTAAACTGTTCTGGTCTCAACCTACAAGTTTTGCTTTTGATTTTCCTCTGTGTTCCATGGGGGTAGGGAGGGAAGAGAGGAGGGCTGAGCGAGCCTTTGTGGTGCCTGATTTCCCTCATTTCCACCTGGGCTTAAACCGCAGTGCTAGTCCATGGTTTCCCAGTGCTGTTGGCTTTGTCGGTGTGATGACACCCCCAGGCTGATGATTGCCAGTTTTTACTGTTCCTCTTTGGATAGAGTACCTTGCAGAGACACTCCTGCTCTTGTTTAATAGTGCTTTCTGCAGATGGCTTCCTTGGATTAACATCTTGCCTTTGTTCAGCTGTCAAAAATAATTCATGCAACAGTGCGAAACATATTTGTGGCAAATAATAGCACAATAATGAATATAAACCATGTAGCAGTGCAATGCAGATGAAACAAATAGGGAAGGAGATGAAAGAATTAATAACTATAACTACTGGAAAGAGATTCTTTTTTAAAAGGTAAACACAGAGTGATAAACATCAGCCTAAGAAGCGAAAGTGTGTGCAGCCTGGAAACAAGGTGTAGACAAGCAGAACACATCCTCCCCTTAAAGCAGTGGAAAAATAATCAGAAAATGTCTGGCAAGAGAAACTAAGTCATCTCTGAAGACTGCCAGCAAATAATACATAATGCATTTGACTTCCTGCCTTGCTCTTTTCATACCCAGAGTTTTTGGTTATGTCAGAGGGAGATCTGGCAAGGCCAGAGAGGTGAAGCTCTGAACAGGAATCCAACACATATTTTGCTTCTCTTATATCCTTCCCTGCCCTACGTAGGCTTGTATGATTTCATCCTATTGTAAATTATCCCATTATCATCACTGTAACACCTGAAAGCTGATCTCAGCCACGCTGATCTGCATAATGTTACATCTGAGCTTATTTTTTTTGGAGTGGCACCGCAAGCTTGGTTGAATCTTTGGGGGATTTTTTGCTAGTTTGTTTGCTTTATTTTTTTAACATAAATATACAATATATATAGTGTTCACTTTGCAAAAGAGAAAAACTGAAGATTTGTGAAACTCCCTGAAAAAGAATTTCACAAGATGAAGACCTGACTTGAACACATTTATGCAAGTCCTTAAATTCCTCATTGTTTAAAGCATCACTTAAGTTTATACACAATGCAAAGGAGGTTCTTCCAGCTCATTGACCATAGGATCTTGTAAATTTGTTTACCTAGGATCTTTTCCTGGTGATACAAAGGCACATTTTACTGTGCAAAGTTTGTACTTAATATTTTTATTTTCTGAATAAGAACTTAATACAAGTTAGGAAGAGGAGTAAAGGTGAGGACCTCAGAATTCATACAAGGGAGGGATCTCCCAGGTTGTCGTGATCCAGAACAATGATATGCCCTTGTCTGCATCCATCAGGGAAAGAGGGGAGATAGGTCAGGCCCTGCTTCATTACTTTCTAGCAATTGGTAGGTACCCTGGCCTTTGCCAGTCACATTGGTGGTGGTGATGGTGAGGGCAAGCATGAGAAGGGCAAATCCTATCGGGCTGGTGAAAAACAAATTATTTTTTCCATAAAAAAAATTAACAGGAAAATTCTGTTAAGTTCTCTCTATTACCTTTCTATAAATATTTTAAAAATCTCTGACCTGCATAACTCAGATGAGAGCAGAAAACACAGTAGCAGTCTGGATGTTTTCTGGTTGGTAAATGATCCACACAGATTGCCTGGCTCCTCTCCACACCAGAGTGCCTCCTTCCGTCATGGCCCTGAGAAGAACATGACTTTCTCAAGTTAATTCAAGTTATGGGCATGAGTAAGGAAGTGGAACTGCTCAGTGGGAGAGGACAGAAAACCAGGAGGATCCTACTAACATCACAGAGATAACTTTGGGAAATTTTCCCATGGGGAAAAGTTCTTGACATCTTCTGGGTCACTTAAACCACAGCTGGAAATAAGCAGGGCCAATCTAAGCTTTTCTGGGAGAGAAAACACTGGAGTAGTATTTTTTCCCAACATGTCCTGTTCTTGTCTCAGACACACTGTTAAAATTCAGGCCAGATATTTATTTGCATATGGATTTGCCAAGGTGTCAAACAGTTTCTAACACATCATTTGAGGATGCTCAGGTAATCTAGAGGCTGTCACCAAGATGGGATAACATCCTGCTGCTGAGGGAAAGACTTTGCATGCTTCTTCCATGTCCAATTCTGTTCTACTTTTTGAGACTATCTTAGAAAAGTTTTTGAATTCTTGGACTTTGGGGAATTGGAGAATTTGGGAACTCAGATTAAAAAATCCTCCTTGAATTCTTTAAGCCTAGAGGACTCTTTCCTTTGTTATTGGATATTTTTGGCAAGAGTGATAGAAAATATCCTTTGCTCTATCAAAAGATAAGAAACATCCTGTGGAGGACTGAAAGGGAAGTTGCATTGAGAAAACATTTTTGAGAGGCATCTCCAGTGAAGATGCTTCATTTAATGTCACTTGGAAAAAAAAATCCATTTCTCTCAAACTCTTGCTCCTTTTTACCAAACTATTACACTTGGGTGCTGCCAACTAAGTCAGAGGGTTGGTGTCAGCCGTTGTTAACATTTACATGCCCTTGAAAGTGTCTGGGAGTTTTTCCTTGATGTTGTGGTGGTTTTTCTCTTGTTTGATGTCCTACGTTGTAAAATTGGTGAGAGCATCCTGAAGCAGGGTGAATGCTTCTCTTTCTTTTTAATTCCTGTCTTCTCTTGTTGTCAGAAGCCATAATGTTGCAAGCTAAACGCCTCAGTGAAAAAGTGGAGATATTTTGCTTCTACAAGCTCTTTTTATTCTTCTACACTGCCAGCTCAGGGGATGGTCTTTGATAATTGTTCCTTTCAGCACAACTTTTTACAGATCCTCTTGAGGTTAAAACTTTTCAAAGAACACCACTAAACTTTCACTGAACATGTACCAAACTGTCCATAAATATAAAATTGTTCCTACCATCCTAGCTGTTTGGGAGAGAAAAACTGAAAAAGAAAATGCGGAATACAGAATAAGGAAAATAATAATAAAAAAAATAAAAAAGGAAGAAAAAGATGGTTCATAACTCCTGACAAATCTTTCAGAGATCTCCTGGCTTTCTGTCTTTGGACATTCTTATGTCCAAGTTATGAGTACTCATTGTAACTTGTTCATACTGGCACGGGAACAGTGGAGCAAAATAGAAGTAAACCACAGGGTTAAAGAGACTGAATGGAAAAATGTACCACAGGTATGGCTCAGGATGTCAGAACTGTTCTAGAAAGAGATGGATAGTAGGAAAATAGAACTGATTCAACAGGTAAAGATATGTGCTCCACAAGCCCATCATGACCCCAGCCATTGGACACCTGGCCCTCCCCCCCAGATTATCACCAGAAGGATCTGTTTGCACTAATAAACCTCACTAGATTCTCTAATGAGGTACAGAGGCTGGAGAAGAGAGTAGGTAACACTGCTGCTTTGAGCCCAGAGTAATTCAGGCAGGTTTACATCATTCCTTCTGCTGGAGCAGAAGAAAATGTGTCCAAGAGACTGTAAAAAATTAGGAACACCTCTCAGCAAATTAATTCCTACTTGGAATTCTCTATACAGCCCAACAAAGTGTAGATTTTCACAGGCTTGAAGGGTGGGTACTAATGGCATCAGAGCATCTTACTGTTTCACACAGGGGAAAACCAGTCCTGCATGAGACTTCTTGGATGAGTCTGCACTGGCTTGTAGTAGAGTGGGAGAGCACAGCAGGGCTTTTATTTTAATGCTGTAATAAAATACCTACAATAAACTCTTATGTAATAATCAGTGCTCTGTTTCCATCAGAAATGCTCAACCTATCTGACTTCAAAAGATAAGATTCTTTACCAGGTGGGCTAGGTCAGTTTTGTCTTGCCAGCAAATACTGCATCTAATATCCCATCTATTTTTACTGAAGTTAAAGTGTTTATTTTAATGCATTATTAGTTGTTAATTTTCACCTGAATGTGTCACATTAAAATAAAACATTTAGCATCCAAATAAAGATGCGAAGAAGCACTATGTCACCTGCCAAAATCAGAACAACTGAATAGGGCCAGGCACTTGCTGATTGCCTCACAGGGAATGTCACAGCAAAGGGTCACATCCTGTCCTTGGTGCCACCAGTGTAGCTTGCAACAAGAGCACTGGCTATGAGCATTTCCATTATGTTCTGGTTGTGAAATAGAACACTGAATATGATAATCTGTGAAGAACCATGTGCTTGAGTACAGGAAACCAGTTCATGGAACAGAATGAATTGATGAAAAATCTGGATGACAAAGGTAAATGTGGTTTCTCAGCTGGCTTAAACAAAGACTGCCATGGAGAAGGAGTGTCCCTTCTCTTTCTGCTGCCCTCACCTGCATGGTTCTCCTCTTCTTCATAATTCAAAAATTTCATTGACTGAGTGAAATTTTCAACCAGCTCAGTGCAGATGGCTTGTGACACTTAATTTGCCCCAGCAGAACTAGGGCACATCTTCCAGGTCCACATACATGCCCTCACTGTCCCATGATGAAGGACCAGGAGGAAAGGTAGATGCTTGTTGGCGTCTCCTGCCTCATAGAAACCTGGATTTGTGTGCCACGAGGAGCCACAACATGCTGGGGTAGATCTCCATCTGGATATCAGGGCTGCACCTGGGGTGGTCGTACCCCTCAGGCAGATGCACAGAAAAGCAATGCCTGGGTTTGTAAAATTCCATGTGTGAACTCTGCAGCAGAGATGAAGATGATGCTCTTAAATGACAGTCAATAGTATCAGTCACAGGAACTTGAGATGTGTTTTGCTTTTACCACTGAACTGAACTCTTGTCTGTGGCTGCAATGACTTCCATGCCAGTGAGCCAGCTTGGCCTGAGATCAAACTAGCCAGCAGAATATCACTGTCAGTAAGTTTCAGTTTCCAGATGCTGATGTCTTTTAACATTCCTACCACAAGAGTGCTACTGGCATGTGTTTTCTATTATCTAATTGGGTGAAGTCCATCTTTATTTAACATTATTTTGATGTTTAATATAGTTTGTCTCTTTTTTTAGGTCCCACAAATCAATATGTATTAAGTTAGACAGTCACAGTGAGATAGTTAATCCTCATCTACCATGCTTTGAGCACTACCTACATTGACTAGAGAAGACAGAACTGCCTCCTTACACTGAAAAGCAAGGAAAAAACCTGCTAATGACATTGTCAAGTACTAACCCTGAGTTATTTAAGCTGGAATTTTTGCTGAATTAAACTATCAGTTCTTCCACATTGGCTAATGATATTTCCAATCAAGCTCATAGAAAGCATTGGAAGTTTCTCTCTGCACTGTATGTTTTATACTCCATGGCCAATTTCAAACCCATTAAAGGTAAGAACGCCACAATCTGACTTAGATTGACCCTCAGGTTCTTTCTCTGATGTATAAATTATATTTTTTTTTGTCTTTCGGTAAGATTCCTCTATATAAACCCTGGTGAAAATAAATTTACTGCAGGGTATTTGGCAAATAGACAACACCATTATCCCATCTTCGCAGCTTATTTTTACAGATAGACTTCAGCAGCTGGTGGCAAGTGCTTATCCTACCTGTAGCAGTGTGAAAGGGTTGAGCTGTATAAAACACTAGCTGTCAATGCCATTTTTTTCCACAAAGCTCAAAATACTCTGCATATTTCCTCAAACCTTGGTGTTTAGGTCTGTGTGATCATGCACAGCTCTTCTCTACCTCTGATTGAGTGTAAACACATGAATGACTTTATGATTAATGAGAAAAGCCTGGAAATGTCATTATTCACAACGTAGAGCTCAGAAGATAAACAGCAATAATCCCAAAGCAATTGGCTTAAAATTAGTAGAGTTATATGTAAATAATTATAAGTTGAAAAAAAAACCCCAAAAGTAAATTTCATACTGGCAGTTATGAATGGCCTGGAAAGGTAATTTTATGGTTCACTAAGAGGGTGGGGGAATGTGTTTTTCTCAGGCCCACCATGGCAGGATCCTGAACCCAGGCGATGATTTCTTAGCATTGCTATGATACACACAGATAATAAATTTTTCTAGAAGCAGAGTTCAGAGCCTCAACATTGTTCAGTAATGCTGAATAGCAGATGATGCCTCAGGGAGCTTTCAATCTCTTGGGGATTAAATGGACTATTGCCTAAAGCCCCATGGAATAATTACTGTGAGGATACCTACCAGGCAGTGAGGCACTAGAAATAAACCTTGCCCAGCCTTGGTGTGACATCCTGTGACACCCCAGGCAGAGCACGGCCAAGGTGTGACTTGTTAGCAGTGAAGACACCCAAACCACGGCATGGTCCTTCCTGACCTGGGACAGGTCCAGGACCTGCTTTTCCTGTTTTTGGAACCAGCTCCCATGACCACCACTGATGGAGGCATCTGACAAAAGAAGTGTGTGGGATTTTGTTTCAGCTGTTTTAAAGCTCCATTCCTTCATCAATACTTTACAACCCTTTTGATTTTCTCTAAACTTGTGACCTTTTGCATTAAGTAGTTCTGCTCTTTCAGAAAGCAGAGATGAGGAATTACCTCAACCAGCTTCTGTTGAGACATCTCAATATTTTCAAATACTTGCCTTTGCAATCTGATTTTTTTACTGTTTTTTTTCTTTTTTTTTTTTC
>VXAC01008663.1:118251-161810 GCA_013399225.1 Rhipidura dahli
TTTTTTTTTTTTTTCCTTTTTTTTTTTTTTTTTGACAGTCTACAAGCAGGCAAAGGTCATGTACAAAAATAAATGCAGGTTCCTTACATTTGCCATTTTTCAAGATTTGGAAAATGTGTAGCAGTGGGGTATTTCCCACCCTTTTTTTAGGTTTGTGAACAAAAAAGCAGTGAAAATCATCACGTTCCTGTGACATGACACTTCACAATATTCCCAGGAAACAGCATTTGTGATGGAATCAAACCAAAACTATTGTTTTTTGTTTTTTGTTTTTTTTCTCATAAGAGTTCTCTAGTTAGGGAAGAATATAGTCTTGCTGGTAATTTTTTCCGTTGTACAATTTTGTAATTAAATCTGAAAAGTTTAGGGCTGAGATGTTAGAAGGTCTGTCTTGCATTTCTTGTACTTTCAGCAGAAAGTTGTTCTCTTTAATGCATCTGTTTCATGTGTTGGTTCCAGAGAAGACTGTGTACTTTCCTTAAAAGTACTGAAGACCCTTGCACTGCATTTTATCCCTCTGCATCTTCAAAATTTTGACAGGAATGGAGTCTTGGCTAATGGCTGTCTTTTATTATGCACTGTTCTCTTTGGTGTCATATATGACAATACTCTTCAGGGAGACTTAAAAAGGGATGGCTAACCCATTGTCCTGGTTCATAAAGAGCAACTGAAGTGGAAGAAAAATTATCATTAAAGAATTTTCCTGGAGGTCTTCCAGGGAAAGCCTCAAGACGGAGCAAATGAGAAAGGCAATCTCCATCAGTTACACCTGACTGTTCAGAGAATTAAACTTGTAATAGAAATCATAACAAATGCATTTTCTGTCATTGGGAGGTTTACTGGCAAGGCTTGAGCAGGAGGAAGAACTTTGGGCTGTGCCAAAATTACTAAATTTTGGGATGTTACAGTGACATACCTGCTGCAGTTTATTTTGAGCTGCCATTCATGTTTCCTTACTGGTGCTGGCAGTCTCCTCCACCTGATGCCTTAAGAGGCCTCCTAAAAACAGAGACCAGACTGGAATAAAGGGAATAAAGGTGGGGATTTATTGGAAAGGCCTTCAAAGGTACCCCTGGGGAGCCAGAGGTGCTGCCCAGATGGGCCCCGAGATGGACCCTGAGAGGCCACGAGTTCTTCCCACTTTGATAGGTTTGGTTCATTTGCATCTCTGGGTTAATTCTCCAATTAAAGCTTCAGATTAATGATGGAATTGCCCTCAGCTTGCCCCCCTCAGAGGCTCTTTGGTTGATACTTTTTGGGCCCAGTTTGGGCTGGGTGTCCTTGGAGAGCAGCCCCGGAGAGGCTTTGTTGTGTGTGCCCAGCACAGAGAGCAGCACTGAACAGGGAACAGGAAACTCCAGAGTTACACACTGGGCACTGCAGGGTTTGGAAAATATAAAAGTTAAAACCAAAGGCATCACACCCACACAGGTGTGTCCCAAACAGAGAGTGCTGTTTCCAGGGTCCAGGCTGATCCAAGCCCACCCAGCAATTCTGGTTATGTCACTGATCAACTAAATAACACAAACTAAGACCTGCCTAAAGGGAACAAAATCCATTTAAGAGACAGTCTTTCCACACTGTGGAGATGAGAGGGGCAGGTGTGTTGTGCAAGGGGCTGTAAAAAGAGTTAGAAAAGTAGATTTGTACCCGAATAGCACATGGTGATTGCAACCTCTAGTGCTGCTGCAATACAGCTGAACCACAAAAGTATCTGAGCATAGCTAACTTTAACCTTCATGGTTATTATCTCTGGTTTGATAAACAACCACAGCCAAAGACATAGAGAAGCTTTTTATTCCTGTGTCAGGTGTCTGAATGAATCCTCCTGTATTTTGCACCCAAATACAGCTGCATGCTGCATCAGCTGGCAGAGCTCTGGTGCACCACAGGGTCCCACTGACCTGGGGCTGGAGAGAACCTGGGACAGGTTCACACTGGGCCCTGAGATAAACAGAGTTTTCTCTGATAAGGCCCTAACTCTGTGATATTAGGGATGGGAGAGGAAGAAAGGGAGGGAGGTCCTTCTTAGCAGAACTTCTGATCTTGCTACCACTTCTACAGGCAAATCACCCAAACTCTATATGGATGAAATCATAAACAAGAGCACCAGAGATGGAATTTTTTCCTCTGTGTTTTTTTTTCCCCTTGGTGTTTTCCACCAGTCACTGCAATACTGTTTATGTCTTCTGTCTCCCTGCTATGTGGGTCACAGACAAACTTGTCTGCTCCTAAAAAGTCATCCTGTTCTTTTATCTGCCATCAGGACCAGTCAGGCTGCTGCAGATCTACCTGCCCCATACCTTGCTATGGCTCACAACTCTGAATTCTTCCAGCTCATAAGATGTGCCAGAAATCCCATTTTCCTATGGAGCAGCATTGCTATAACAGGTATAAAATAACTAGAGGGTAGGCTGGGGAAGCTGCACATGGCTGGGCAGAAGGAGGCTGTACCTCATTTTCCTATCTCAGTAATTTTTGTGTTTCCCCTCAGGGCAGCTCTCCTAAGCCTGCCTCCCTCTTTGCCTGGTGCAGGGCTGGTCTCACCTCTTCTAGGCAGCACCAGCCCAGGTCTAGTCCTCTGCTTTGCTCCCACTGGGGACATTGTTCAGGGTTTTTTTCCCAAATCATCTACTAGGAGGGGAGAGAGTGTGGGAGCTGCATTTTATGGGGGATGGACACAGGAAAGTGTGGGTGTGGGTGCTTCCAAAGGGTGTGCAGATTGCTGTAAGGACCAAGGCTACTAGAAATGCCTGCAATACTGGTTATCCAATTGTTAAATCAGTGCTCTCCTCTTTTTAAAAGTACTATAGTGTGCTTGGAGGAGAAAGATACTTAATTTGCACATTAGCTAGAACAAAAGCTTTTGTTCTGAGTTGATTAAATGCATTGCAATTGCTCCCACATCTTTCTCCAGGCAAGCACCCAGAATTTATGTACTGAAACACATCAGCACTGGTGATGACTGTGCACAAGAGGATGTGGATAGAGAGGATTTTGTTGCCTATGTGTCTGGTTCTTTTGCAAAAGATGATTCCTGTCTTCAGTCTGGTTCCCTCTAAGCAGTGGGCAACATTGGCTGAAGATCTGTGCATTGACCTCCAGCTGGTCCAGATCAGAACCCAGAGGAATCTGCTGAGAGAGAGAGGAAAGGACATTGCAGCCTTTCAAAAGTCGTTCACGCCTCCAGGGCTGACCAAAATGTCTGAGAAGTCGTTCTGGCATGTCACTAACAAACAGGCATCCAGTCAATCATCTCACTTTTGGGGTCTTTTGCCTAAACAGGGAGAAAGAGCTGAGAGAGAAATGAGCAGTCAGCAGAACCCATCCCTGCGTGCCAGCTCAGCCATTCCTCGGTGCAGCAGCAGTGTGCCCTGCCTGCTGCAGGACAGAGCTGCAAATATTCACACTTTGCATGGTCTGTTACAGCAGGCAGCTGAAACCCTCATCACCAGCAAAAATTAGATGCTAACATCTACACAAATCATGGATTTGGCAGTGATAGTCAAGGTGAGAGAAGAACAAGTGTCTTGGCTGATCCCTTCTGTGCCAAAAAATCTCCATGGCAATGTGGGTTTGAGGATATTTTCAGTGGCAACAACAAACTTAATAAAATTCTCCTCTTTTTACTCCAGCCAGTTTTTGAGCACAGCCTGTCAACAGCCTCTGGAGCTGTGCAGAACCTTTTCTGCTGGATATCAAACTTCTTTTTATAATGCTGTTCACTTCTTCCTTCCAGTTTGCACAGAGGCAGGAGACACATCTGAACCTGCGGGATATTTTTGGAAAATTAGAAATAAAAATATTGTGTTTATTTTAAGAAAACAAAGAAGGCAGCCCATTTTTTGAACAGGGCCAAGTTGACTGTTTAAAATATTGATACTGCTACCAAAGGCCTGGTGACAGAATGATAGTTAGCTTTGTGTGTGTTTGTCTTCCCCTTTGTTCTCTGATGAGACAAGCCTGTTTGTTTATGCTGGGGGTAGCTTGCACAGTGCCAATGAAGGCAGTGAGAATGAGCAATGAACTCTCTGGACAGGAGAGTAGCCCTCTTCAGCCAGAGTCCATTGGCTTTAATTCAGGATGGCGTGTGGGGACCACGGCTGCTCGAGGTGGGAGGGAAGAGCTGGGGCTCTTCAGCCCTGCCATGCTCAGCTGCTTGGGTTTAATAAATCAGCTGGATTTATTTTCACATAGCTCTAGACATCTCTGGTATCATCCTGGGCTTCCTTTACAATCAGCAAGAGGAATGGGCATCTACAGCACTGTTACAGATGCTTGTTTTCAGTGGAGCTGCTCCCCCCAGACTCTCCTCACTCTCTTCCCTGAACATCCACTAACTCTGAGGGGATCCTTGTGGGATTGGTGTGGGTTAGAATATTCTAAGTGCAGGGAGTTACATTTAGCCATCTAAATGCATCTTAGTGGGAAAAAGGCTTTTTGCTTCTCTGTCCTAGAAGCTTTCTGTTCTTTAAATATATGTATTCTGACTTTTTCATCTGCAGCCGTTCCCTGGTGGGAGGACACAGGTGTAGCAAATTTAAACCTACTGAAAATAAGCTTGTTTTTCTTATTTACCTTTCTTTGACTCTGCAGGAATAGTCCTCTCACTTGCCAGGCTCCATAGGCAACGCAGTATAAGCCACCAAGTTTTAGAATGTGTTTTGTGAACAAAGCTATGAGAATAACCTGGTGGCTGATGGTTCATAAACCAGTGAGGCACCTCCAGGGAAGGAAATAGAAAATGATGGAGGAATAAGGAATACAAATCTGCTCTGCCTACACTGATAGAAATGTGGAAAGCATGTTCCTGGCAGCTCTCATGGTGAGTTTTATCCAAGCAGTTTCTGCTGGCCTAATTCTCCTGCCCAGTAAGCCAGGTTTTGAGCTTTGTGACAGCAGAGTAAAGGCTGTACTAAATGTGAACTACTGTTCCCCATCACCCAGCTGAGCATCTCTGGTGCCACAAGTGTTGCAGGAGTCCCAGTCCCCATGAACAGTTTTTCTGCCCTCAGACATGCTTTCACTCTGTGTTTGGGAATGGTGCTGTCCCCAGGTGCAGCCTCTAAAGGTGGAGAAGAGACAGCACAAGTCGTTTTCCTTGTGTTTGGTACCTATGATATAAAAGAATACTGCCTTCAGTCAAAAGTCCACATTTTTTCTGGGATTGGTCTCCAGGTCCATGGCCTGCTGGAGATGAGGAGCAGCTGTTCATGTGTTTTGCAAAGAGAGAAGCATTCTCTGGTTGCCCTGTTAAAATAATGACTCACATGAAGGAAAGATTTGGAAAAATCAAGCAGGAGGAGTGAGAGTGCACGTGACTGTGTGTGCATGATGTATAAATGTCTGAGTGGGGATTAATATTATATTAGAAATTTAACAACTCTGAATCACTGCAGTTTTCATTTAATGTTTTACCAAATGCCTGTAACCTTAAAAGTCTAATACATGAGAGATACAGTTAATTACCTCACTGAAAGAAAAATAATGATTGGGACTGTTGAGTAGGAGAAATGAAACATGACTAAGCTGGCATTTGTTACAGTGCCTAGTTTTAGACTTTTCCAGGCCATTTGATGGCAAGTCTGTGGGCAGTGGGTGGTTACTAATGCCTTTTCATGGTCAAAGTAACACTTTCTGTACCACTTTCCACACTGGGTTTGGGGTGGGCTGGGTCCTCCCAGGATTCTCTGACTGAAGAAAGGATGGACTGGGATGAATAGAGAGGGGAGTAGAGCCTGAGAGTTCCAATCTGTCTTCACCACTGGCACCACTGGAACTGGGGGAATCATCTCCTCCAGACAAAGGCCCAGTGTGAAGTGAACAAGAAATTAATAATTTTGTGAGCTTTAAAGTAAATGTAGAGTGATGATTGTGAGCTTCAAAGTAAACACAGAGTGATGCTTAATTTTAAAATAATTTATTATGGCAAAATGCAGTAGCCAGTGCCTCCCATGTGTGGTTTAATATTCAAGTTTCACCAGCAAACAGAGCATGTAGTTTCAGTGAAGCAGATTTAGCAGGGTGCCTAATATGGAATACACCACCAGAAGGGAGGGATGATTTTTGACATAAATTGAGTTCATCTTTATCTGTTGAGAGTTTGTTTAATTTTTTTAAAAAAACCCAAACAAACCAAACTTGATATTAATGGTAAATCCAGCCATAGTCTTCAAGAATGTACCTTGTGAATGTCCTTGGGCATCCATAGACAAGGCTTTTGATTGGAGAACCATTTAATGTAGTATTTTTTCTTCTCCTTCCTCTTCTTTCCTTGAATTTTTATTCATTACAAAGTCAAAAATTGTTGAGCTGAAAAATGATCACGTTTAAATTTCTTTTATGTTAAACATGTCAGTGAAGCAGCAAAGTGCTTTTTGTATTTCTCCGTTGCTTGAGGCATTTCTTAAAGCCTTTTCTGATGATCTACTTCTACCCAAATGCCTGGGAAAAGAAAAAAATTTCTTCAGAATGAACTGATTTACGAACACAGCTATTGGTTTTTAACACACTCTTAGGTTTTTTTGTCTTTCTCTCCTGGATGAAAGATGTTTAGTCTATGAATATTATTGGTTCTAAAAATTCTTTCTCATATGTCATGAAATCACAGAGATTAGAGAGAGAGAGAGACTTTTTGGGTCATTTAATTCATCCCCTTATTATTACAGGACTGTCATCTAAAGTATATCCAGTACTTTGTTTTGTTCAATTCAAAATAATTTGGTAGATGTGGGCTTTGAAAATGCCCAGAAAACAATTCCAGTGTCTCATCAGTCCCATATTGACCTGGATGAGTCAAGACAGCCCAGCTGGACCAGCAGTGTCAGAGCACAGCTGTTTTTGGGACCAATCTCAAAGATCTATGGGCGTAGCTGCCACATGTGGCTGCTTCTCCAGCCCATCCATCCCTGCATGGCTCGGGTTGGGGAGCTCCTGATGGGAGTCTGCAGCAGTGCTCATCCTTGTGGCTTCCACCCTTCATCTCTTGGGGATAGGAGGGAGGGTTGTAAATCTTTCCTGTCCTGATTTCTAAGGGCTCTCTGCATGCCAGCTTCCTCCAGCTATGGTGCTTAGGAATTTCAGATATGCCTTTCTGGGTGGTGCTTTTAGGCACGTAGCTCCTCTAATGAGAGTTTCTGGAGACTTGCACCTTTGAATCCCACAGAGCAGAGCGTGGCAGTGGCTTGCTTGTAGTAGATGGAGGATGCACACCAGGTCCTCTCTGTGTATCAGGGGCTTTGGCCACAGTTTCTTGCTCTTGCTCAGAATGTCCTAGATTAAAACTGCTCTTTACTTTCTATCCTGGCTGCAACGGAGTATTGGCATCCTCCTGCTCCTGAGCTGGTTTAGAGTGAAGCTGAGATTCAAGCCAGAGCATGTAATTGCTCTATTTTGTGTCAGTGCCTTTGGCATATTCTTATACCTTTATTTTTTTTTAATCATGAGTGTGTTTAACATCCCACAAGGGCCAGGTCAGCAATTCTTATTTGGTCATGACCAATTTTATTTATTTCTGAGCAGAAAACCTTCCACTACCAAACAACATAATGCAAGCCAAGGTCATTATCTCGAAGCTTAGATCATTGTTACATTTTTCCAATAGCACAATACTCAAACATAAGCATTGAATATCCTAGTTTCCTGAAGGGGCTGAAGCCAGATCCATTTGCTATGTCTGCCACTGAACTGAGTTTCCCATGATCCATGGGGCTGGGGTGCAGCTCCTCTGCAGAACTGCCATGGCTGTGTGTGAGCTGAGGAGAGGCTCCCTGTGCTGCAAGGTGTGGCACCACTGTGATTACAGAGCTTGCAACCAGGCCAGGCCACTTGTTCAAATACCAACTAATTTTTAACATTTGAAGCATCCACAGAATTACTGAATCGTTTAGGTTGGAAAAGACCTCCAAGACCTTGGACTAACCTGCACCTTGCCAACTACACCACAACACTGAGTGCCACATCCAACCATTTCTCCAACACTTCCAGGGATGGTGAATCCACCACCTCTCTGGGCAGTCCATTCCAACTTTAACTACCCTTTCTGGGAAGAGATTCTTCCTGATGTCCAAACTGAACCTCCTTTGGTGCAGCTTGAGGCCATTTCCTCTTGTTCTGTCACTGGTTGCCTGAGAGGAGAGCCCGACCCCCACCTGGCTACAGCCTCCTTTCAGGTGGTTATAGAGTGACAAGATCCCCCCTGAGCCTCCTTTTCTCCAGGCTAAATTCCTTCAACTCCCTCAGCTGCTCTCACAGGACTTGTGCTCCAGACCCTGCACCAGCTCTGTTGCCCTTCTTGTGACACTCTCCAGCCTCTCAATGTCCTTCTCGTAGTGAGGGGTCTGGAACTGGACCCAGTGCTCGAGGTGCAGCCTCAGCAGTGCCCAGTGCAGGGGGACAGTCACTGCCCTGGTCCTGCTGGCCACACCATTGCTGATCCAGGCCAGGACACCATTGACCTTCTGGGCATACCTGGCTCATGTTCAGGGGGCTGTTGACCCAGATCCAAGATCAGTGGCTGAGGAAAAAGAGCAGAACCAAAGTCTTTCTGACAAGAGGTCCTTCAGGCAATGTTGTGTAGAGGGTAATGAATGGAGTGCTCAGATTTTTCTGCTTCTCTGTTTGTTTTTGCTTGCTTATTTGTTAATAGGAAAAAAAAGTGCAACTTCCACATATCTCAGGTGAATCCAGGGGATGCTTTTAAGCAGAAATGTACTCACTGCACTTTTTCAGCTGATGCCTTTCACATCCTTTAGTGCTTATTGCAATAATCAATTAATGAGACTATGGTGAACCTT
Organism: Rhipidura dahli; assembly: GCA_013399225.1. Taxonomy (NCBI): domain Eukaryota; kingdom Metazoa; phylum Chordata; class Aves; order Passeriformes; family Rhipiduridae; genus Rhipidura; species Rhipidura dahli. Next base: position 127,047 of record VXAC01008663.1, read on the forward strand.
TTTTTAACATGAACTCCTAAACCATGTATCCAGGAACCAATCCAGTAGCCTGGATTTCCATGTGCCAATGCTCAGGAGATCACGTGGACACAAGGGACTTGGAAAGAGAAAGAGAAAAGGAGAAAGAAAAGGAAATGAAAAGTGAAAAGGAAAAAATGGAGAGAAAAGGAAAAGGGAAAGGGAAAAGGAATACTCTAATTTTTACAGGTGATTAATTTCATGTAGTTCATTTTGGAAAAATAATGGCCCAGGGACATCAATATTTACCTATATCCACTCAGGCAGGATTTTAAGGGTATACAGACCTACAGCACTGAGCTGTGTGTATTGGATATGTGCCATCCACTGTGGGGACAGCCAGGTCCCAGAAAAGTATCTCCTCAAAGGCAGATACACCTGAAAGTGATGCATCTTCATATGTGTTTTTCACTAAGGCATCACTGAACCCTGACCCAAACTCTCCATGACCCTGTAGCAACACAGTTTTCCAGTTTTTATTGATGTCAGTTAACAGCTCCTCACTGCCCTTTCTGCTCACTACATTGAAATTTTGCAGATATATCCACACCAATTATTTAATTTTTTGCCTAGGAGACAGTGGGTGAGTGATAGGTCTCAGCACATGCATTTAGTGGCTGACTGTGTTTGTGCCAAGTGTTACTAAAGGGACAATTTCCAGCCCTTGCTGGATAAAGAAATGGTTTGCTTTAATTTTAAAGAACAGCCTGCAAGGTACAACATCCACTCATCCTGCTCCTGCAAATCACGTCTGCTTAAAGATGAGCAAATATCTAGAAACAAATTAATTGACATCTACATTTCTTTCTGGCTTAATGCTTGCACTGCTCTGCTACCTGGAAGCTGCAGTCATAAATCCAGTCTCTCCATGTGCTAAATGCTATGGAAGGAAAAGTAATTTTGGGGAGTTGTTACTGTTTGCTTGGGTCTGCAGAGTCCCTATTCACCCACCTTTTGTATAAATTTAACACTTTCCCAAGCAATCACTGTTATTTCTTTGGAGGACAGCATTGGCTGCAATTCACTCTGGCTGTTTTAGATATTAAATTAAGATATCATCATCAGTCTAGCTAGGTCTATCAGTGAGAAGAGACAGGGGATCCTTGGTATTGTCCTAAAAATACTGTGTTCTTTGTCCAGCCTTCTCTAAATGAGGATGGAACAGGAGGTCCATCCTCAGTAGGAAATCAGAGGCAAAATCAGCAATAAGCAAGACTAACTAAAATTATGAATTGAATAGCAACTAAGCAGCATAAATCTGATCTCCTGTTAAAAGAGAATATTCAATACAGGTTTTTCTAGTAATCTTCATTATTTCCTATGAATTTCCAAAGAGGCTGAGGAAGGAATAAATACTGGAAAAGCAATGTTTTCAATCCTGCTTGGGGAACTACTAAAAATTCTACTCCCTCATGCAGCTGTTCATCAGTAGAGCACAGAACTCCAAAACCATGTCTGCAATTCAGCCTTTTCAACTTAATTCCAAGCAGGGCTCTAACAGGGTCTGGGTAATTGCAGACTACTTGGAGATATTCCCTTATTCTCAGTTTAACGTCTCTCCCAAAACCAGAAACAACAATACAATTGCATAGATTGTTACTTCAGAAACAGTCAGAAATCACTGGTCTGCTTTTCATGATGTTCCCTTGAAGCACATTACTATTTTTATGGGGAAGCACAGTGAAAGCCAACAGAAGGTGCTGTGGCACACATCTGTAGTGGTGAAGTTTTGAAGGGGGGTATGGGACGTGGGTAGGAAAAAGACAGAGAGAATAGTGCTTTCTCTAGCTCTTTGTTGCTGTCGTGAATAGCATCACAATATCTCTTAATGAAGCAGATGTTCAGATAAAGAGTTTCAGGCTACAGGCACCAAAAAATAGAAGTTTCCTCACAGCTTGAGTTCCAGCTCTGTTAGCCTTGTTAACCAGTTGTCATGCTCTGCCTGGAAAACCATAAGCTCAAAGGCATCTGTTGGAAGAAAAATATATCAGAAATATTTCCATTGCAGTTTCTTAAGCACATCTTGCTGTGCACTCTTTCATCATGTCAGATGGAACCTTTTCAAACCTGTGATCCCAATTGCTATTACTCATTTCATTCTCACGTGGGGCACCATGGACCTCATGCACTGCTGTTGTAAAATGGGAAATAAGTTTACATAAAACAGATGAGTTTTGATTTAATTGCTTTTTACTCTAATTACGTGTTAGCGCTTGCTAACTGGAACTGTGTCAAACAGTCTCCAAAGTCTCATGAGAAAATTGTTATTTTAACATCCACATGTGGTAAAACTCTAACACATTTGGGACTCTTACTCACTTTTGGATATATAAATGAGAAAATTTTAAGGGGAAGGGGAGAAGATGTTTTGGAGGGGAGGACTGGTTTGTACATTAAGTATGGGGCAAGAAAGTCACACCTCACTCTGGAGAAACCTGGATCACTGATAGGTATCACCATTCCCAGAGTGAAAGGTATTTGGAGACTACTTTGAATTAGGTGCAGACCAAAGACAAATAGACCACTGGGTCAAAACCAGCATTTGTACTGGGAATATCTGCTCTGGGTGTGTGTTCAGACTCTCGTGATCTCATGCAAGCCAGGGGCTGGTGAGTGTCTATTAGGGAATGTCAACCAGAAGCATGGACAAAGGGAAAAATCCACCCTGTGTTCAAGGCTTAAAAGAAAGTGCTTATTTTTTAGCTGCCATGGTTGATATTGAAGTGGCCTGCCTGGCTTGTTGACACGCAGGGATTTGGCACGAGGAAGCAAAAAGCTGGCTAATGGGAAAGGTGCACGAATCTCTGCAAAAACAATAGCTGGCTCTGTGCAACCTGTAGGCAAAGCCAAAACCATCATGTGCACTGAGGGAAAAACAAACAAAATAAAAAGAAAAATAGGTCCATAAAGGACAACAGCAGTGACTGCAGTGTAGCTGTGTTGCTTAGGGCCTCCCAGAGCCGTGTCAGACAGCACAGATGCTGCAATCACTCCTCTCATGCCTGTGACTGGGGAGACATATCTTCCTCATGCTGTGGAAGAGCTGTGTGATGTGGTGGTGAATATCACCTGCCAGGACCTGTGCCACTGCCCCCATCCAGCACACAGAGTGCAGGTCCTCACTGTGAAAGTGACCCAGAAGGACACAAGTCCCCTGGCCCCCGTAACTCAGCTCCGATCGTAAAGCACCGGAGTCTTGAGTTACAAGAGCCCTGCAGCAAAACCTCAGGGGAGGCAGCTGGACACAGAGTAAGCCTACAACAGCAACAGCAGTGTGTGGGAGTCACAGCTCCTGGATGCAGCAGCGTTTGTGCAGACTGCATGAACACATCCTGTGTGCCCAAGCCACCCTGACCCAGACTCTGCAGCTGAGCTGGGTTTGTGACCATGATGGGAGTCCTGAGGTGTGGGAATGGCACCTGCCCTACAGGACCTGGTGTGGGAAATGATGAGGCAAACAAAGCTCAGTTTAGCACACTACAAGACAGAAAGGAACCTGAAGGTACAAGGTGCAGTACAGGGTAGAAATCATGTGGGTTATGCCCAATTTTGAAGAGCTGGTGTAAAGTTTTCATGCTTGCTAACACATATAGGTGCTTGGTGGTCCTGTGAAGACAGACTGATGCTGTTATGTTACAGACAGGTTGCTTTCCTCAGTGTACTGGTTTGAAAACAAACCAGTGGGAGATCACAAGTCAGGATTAAAATTAATGGGAAAAAGTAGAAATAAGTGAAATAATATAAGGAAAAAGCACTGACAAAGTCAGATACAACCTGATACCCTGTTAGGGCAGTGACAGCAGTCCCAATGAAGTGATCCAGTTGAAGCAATGATCTGATGGAAGGTCTGGTCTCCAGCTGAAGGTCCGTGGTGGCTCTTGTCCTCTGGTCACCCAGCAGACAGGGCTGAGGCCAGGCAGTTCCAAGGGCAGCTTATATCCAGGTGGGAATGCCTGGCTCCCCCCTCCTGGGTGGAGCATCTCACAATAGGATGAGATAAATCCATGAGTCATGTGGTGGTTTCTTGATGGCCCATTGTCTGTTATCAGGGGTGGGTCATTAGCAGGTGATAACAGCTAATGGCCCACAGCTGGTGGTAATAGAATACTTTAATGCATCTGTTGTAACCTAGGACACTCAGCCTCAAGGACAGAGTTTTTTGGAATCCCTAAATTCAGTAAAGGAGTTTGTCTGACCTGAAAGTAAAAGTTTTGCCTGTGGCTGCTGCATCTTCAGGCCTTTGCTTCTAAAGACCACAGGCTAATCCTGGGCTATGCTAAGATGCCTCAGGGAGATAGCTTGCCTATGGGAGGCTGACAAGGACTGCAGCACCATATTCCCTTCGTTTATTTTAGTTAATAGCTTGAAATTGCTCCAAAAGAAAGAGAGTATGTGAGTAAAAAGGAATTTGTCAGACCTCAATATGATTACAGAGGAATCAAAATCACTTTACCCCTTTGGATTTATCATGAAGTTCTGCCTCAGTGGGGCTCTTTGTTGTCAATGGAGATAAAAACGTAGTTTAAGAGAGTGGGTCATCTGACCTGTTTCAGATGTCTCTGTCAGTATGATGGTTTTCCCCCACCTCTGTCCCTGTTCACTGAACCTCTGCTGACTTCAAAGGCAGCCTGCAGTGCCTGGCTCAGCTACAGCCACCTCCATTTAGTCAGCTAAATCCACAGGCTGATACAGAGAATCTGGGTCAGAGATGTCAAGTGGAAAAGCGATAAAGCAATGAACAGACATGTTCATCAAACTCTTCTATAGGATCAAAAGCTGCTGCAGTAGCAGCAGTACACAGCTATTTTACTCTTTCATTAAAATGTGCTTAACTTGGGTTGCTATTCACTTAAAGGTTCTCCTTCACATTTCACCTTTTCCCTTAGAATTAACCTTGGAACTCACAGCATTTTCTTTAAATATCACAGCCTCAACCTCCAGGGTTAGTTACTTTTGAGCAAAAGTGCTCTTACCTAGGCAATGCTGTATACTAACCAGAACTATGTCAAAACATTAATTCAATTTCCTACTTATTTGGTTAGGGGAGGGCATTTGGGATATTTAAATAATGTTGTAAATCTAATTAAGGAAATCTAAAAGCCTCTGAGTTTTCCCAACTGACGTTATCTCCTGCGTTTCTTCCACTGATGCTGATGTTCCTCCAGTCACTTCTGGATACATCAGGAAATGTCAGACTTTGCAGAAGAGGATGTTTACACAGGAAAATTAAAAGTACTCAGTGCTCATTCAAGTCTCTTGACTGATAATATGCCCAAAGCACAATATATGGGCTTCTTTCTCTTCTTGGGCCATGTGCTGGGTGCCAAGCACTGTCTGAAGTCTGCAGTGATTTATCTGTGCACCTCTCTGCACTTACAGGGGCGATGGAAGGAAGTTGCCACAGTCTGAGTTGGAAGTGCAAGTGCATTGTTCTGGCACTAATAGCAGACTGCTGTATTTCTGTCAGTCCAGGCTCTGTCTGAAAGTGCATGTTAAGACCACTTCCAGTCATTTATGAGACGAGTGAGGAGCCAGAAATGTGAAGGAAGCTGCCAGGGAAAATCCTTCATAGCATGAAATGCAGTGCTAAGACAACATGCAGCCCTGGAGCAATGTGTCATGACTTCTGTTCTTCATTTTTGCCAAAGTACTGCAATTTCCTGAAGGCCATGAACAAGCTTGAGAAGCAACATGAGCCATGCCAGTCCCAGGGACAGCTAACTGTCCTGACCATTGTGTGCCACAATGGGACACTTTTTTTTCTTCAGTGACACTTCCAAGAAAGCCAGTGCTGATTGACCCCCAAATTTACCAGACTATTGCTTCTCCTGCTTATCAGCTCAGGTTCCTCCTGCCAGATCATAAATCACAAAGTTGCCCAGAATGTTTGTACAGTGCATGGGACAGATGGAGCTGTGACCCATGGCTGAGGTCATTAAGCTCCTATAAAGCCAGCAGTAATAACAATAATAACAAGAAGCTTGAAAGAAATCTGTGCCTTCCTAGAGGTTCTGGGAAAGACATCTGCTGCAAGCAGTTCTTTCATACAAGATGCAAAGAAGCACTGCAAAAACCATTCTTTTGATTTGTCACTGATTTCTGTGCCATCATTACCCTTTCTCTAACCCAAATATTTGCATCTTCAGTTGTCCCCATATTGTTAGTCCTTTTATTGTCATTGTTGTTTTCATGGATACAATTTCTCCTCATAAGTGACTTTTCATTGGTGCAGAGCATTGTTTCATTGCTGTATTGTGTTGCACAGCTGCTATTTTTCCTAGAATTGCCTTCTTTGCTGTAATTTCCTGCTTAGCACACAGCACAAAAACCTGTTGTCCTTTCCTATAATTTTTGCTAGTTCAGTCTTACTCGTCTGTGATTCAGCCTCCACAGACTTCTTTCATGGAGTGTCCTTTTCCCTCTCTATAATTTGCATTTTTTTGCAATACTGTGCATTCCTTTCCCTTTTTAAAGGAAAGTTGCAACACTGTGTTAATTCATTTCTCTTTTCCTACATGCTTTTCTGTTTCAGCTTCAGGAATCCTTTCTTTTCCCTCCCATTTCCACTATCACATTAACAGTGAGCTTCCACCACCTCCCAGGGCAGCCTGTTCTAATGTTTGAGCACCCTTTCAGTGATGAAATTTTCCCTATCACATAATCTAAACCTCCCTTTCCTTTCCCACAAGAACCTGATGACTCAGCAGTGCCTCCCAACTACCCTCTTTTTCCGCCCTCAACTTTTCTCTTTCTGTCATTTCCTTCCCTACCTGCCCCTTGTTTCTGTGTCATTGAGCTACCATGTGTCTACCTACTCTGAAGAGCTGGATGTAAATAATTATTTTGCTGTCAAATGTTTCATTTTCATTTCCTTCTCTGGACCATAATTCTTCCATGAGTGGTCACTGCATAGTTAATCACAATTCATTACACGGCTGTCAGAAATCCAAGCTACAGCTTGATATATTCAATCAGTGCCCTTGGCTTCCATGCAGTAGCGTGCAGTGGGCTTTAGATGAAACTGTTATTGTTTAACAGCTTATGCACCTTCCAGTGCAGTCATTGCAGGGCCTTGGGGGTGTTGGGATGGAGAAGCAGCTGCTCCCAAGTGTGCTGGGAGATGTCACATCAGCAGTGGCTGAAGCAGGACTGGTGGCAGGAGTTTTCTCCTACATTATGTGGCCAGGCAGGGCTCAGGGGTCTCGGTCCAGGCTGCAGCCAAAGCAGATGGCACTGCTTTGAAATGTCATGGAAATACTTAGTAAGCTTTGAAGCTTGTTGAGTTGAGGCTGTAAGTGAAGCCAGTTTTCTGGAGAGAGGTAAAATAGATTTCTGGATTGATTGTCATCCCTGGCTAAAATAGGGCAACTCTTAGGTGTTGCAAGTCTTTGGTTTTGCTTTCTTTTGCTTTTTTTTTGTGAGTCCGTTTTACTCAGAGTTTGAATTAAAGCACAGGAAATGGAGTTTTTTTCAGATATAGATGTTTATTATATCTTATTTATAACATAGCTACGCAGAGACTGCTTTCTAAGTTAACAAGGCAAAAATGGCTGCTGAGTGCTGCTTCCAAGGTCACTTATACCCCAGACTGCCCAATTATTAATTGCCAACAAATTTATTTTTATTTATTAGCCAGTGACCATTAATTTCTGACCTGCATGGCAGGATTTTTGACCTAATGACAAAACACTCAGATTGGTGAAGAAGAAAGAAAAAAGAAGAACAAACCCACGCCCAAAATCTTCCATCTTGTTACCTACATATTACTAATAGCCTATAAACCTAATTTTTTTACATCTCTACATATTCCACTCAGTGATATAACTTTTCTTTTTAATCACACAGCAGTACCCTCTGTATTATCCCACAATCCTGGGAGCCTTTCCCAGGGCCTCAGGTCAAATGCAGTCTGTTTTTGAGGATCATTGCTTACCAGATCTGAAAGACTGAAATTCTCAGGATTCAGGGTTCCAGCAGTTAGGTAAACAGTCTCCTCTTCCAGGCCAAAGTAAAATCTTTCCCTTTCAAAACTAAATTAATTTGATGGTGTAGCTTAAACTGCCTTGCTGCTGCCACTTTAGTCGTGAAGGATGTACACTGGTATTTCACCCTTGGTGGCAGTGCACTTGTCAGAGTAAGGCAAACCTATAGGACAGCCCAAATATAGTGCCAGCCCAAATATACTGCCAAGTTCATCTCCTCACAGCCCTTTCCAACACAGTTCCTCCTGGCTATGTGAACAGAAGTGGGCACCAAGGAGTCTCCACACTACGACAGCTTCATCGAGCAATGCTGAAGGGGTTAAAACAACCATGGTTTGAAGTAAAGTTTAGTCAGCATTTTACCTGAGAAACACAGATGGTATCTCTATTGTCTGGGCTGAAATTTTGGATTCCCTCATAGGTTTATAAGACAAATTTAATACAATTCAGTCTACTATCAAACTATCTCTCGAATTCTGTTCTAGCAGTATTGAAGCCCGACAAACCATGGTCAGCATAAAAATGGTATCCAAAAACCTGTGCTATATAAAATTGTGCAAGTCACAACCCAGTGAACACAAACACAGCAGCCCAATCCAAAACCTACAAAAAAAGAGCAAATAAATTGGCTGCCAGGTTTTCAGCACCATCACATCTGTTCTAAGGGGTCCCATTACCCACCTTGACAGTCTGAAGAAGCTGCTTGCAAAGTAAATATTTTCCACACAGACTGTTCTTTTATATTTTCTCAGAAACTTGCTTCAAAAACCTTAAGCTGCATCATAGACCACCAAACTCAACACTAAAATGAAAATACAGAAAAATAGTATGTACCAAATGGAATAATTCCTTGAACAATATGTAGCAAAATTGTCAATATATCCCCAATCACAAAAATGTTCCTGAATCCTATGCCCAGGACTCCTCCCAAAACATGATATACTTCACCTATGACACAACATCCTCATAGAAATTTTATGGATGTAACAATCCCCACGAGTCAGAAAAAAACTAGCACAGGCAAAGCAGAATGGCAAAAACACCCAGTTATTAGTAGACTAAAAAATTTTACCACACAGACACTCAATTTCCTCTCTCTGCCTCTATCCTCCAGAGGAAACACAAAACACTTTACAAAGGTGGCAATCAAAAGACATTACTCATGCTAAGAAAAAGTCACAGCATCCACAGAGACAAACACTCATGGCACGTTGTAATTCTCCCCTTTCAGCACCACCCCAGATTGCTTCCCAGTGAAACTGCCCATGTGCCACAAGCTATAAATTCCTACTCTCTCCTTTCTCTCTCTTTGTGTATCTCTTTCCAGTGGTAGACACTCTCATGTCACCTTTCCCTTTGCAATACCTTTTCTTCTCTGCTACAGCTATCAAACTTTTCCTCTTACCTTCCCCCCACAACTGATTAGGAGAACATAATTAAATTCCATCCTTTGTTCTCAGTTTATACTCACCTTTGAAGTTTGGTCTACCTATTCCTGGCTCAGCAAAGAGCTTTTAAGCCTGAAATCTGTCTGTTGTTTCAAAGTGAGTCGGTTAATGTAACAAAAGATGCTTTTTCCTCCATACAAACTTTGCCTAGCTTAATACATAACTTTAGTCAATGCTTAGTAAAACAACACCTCCAGATCTATTTTGTTGCATAAATACTACTCAGACTTGATTTCTATGGTTCAACACTAAATTTTTAAGGATTTTTTCCTTTTTTTTAATTCCAGACCAGGTGAGAATTCTAGTGGGCCAATACTGCCTGTCTTAATAGGAATTATCTGAACTGACTTTAAGAAGTGTGTGTAGATCCATGAGAATAAATTCCCCTCTGCATCAGCCAGGACAGTTTTCTGCAGCAACACAGTTCATTGTTCCTTTTGTATGCATGTTTAAGTGCCTCAGCACCTCCATGAGACATATCTGGCTTTTAGAGCCATATCTGTGTGTGGAGCTGTAAGATGTGTGCTCGTGTATCACCTGCTGCAGGGAGATTCTGATGCATGGCTTGGTCCCTGAGGCTTTACTGCCCAGGCAGCTCCATGCAAGGCTTAGTCCTGCCATTCCTGTGGAGTGGTGTCTTAAACTTAAAACAAGTGGTGCTAGGCACAGTGCACGGTGTGGGGAATGCAGGCAGGGCTGGGCTAAAGGTCTTTCTGAAGAGCAAGTGCATGGATCAGAGGAGAACTGGGCTCCCCACTGCAGCTGATCACAGAGGGAAAGCCCCCAGGTGATTTACATAGTCTGGTACTTCGTGGAGAGAAGCATCTTTGAAATTGGGAAGGTTTTGCCCTTTCTCCCATTGAGCATGGCGTGTGACATGGGTGCAGAAACATCCCTGTTGCTGTTTAGGGAAGTGGTTTGACAGTGAAATATCCAACAGACATGAACACTTGAATTCAGGCACCTCATTTATGCTGCCTTTGAAATTTAAACAGGCTAAGTGACTCCTCCTGAATTACTCCTATCACTCCATATGAATCTATGAGTGTATTTTACCTTTTTTTTTTTTTTAAAAAAAAAAAACTTTCAGTCAGTAAAAGCCCATCAGACTATTCTGGACTGCTTGTGCCCCTGATAATGACATATTTTCTTCTAATCTCTGTGTATAGGAATGCACTAGGGAAAATCTCAGGCACTGAAATTGCAGGGAAATATTTCTCTAGGTGAAGTGAAAAAGGTGGGATGGCAGATTCTATTGAAACATTTACCAAGAGTGATTTCAGTTCAGGATGAAATGTTCCCAGGCCTTTCTCTGGGTTTGGTACAAGCAACCTCTATTGCAAATCTGTCTAATAGCACATTCAGTCCTGCTTTCTTCAATATTAAATTAATCCACCAAAGCCTTGGTTTGTATGACCCTGTGGCAGAGTCAGTCACCTGCATGCTCCCAAACTGCTGCAAACACACCAGGGGAAATTTAAATTCTCAAAAAATTGATGGTGCTTTGATGTTGGTAAACCTTTTAATGTCATTTTGGTATATAATACCAACAAAGAAAGAAAAATCCCAAAAGCTGTGAATGCATCTCTGTCAGTTGTTTGTGGTAGGACTTGTTCCTGTAAAATCTGTGAAGGTGATGCTATTGGGGATTATATATTTATAAAACCAGATTAGATTCAGTATCTCACTACAGGTAAGTTTGGTGGAGGCAATCAACTGCACAGAAACTCTGGCTGGGCAGTGTTGGGGTGGGTTGTGGTGCTGCAGAAAAGACTTTGGATATGTGTGCAGGTGCTGGGGTAAATGGGTCAGTGGGGCCATGGAATCAGGCACGGGATGCTAAAAAATGGTGTCTTCCATTCCCTGCAGGAAAAGCACAGATTCAACTTAATCACAGCATTCAGTCCAGAGCACACCAGTAATAATGCAAACCAGCTGTGAGAATTGGGAGGCATTAAATGGAGTCCTTCAGTTGGGGATGAGGGGCAATAACAGCCTTCAGAAATGCAAAAAAATATTATAAACACCAAGGAATGAGCTGCTCACCCTACTCTTTGTGGAGTAGCATTAGACAGCAGCAATGGAGAGCTTTGTTAGGCACTGGGAAAAACCTTTTAAGGTTGCTGAAGCTCTAGGAGGGCCCAGCAAATGCTTTGTGGGCTGTTACGAAGCTCCAGGAGGGACCAGCAAACAATCTTTGTGGGTTGTTATGAAGAGGCTGTGCAGGCACCTGTCAGCAATGATAGGTTAATGATTCTGAGCAGAGCTGACCTCTGAAGGTCTCACTCCTATGAGTGGGAAGCCAGTGGTTTGTGTAGATCCCATGCATAATGTAGGAAGCCCACAGCTGCTGCCTATAGGGTTCCAAAACCAGTAATGCTCAAAAGTCCTTGGCAGAAGATACTGTCTTTCTTTGTGGTACCCAGGGGTGTCTGTGGAGGTAATTTCTTTTTTTCCTGCCTGATCATCAGAGTCCTCCATTTACTTATCCTTGGCAACCCTATGTGATCATTAGTGAGGTAAAAGGCAATAGGTACATTGTAGGAAGTTAGATCACTTGTTTTCCTTCAAACACTGTCTTGGCAAAACTGAATTTTTTTCTTCAAACATATTCAATTTTATTTTTTTTTAACAAGACAAACATTGTTTTTTTATTTTATCCTGGTCATCCTAGACATCCTGTCTTTCCTTCTTTTTCCCCCAAGTTCTGTATTTCAAAATAAAATATATACAGAACAAAAAAGAATTGTACCAAGCCATTTTTCCTATTGATCCACATCAGCTTTAGAAGCTGGCTGGAGAGAGAAAAATCCATGTGTTACTTCCACTTTAAGGTGCAAGTAAACATCTGAAAGTCCCATTCAGAGCCTTTTCTAAGCTCAAGTCTAAGAATGCTCATTTCTTGTTGATTTTCCCATGCAGAAAGTAACTAGGAAAGCAGGGTGCTCAGGCCAGGTCCCAAATCACTCTTCCTATGAAGAAATTATTAGATTTAGGTTTGATTAGAGAAATGCTTTACTACTGATTTAAGCACTCTCATAACATCTTAATCCAGCTTTAATTTGACACCACCCATCTGATGAGCTTGACCACACTCAGCAGAACAACACTACAGGACAAGGAATGTGTCAGTTTTCTCTCTAGTGGAGGGCTATGAAATAAACTGCTAAAAGACACCTCTCACAAAAATCATTGCTAGAGCCAGTGGTGCTACCTGAGGAGCAGGGTGCCCTTGAAAAATTATATATTCCCTCCTTAGCCCAGTATCTGCAACATTTGCAAGCTCATGGGTTAGCTGCTAAATAATGTATTCTGTTGCTAATTACTCTTGCAGATGAGAACAGCTATAGCACAGCCATCACATATCCCAGCTCTGCACTGATGTTTGCTTGGCAGCTTTGCCAGCTGTGGGTGCTACATTTTCCTTGCTTTGCTTGCAATGAGAATGAACCTGGAAGATCTTATGATCCTTTTGCAAACCATGAGTTCCTCTGCATCCTGACTCATTTCTGGAGTGAGCAGGGGGACTGAGCACCTCACAGGGTCAGACTTGTGCACAAGCGGAGTAATTTAGCATGAAAAATGCTGTTGTATTCAGCAAAATATTTCCCTCCAGGATTAGTGAATATGAGAGGAAAGCAAAGGAACTTAATGTTTGCCAGAAGGGAAATGAGATCTCTCCCCCAGTATGGGGCTCAACTGAGCAATCAATCTTGAACATGCAGCCCAGCACGCCCAGAGACAAACACCCCACTCCTTCTCTCCTGCAGAAATTTATCAGTTTGAAACACTTTCCACAGCTTGCTCTCTGTACTCTATTTTCATAGCTTACAAGTGCTCCTGGAGGGCTGGAAACCCAAAAGTGTGATTTGAGTAATTGTTGCATTGCTCCTTGAGAGCAGCACGGGAGAAGCCGCACACAGCCCGTTCTCCAGCCAGGGTGGTTGATGTACAGCACCTCATTTTCTCAGCTGAAGTGGAATGCAGCACTCATTTGATGGGGCTTCCACCTCTAGCTCTGAGACTGATATCCCCTCTGTAGGTTTTCCCAGGGTTGAGTTTGGTGAAGGGTTTTTGAGCTACAGACAAGGCGAGCCTGAACCAGCTCTGCTGTTTGAGACTCATTCTCTTATTCTCCCTCATCCCCCTGGATCTATTGTAGGCCACTCAGGAAATATCTTAGTTTTCCAGTACAGCACAGTAGAGATGGAAATTATTGATAACTGTAGCCACTGCTTTCTTTTCACTTGTGGACAAGGGAACTGGGAACATGAGACTGAGACTGCAAGCTCATTGCAGTTACAATTTCTTCATGAGGTGAAGAGCAAACACTGATCTCTGCTCTTCAATGGTCAAGAAGGCAACCTTCAGGGAATGGCCTGAAGTTGTGTCAGGGGAGGGTTAAGTTGGATATTAGGAAAAGGTTCTTCACCCAGAGGCCGGTTGGGCACTGAACAGGCTCCCCAGGGCAGCGGTCACAGCACCAACCCTGACAGAGCTCAAGAAGTGTTTGAACTCTCAGGCACATGGTGGGATTCCTGGGGGTGTCCTGTACATGGCCAGGAGTTGGACTTGATGATCCTTGTGGGTCCCTTCCAGCTCAGGGCATCCTGTGATTCGTCTCTGTCTCTGCCCAGCTGGGATGGCAGCTGATGAGATTTGCATTAATCCTGCTGACTCCCTGGGGTGGTCCCTGGGGTGGGATCACCTTGCTTGCCATGGGATGTCTGCAGAGTGAAAGTTTGAGCCAGTCACCCTCACAGTCAGCAGGCTTGGGTAGGCACAGGCAAGATGTAGCTCATCTATTCCAGGTTAGACCTCTCATTTGGGTGACTCACTCTAAAAACCCGTGTTTTGCCAATGACTGTAATGGGTGTCAGGGTCTCTCCACGACTCCAGACACCTGTTTTTGGCCAGAATCAGCCCCATTTGTGGACCTGTGCTACATGTGGAAGGTCTCTGAGGACAGGACACTGTTTCTGCCCATTGTGCAATGCTTAGCCCTGTGAGGAGCTGCATTCCTTACCAAGACCACCTGTTCTGACACAGAAGTTCAATAGTTAACATGCTGTTGCTATGAACTTGTAGTCAATAATAAAGATGCTATTTCTATCAGCTTGTTTTCCATTTGTTTTCCAAAGAACTATTCCCAAGGCAGTAGAAAACTGACCAGAGGTCAGATCAGAGACACTGTTGACCTCCATTTGCTGATGCCACCACTAAATCTTAAATAGCCATTACAGATGAGACCATGACATTTTTTTAACAACCCTTTGTTTGAATGATGCTGTCACTTTTAGATTTCATTTGCAATGAGTGTTCTCAGCCTGAAAAATCTTTAATTTGTGGACTTAGTTAAAGATTTTGAAGAATATTTTTTCAGGAAGGGATTGCTTTGATGATATACTTTGCACATAATGCTTGAACAATCCTCATCTGAAAGCTGTGTTGTTAAGATATCATTTTACTTCTGGTGGAAGCAAGGAAGCTGGTGGATTGTCTATAAGATGAATGAGAAGGGGAGGCAGATTAAACAGCGGGTTCTGAAGGAATAATTATTCTGTGTGTTTACCAGAGGAAATTGATTATCAGACATTCCTGATCAATTCATTTTCCCTGCATCTGCTTTTTCACATGAATGAATATATTTCACTTTATTAAAATTTGATGGTCTAAGGGACCTTTTAATACTATGAACCAATAATGCCAATAAGCTGTTAGTATGAACAGTCCAGCCTAGCAATGATGTGCAAAAACTTCAAATGTGGAAACAAAACAATTGGGAAAAAGAACAAAACCAGGAACAGCGAAATGAAATGAAAAAAGTGTGTAGTGAGTAGTTAAATTATCCTTTGCCTCTTCCTCACTGTGTTACTCCTTCACTAGAGTTTTCTGTCTTTTTCTCTGTCTGGAACTTTTCTCTAAAATATAATGCACACATAAGGTGAAGAAATTATCTAGAATGCCACAGTGTTATTTTTGAGACTGGTTTTGCAAAATTAATGAACTCTCCCAATGCTCTTACCAAAACTCTAGGTTTTGAAATTTATACCTCAGTGACTGGAGCCCACAGAAAGCAGCAATACAAGCTAAGAATTATGTAGGGAGGGCAGGGGACACACATTTTGGGCTGTTCAGTGCACTCAGGAGCCACGAGTTCCTCCATCTACCCACATGCTGTGTTTTGCTCCATCTGGAGTGGTGACACGACTCTGCATGAACCTGCAGGACTGACTTAACCTCTTGTTTTCTTCCTGAGCCTTCTTGCTCTCTTGTCAGCACCTACAAATCCATCTCTTGGTCAGGGACTCCTCAGCTGCACAGATGGAACAGAACAGAGGTTGAAGTACAAGCAGTGGACCAACCAAACTGAACAAAGGGACTGACTTCACTTCTTTCCACCCTTCATACAAAGTATTTACTTATTCAGTGTAACTCTGCAGGTGGGAAATTTGAAATGTCCTGAACACTTCTCATGTGCTGTGGCTGGACAAATCTTTACTCTTCAGAGCAATATTTTTTTCATTTTGTTGTGTGGATTAATACTCTGGTTGGAGAATCTGGAGTCTCTCAAGTAGTTCCCACTGCAAAACCAATCCAATTGTATACAGATAACAAACACTAAAAAATTCTATTGCAGATACTTAAAGGGTCAAAAAGGAAAGGTTTTTGTAATTTTGTTATGTTGTACTCTTTTACTAAGACAGTAGATGTTTATCTATGGTTTAAGACAACCAAGAACTATGGATTGTGCATTTGCAATAGTTGTCATGTAGGAGATGGATGCCAGAACTGCACTTTGGGGATTATCGTGTAATCCATATGGATCTCCAGACGGAGATGCTCTTGCACAGCTGCTTGCAAGTCAGGCTCTGGTCACCATCCAGGCAGCAGCCAGACACTGTTCACAAGCTTTGGTGCCTCATGGAAGCACTATCTTTTGCAAAAATGTCAAGTTTTTGTCAAACATTCTGTTGATGCAATGGTTAAGTGATGGAAGGTAAGTGAGACTTTCTTATCTGAACAGAGAAAACCAATTTCTACCATAGTAAATTACCAAATCAAGAAGACAGATATGCCATATAGTATTTTGGAAAATTTATCAGGATATTGCAAGACACGGTGCTTTGCTGCTGAAAATATCCCTCTATCAGCTCAGAGTTCTGCTTGTAATATTGTTTCCTCCTCTAGGAAACACTTTTTGCATCAATCTCAAAAGTAGGAATGTTTTCTTCATGAGCTGTAGACCAGCTGGTCAAGAGGGAATAGCAGCAAGGACGAAAGTGATGTCCTTGAATCCTTCATACAAATAATTTAGATTCAATCTGTTTACAGATGTTAGATACCAGTACATAATTCAGATCCCATTAGACTAGAATGTCAGGGGTGAGATGATGTTTAGATAGATCCTACAAACACAAATCTCCTTTATCTTAATGCAGTTAACCTAAAAAACTCGCCTTGCAATGCAAAATAAGCACTTGGAAGAATCCAAAAAGAAGTGTAATTTAAAGTAAAATCCCAGTGTCTTTATTAATTTTGCAAACTGCTTTGCTGTTTGCATGGTTACAACTGTATTGCATGGTTACAACTGTCAGTACTCATCTGAATTTCCAGGTTAAAATCACTACAGTAAAATAAAAGGAAATTCTTTTTACCATGGACTATGAAGGACAGAAGGGCAATCAAAAGACAGTTTGAGAATCCTTTTTCACTAGAATATTGACTCCCTGTGGCCATTACTGTGGAATTAATCTAATAGAATTTAGACACATAAAATGCAGATTTCAGTGTAGGAGTTACTAGTTATCTTGGGCTCCCTGT
Source organism: Rhipidura dahli (assembly GCA_013399225.1). Lineage (NCBI taxonomy): Eukaryota > Metazoa > Chordata > Aves > Passeriformes > Rhipiduridae > Rhipidura > Rhipidura dahli. The sequence continues at coordinate 144,319 of VXAC01008663.1, forward strand.
ATGGCCATTGGAAACTCAACCAGGGAGTTTTCAGAGAAGTTAAGATGCATTTTATCTCATCCTAAAGATGCCTACAATCCTAACATTAAAATGTTTCTCTCCTCAGACTGAAGAAAACACCTTGGCAAGCTCATAGACTGTGGGAGTGCAGTGTCAGCTTAGGTGGAGGCTTAACTGCCCATTTATACAGAAGAAACCACAGAAGCACTTGAAAATCCTGGCTGAGTCTGTGAATACTAAACTGACTGCTCTCTTGCTGGCCTGGTTCTGTAGAGAGGGGACTGAGCACTGTGAGCCCATGAAATTCCTGAGCAACTCCTAGGAATGAGAGCAGGAGCATATCCCTCTCTCAGGCCAGGTCTTATAAAACCTTGGTCTTGCCTCACAGTGTGGGACTGCAGGGAGGGGAAATGCCATGTTCGTTTTCAGGTTGCTGGAAAGAGCAGAGATGTAAAACATTTTGTGAGAAATTGGAAAATCTCTGAATGTTTGTTAACCAGTGGGAGCCAGGGACCAGCCTGACCTTGTGGAAATGGCTGCTTTTTGAGAACTGATGAGCTGTACCCATTTTTATGACAGACCTTGTTCAGCAAGTCCCTTTTGCTCAGCTGTAATTTCTGCTGGAGTAAGTAACTAGATTACAGTGTTATAGTGTACATATGGTCCTTACAGCCGGTGAATTAAAACTTCCCTGATTCTCCTCAGTCGCTGCTGCTGCCAAAACAAAGGTATTTTGCACTAAACATAAAATCCATGACTTTAAATCTGCCTTGCTCCAACAGCCAGGCTCACTTAAAAAACGATGGTTCAGCCAATGACCAGCCTGTTAATTTGCTGAAGAGATTATTGAATCTTGCCAAAATGCAAAAAGAAAAAGAAGAGCTGGGCTTTTCCATCATCGCTGATAAAAAAAGTGAAAGTGATGAGACAAACTGTGTGTACAGGAAATTAAATTTCTGGGACAAAACAACCTGGTTAGCTAGAAAGTGAGCCAAGCAGCCAGGAGACAGTAACATTGCAATCACAAAATATCCGTATTTTTGGCTGCCAGGTTCTTAATAAATGCCCCCTTTGCTTCAGTGTTTTGCTCTCCACCTTCTGTCTGTTCAACTTCTTACTCTGGAATAAAGTTTTCCACTTCAGTTCTGCTTTTTAATTCTGAATTCCAGCTTTCTCAGAATTAATCTGTATTGTGCAGTGCTGTCTGTAGGTGCCAAAGTCTCCAACAAAAATACTACACAAATTTAAGAATGGAAACAACTTCCTCTTCCCAATGTTTTCCCAGGAATCAGCACAAAGGTTCATGATAGGGTTCCTAGGTCTGGCAGCAGACAGCTCCTGTCTCTTCTCACAGCCAGCCTAATTTGTTTTAAGATCTTTACTCTAACAGAGTGAGAACTTCCAAAGGTGGTAGCTGAGATCAAAAATGTAGAAACAAATTACTACTAATGAGAAAAAGCCATCTTAATTATGAGGACAGTGTTCAGTTTAGATTTGTTGGCCCAATGCTCCTCTCCCTCCTTGAAGATCACCTTCAGGAAGAAGAAGAGCCCTTTAAGCTTCACTTCATGAAGTATGGCTTACCACTGGCAAGCAGAGGTCTGAGAAACTCTTCCAAAGCAGGATGGTGTAGGAGTTCTTCAGTCAGCATGATTTTTGGGAAATCCTGTAGTACACAACATGCACACATGTAATCATGGACAAAGCCTTCCAGAACGACTGCACAATGACCAAACCTCATCTTCTGGGCATCCAACTAGCACAGCAAGGCCTGTGACTGTCACAAGATGCTGTTTCTAAAACCCAGACATTCACAAAGTGGTTGAATGCTGGTCACTGATGAATGTTCATTGTTATTATTTTAATTATAGAGCTTGTTATGGTGAAATGTTTATGAGGCTCCCAGCTTTCACTGACTGTCAAAGGGAACTTAGTTCCTTCACACCACTGAAGAAACTGGCACAGTATAAACCCATTAAGTGGAAACAAAGAATTAAACATCAGTGGTTTGCCAGAGCTTTGGTGACAGCTTTCTCCTCCCTTCTTTTCATTGCCACACTAACAGCTGAGAGATGCACAAGAAAAGGCAAAAGAAAAGAATCCTTTCAACAGGAGACAAAAATGAATCACTTTAGAATAAACATGATTCCTCAGCCATGAAGGGCAATTAAACTTATTTACTAGTGAAAAGGAGAGCTTAATAAAGTTATGAGTGTTTTAAAACTCGTAAAAGCAATTTTTACATTCCCCCTTCACGGATGAGCTCTCACAAGTGACAAGTTTGTGAGCTCATTATCAGCTGCCATTCAGGGAGCTGCAGGTTGTTAAAGTGCTTTGTCAACTCTCTCCATCTCCAAGCTTCACCATTAATTCAAGACTGTTGTTTTTTTAGCTTCCATCCAAGGAATTAGAACCCAATAACAATTCTGATTAGAACAAGACAATACATTCAGTTCCCCCTCTCTTCTCTTCATGCCAGCTCTGTAAAATGATCAGCCAGATAACTGGGAGAATTTCTGGGTTTTGTTCCTCCCCAAGTAGCTGCTGAAAACAGGTAGGTGAAAATATGAACACCTTGTGGGAGAAGCAAAGCAAGGCACTGTGGTGGAGCAAAACCTGAAACACAGAAATTGTTAGCACAGAAATGAGTTTAAGGAAGACATTTGAAAGCCTGGACAATTTAACCCTGGTTTACCCGTGTGCATAATTATCACCTTCTGAGCAGATTCATATCACTTTGAATGTTTACATCCTCTCCAGGGTTTTCCACATTGTTTGGATTTTTCCCCCTTATCTGGATAAACTTGACTTGACACAGATTGACTTATTTAGTGGTTTTGGCCTGAAATTGATTTGGATTTACAACTGAAATTGCCTTCTCTTTCAGTGCTTATACAATCACACATACAAAGGGGGAGAGGGGTGAGATGGGAGGAGAATCCTTGATTCATTTCTGGTTCCTAAGAGCTCATGTACAAGAGAAATGAACCTTTTTTGTGATCTGCTTCATTGACAATTCCTGTATATGCAAATGCTTCAGGAAGTTAAAGCAATGCCTACAATAACAGTGAGTGAAAGCTGCATGCAAAACTCTTGTCTTTTAACAGCAGCTACCTCGTGCCAAGCAAAATAAAATAAGTAGTGAGCTGAGATGTAGAGCTTCATTTACATTCTCCTTTCTGTGGTAAACCACACAAAATGTACCATCTCAGATGAAATTTCAGACGCTTAATTGCACAAAGCAGCCACACCCCAGGTGGCATTAGCAGAGGGGTCACCATACAAGCAGCTACAAGGAGTTCTGCCTCAAACTCACCTTTCACTCAGGCAACTCTGTAAGTGGCCACCTCTTAAAAGTCAGCTGCTTTGTCCCTGTGCATAAAACATTGAAAATGCTGGAGCTTTCAGTTGTTGCTTATCAAGACAACATTAGGGCAGGAAAATCACACACTCCCTACAAAGCACTTGACCTTTTCTTCAATCCCACTCTTCTGCACATTTTAGGGCATGATTTTAAATGTACTGCAACGAAAGGGAAATTAGGCTGCTGTGATAGTAGTGGTGCAGTTATTTACAGTTGTTTCTGGAGGCTGATTCAGAAATGTTTTTGCTGGACCATGCACCATCAGGCTTCTTTGAATATCCTCATCAGAACTCCCCAGGATCTGGGCATTGTACAAGCACAAGTGTGATGCAGGCACATGTATATTTTAGGAAGCGGCTCCTCTTTGAACCCTCAGGTATCAGGATTATGGGTAACATATTTGCTCTCTGGGGCAGTCACACCATGTGCTTCCTAACACAGAAAACCATTTTTGAAACAACGTGAATAAAAGAAAGAAAAATCTATCAATTATATATTTTTACAACCCTAGCTCTGCTGCAAGAATAAAATTACATCTCAACCTACCCACACCAATATTCTTTGAAACTGTTGGCAAGGGCATGTAGTGACAGGACAAGGGGGAATGGCTATAAACTGAAGGAGGGCAGGTTTAGATTGGATATTAGGAAGAAGTTCTTTACTATGATGGTGGCGAGGTGCTGAAACAGGTTACCCAGAGAAGTTGTAGATCCCCCATCCTTGACCGTGTTTGAGGCCCGGCTGGATGGGGCTTTAAACAACCTGGGGTAGTGGAAGGTGCCCCTGCCCATGGCTGGGGGTTGGAACTGGATGATCTTTAAGGTCCCTCCAATCCAAATAATTCTATGATTTTATAATTCGAAGTTTCATGGCCCAAAGAGGGAACACGTCTGAGTATTCAGCCCTCTTACGTGGCCATTGCAGAGTAATGTATGGATCAGCATCACTTAGAGCACCAAAGTCAGAGAAGTCACTCTTGCACCAGCTGCATGTTAGCAGAACAAACTTCTAAAAATAGCACATGCTTTTGCCACTTGCAGGTTTTTAGCAAATCTCCCATTCAGACACCAATTCAATAAGCCCTTGGTATTCTGTGTGGTGTCCAAATATAATATCATTATGTGATACAAACCATTTTACTGTTTTCCAGTGTAACAGCTCTCCAGTGTGAAATACTGTTAATGACCAGCATAAAATAGTGATCATTTTAGTATAGTTGTAAATCAAAATTTATTTTGTAGCTAGCCTGCCATGAGGGTATGATTAACTTTTATAAAATGGGCTGGATTTGGGGAGCCATTTGATTGGACAATATTAGTTCTAAGCCACAAGTATAAATCTTTATGACTAAACAGGTCGAAATTCATTAGTCCCGTGCCCCTCCTTCAGTACACTTTGCTGTAAAATAGCAAGGAAAAAAGTACCAGTGGAAAAGAAAAGGGTTTTTTTCATTCCCTGATCTATTTTCTCCCAGCAGAATGAAAATATACTGTGGGCTTTAGGTCCAGCCTTGCTGCATGATGATCTCTCTCAGTTTCAGCCACAGGCTGGCATCTGTGGACAGCTCTGTGGAGGTTGCACAGCTTGGAGGGGCTTGAGAGAGCCAAAATCCTGCAAAAGGTGCTCACCCCTCTCAGCCAAGTTCTGGAGCCATCCCTTATCCTTTCCTGTGTCCAAGGCCAAGGCTAAGCAGCACAAAACCACCTGGTGCTGCTTGGAGAGCCAAAATGAGGAGGAAAACATGGCATGGATTAAACAGAAATCCCTGATATTATCGACTCTCAGCTCAGTCATTGCCTCCTCCATGGCCTGGAACAACCCTCTGTGCAGATTCTATTTAAATAGAGACACTTAATTTCACACTGCTTGTTCATTTTCTTTCTCCCTTCCTCCCCAGGGCACAGACATCAAAGCCCACAGCAAACAGAGGATTTCAGGCCTGCAGTGATCTCATGCAGGTGCTGCTTCCCAGAGCCATCACTGCAGCACAGCTGTGCTGGAAGGGAAACAGGACTCACTTCTTGATTACTTTGTTGTTTTCCACTCCCCTGCCCAGGCAGGTGTGGATGCTGAGCCAGATGGTGCACGGTGATGAAAGAGCCCCTTGAACAGCTCAGCCCATGGCTGGGGTGGGCAGGTGATGCCAGTGCCAGCCACTGCACTTCCCAGAGCTTCTCGTGGAGCTGGGAAGATTTCACTGCTGGGAGGGGAAATATCTCCATGCCCTGATGGAGTCATTTGATTTCCTGCATTAAAAAGGTGAGGTAGAAAGCAGAAGCCTTGCTATCAGATGTGGGCACCTCCAGAGGTTTAATTCTGCTGGAGAGATGGGGAACTGTCCACCAGTCAACTGTCCATCCATCAAACTGGCGAGGGGGCCACGGGACGAGCAGCACCTCAGTAATGTGTCCCCAAGAAGGAAATGCTTGCACCTGCAGTGGTGTCCACTGGTTCAGACCTGGGGGCACGCTCATGGCCAAGTGAAGGTGACCAGGGCACTCAGAGAGGCTGTGCCACAGCAGGAGCCCTGCCAGGACCTTTGCCACCCCTCTGCACCACCTCTCTGGCAATAAATCTATGAAAATTGTCTCCAGGCAGTTAATGATGTGTTTATGTACCAGAGTTTCTAACACTTTATAAGCGATTCTTATCATCCCTTTAATCATCTTCCTTCAGCCATTTTAAACTGCTGTTCCCATGAGATCTATAAATGAATATTATTCATCAGTGAACAATGTTAGTGAAGGAATCCAAACAGAATCTGGTGCTTTATTTCTGGGAATTAGGCAGTTTTATTATGGAAACTCTTCTGCAATTTTAATTACAGTGACTGTTACTTTTGACTGTGCATATTAGAAAAATTATTTGTCCGTGATAAATGCTAAAACAGTGGCTCCAAAAATGAGACCAAGAAAACAATGAGAGTTATGTGGTTAAATATTTGTTATTTTGTGTCCTTAAAGCAGTCAGGGCATGACTAGGGCAGAATTAGGATTAGGATAATAGTAAAACTAATATTAGATGGGAAAGACTTTTCTTTGCTTAAAGGAAACCTAAAGAGATTTCCTCACTCTTAACAACAAATTTAAAAGAAATTTTGATCAAAACTGGAAGGACTTTGCATGCAAAACTTGTTAAGCAAGAGGGACTCATTTCCTATCTCAGTAGTCAGAGGTTTATTGAGTCTGTGAAGCAAATATCCTCTGCAGCAGATTTTAGCACCTTCCTGACCTGGTGGCCAAAAAGCACAGCCAAGCAGGCAAAAACTGGCTTTTCTCTTTCCAAATGCTCACTGCTTCTTGTTTAGATAAGAAATGAGTCATCCACAATCTTAGCAGGAGGCACTGCTGGCCTCATTGCACAGATTTTTTTACTTCAGAGGGTACTTCCCTGTCTCAGACTGTTCCTTCCAAGGGACGATGCACTGCCCTGTGTCTGGAGCAGCATCAAGCATGGCGCAGCACTTCGGGCACCTCCAGGATCCTTCAGAGTGATTTAACATGGTTTGACTTGTTTGCTGTTAAAAGAAAAACAGATTAACATATATGCTGAAATAAAAACAGTTCCCATAATGGAGCAATATTTTAGGAACAGAAGAGGGTCTTGTTTCTGAGGGTGGGATACGTTCAGCTCCTGAGATCCAAGGAGTAGCCTGTTAACTGGGACTCATAAAACCACATCAGTAGGAATTACCTAATCCTCAGCACCACTTCCAAATGCTGTGTCTTCTCCTTTAAAACTGACTGCAGGCTGGGCAGACCTTTAAATGTTCTTATTTGACTTGTGCCCTCCACATCCAGGGTTGATTCACAGTCTTTAGTGCCTCTGTGCAGCCATCTGTTCCCCTGGCCAGCTGCCCGGGGACAACCTGCTCCTTCCCTTCCCTTCCCCCGGACATACGGTGCCAGTGCTGAGCGAGGGCAGCCTGCGCCGCGGGGAAATGCTGGGAAATTCTCCTCTGCAGGCCCCCCACGCTCAGCCTCTGCTCCCATGGGGGAAAAAAGGGGCAAAGCCAGGCTGAAAAATAATACAGATAAAGAGTCTGAGGGTCTCCTGAGCTTCACTGGTTGCTTGTGCTGCTCCCAAAGACCCACAGCCAGGCTGAGGGGACCCAAGGTAGGCGACCACCTTGGAGCAGTTTATCCTGAGGTCCCTTGATAATCCACAGTGCTTTTTGCATTACCAGCCATCTGACTTGCTCCAGGCTGTGTTCAGATGAACACACCAGCTCCAAAGGGAGCTGGGGAGGGCTGGTTCCCATCAGACACTGAGCCTGCAGATATCCACCTGCAGGTGAGTAAAGCCCGCGCTTCCTCCGGGCTTCACAGCTCCCACAGGATCCTGCAGGGAAAGACAGTCTTGGGGGTAGCAGAGTCCCAGGGCACCCACCCTTTAAGGCCTGATTTGCATTTTGCACAGAAGGGTGAATGTCATTTTAAGGTCTGGATACCACAGCACCAAAAACACAACTGCAGCTCCCCTGGGTGCAACTAATGGGAAGCTACAAACACCAACTGAAGAAAAAAGAAACAGCCCCAAATCCAGCCTGCCTTTGACAGCAATTGGCAAAAAATCTTCTCACTGAGAGTTTCACTTGTGAGGAGGCTGGCAGAAAGTGGCAGGTCACTCTCACAACAGGGTACACACACTGGGATAACGAGCTCCAGGCTTTCATTCCTAGGGATGATTAGAGCCACAGAGTTCTCTGAAGGGAGGAGTTATCTGTGGGGGGATAGAGGCAGCAGCTCCAAACTGACAGGGCATTAAGTCAGTGCTCCTTGCAGAAGAGGCTCAATTTGCCATGCTATGTCATGTATGTGTAATTCAAAAATTAATGTGTAGTTCTGTTCCTTCAACAGAGCCTTCTAATGTGGTTTGGAAGGATTTATTTGCTACGGCTTGTTGTGATATTTTATTAATTTTATTTCAACATTTTATTAAAAACAACGAAAGCTGAGACAATACTTTGAAATATTGCGGCATCTTATTGTATTCATAAACTACCCTTGCCTAGAAAGAACTACTTGCCATTTAGTAAAGGAGTGAAAAGAAATCCTTGCTTCATGGTTCACTACAGGTTTGGAAGACTCCTACACCACAGTACAACTGTACTTAACTGCTGCAGAGTTGAAAAAGTCATCCTGTAATAAAGTGCAAATTGTAAAGCTAAATGGTATTAACTCAAGCATTCAAATGGTACTCAAATATGAAACTGAGGAATCACTAAGTATTGTTAAACTGAGCTTTCCTGTGTGAGCAATGCAGAGCAATAAACACAATCTTAGTGGAAAATATATTGTTACCCTTTAAAACAGCTTTAGGAGTGGTGTGAGAATCCAGAGATGAGTGATTCTGTCTTTCACACCAGACAAAAAAATGTATAAGTTACACTAAAGAAAAGAATTAGAAAATAGTGATATAAAATGCTGATATATTGTAAAGAATTAACAGGATTTTCATTGAAAAAAAAAATGTCCTTCACATATATTGGGATTACTTGCAAGGCACCAATAAGCATGAAGATAAACATGGTTTTGTTGTTTCAAAGGAGCTGATTTAAAAAAACCATCAATATCTCACCAAAGAGTGTTAAGCAAACTAAATTCTCGAGGGATTAAGAAGGAAACTCCTAGTCCAGATTAATTACTGAAAGCAATTAACCAGGAGTTGTTTAATTAATTGGGTAGGAATAAACAGTTTGTTCTCACACTGGAGAGCGAGGTCCTACACTAAGGATCTCTGTAAAGGTTGGTGCTGTCTGTGTGTTCAGAAATGACCCAGGAACAGGGCAAGACACTTTACAAAATCAACCCCTGACTGATGAGTTGTGGCAGAGCCTTGTGCTACACTGCAGCTTCAAGATAAAAAGATGTGTTTAAATCATTTCAGAGCTCTGTCTCAGTTCTCACATATGGAAAACCCAGACGTGCCTTATCTCTGCTGTCAGTGGTACCAGGGAGGTCTGATGGCTGTGATGTCTTTCCTGAAGAGTACTACGTGTCATGTGGGCATCTTCTGAAGCCATGGGAGATATTTCTTTGGAAAATCCTGTGCTTTGACCCCAGGCCTCTGGCCAGTGTGTGATGTGTCTGCAAATGGTGTAGGGCTGTTTCCTTGCGTGGCTGGTGCCAGAGTGGTGCCAGAGTGATTCCAGAGGCAGTGGGAAGGAGGAGTAGAGGAAAACACTTGAGCTAAGGACTGAGAATCCCACATGCATCCCACATCAGTAGTAAAATAAGCCAAGCTGGATGGAAAAGGTAAAGCAATGTCACTGTGGCAAAAGTAAAACTCAATAAACCAAGATAGAAGTGATATGGATATATCAGAAAGAATATGAGTGAAAGCTGATAGTTTCCTGATAAGTCCTTTTAAATCTACCCCAGTTCTTAACAAAATGGAAACTTGCCCTTTTAGTGGCTCACTGCCCTGGTGCCACACATAAATCCTCCTGGGAAAGAACTGATGCTGATTTTTTCTTGGTTTTTATTTCCCGTTACTGTGTAACAAACATAAGTGACTCCCTGTGCTCAATTTGTAAGCAGTCAATGTTCAGATTATGAGCTGAAAGTTCAACCACTTGACAGTACACACCTGTAAAACCCAAACAGAGGAACTTTCACCCCAGATGAAGGGGATGGGAAAGAAACATCTTCCTTCCTTCAGTACTTCATGTTCAATCATCTTTCCTTCAGTGCTGAACGAGTTCCTTTTACTCTGTTTCCTGTCTTTCCCTTATGCAGGACAAATCATTCCCATCCAGTATTTATGGCAGCCCTTATTTCATATTGATTATTTTTAGCTCTTGGCATTCAGCAGCAGCAGAATTCTCTATCGAAGTTCAATGTAAAATCTAACCAGAGCAGTAATTATTTCATTAATTAATTACAGGTAAGTGGCTGTACATAAGGACAATTGTAATTATCTGTATCATACAGTGAACTGCAAACAGTCACACTTTTGGGCTTGAATACCTTTCCTGTGCCTTTTAAGAATAAGCCCATCAAATCTAGAAGAACTCCTTGCACAGGAATTTGGCTGACAGGCCGTGTTGATCGAATGCAATATTTCTGTCTTAGGTCTGTGGGTTTTTCCCCCGAAGAATCTATTAACAACTTTTTCTTTTCTATATCCTTATTCAGTTGCTGTGTGATGCAAGTTTCAGGGTCAGGAAATATCACCATGGGCCTTTGTTCCAACACCCCTTATTTGGGCAGAAATCTCATAAAAGTGAATCAGGAAGCAACTTTCTAATACTGTTTTCTTGTTTTGGGGGATTTGGCTGAGCCCTGATTAGATATGTGGTATCTCATGCCTGCTGCTTCACTCCATCCTCTGGATCTTGCTAAGGAGTGTATGAAGACTGAAGCCAAACAATCATGAAATAATGCAGGTAATAAATTCAGGACTCACACACATCTATCCTCACACATGCTCAGTGTTGTGTCTCAGAAACCTCTGGTGTTTTCAAAAGTCAAGAGCAGAAGAGCTGGGTGTTGCTGGTCCATCCCAGCAGGAAGAGGTTCTTAGGAAGAGATTCCCTCCCCATATCTCCTTAGGGCCAGTGGTGGAACCCAACTGGGATCATCTACAGGAAGCTTCCCTGGCAGGACCTGAGCTGAAGGTGCCTCCAGTCCAACCTCCTCTTCCTGTGGTCTCACACCAAGCCTGGACATTGTTTATAACAATTGATCCTTCCCACAGGTTCCCAGCCCCCCTGACCATCCCTCTTTGCTCCCCACATCCCTTGTCCTCCTTTATCCATTATTTGTCTGGGCAGGACTCCAGATGCACAGGGGCATTTAGGCTCTGAATTCCAATTGGAGCAGAGAGACACAGGCACCACTGCAGATTTTGGCTGGAAGAAACTCCTTCCCCCCACTGTGCAGATCTGTAGGAAGAACACCAGGGTCCAGCAAGGCACTTGGAAGTGTTCAGAAGACACCAATACCTCCCACAATTTGTCTGGAGTGTGTGCACAGGTGCTGAAAATTTCTGCTTATCAGAGGGTACTGCCACAGCACTTGGGAGGTGGGCAAGAACATTGCTCTGAGGGCTTAAGGGTTCCTTTGCTCTCTCCTCCTCTTGTGGGGATGTCTGCACACAGTCTGTGTGACCCACTAAGACCAGCAGGAAAATATGTCTGAAATCAGAGAAGATGCTTTGTGTGGAAAGAAGAAAAGATCAAAGGCTACTTAACTTAGTTCTTAGGAAATGAGGCATGGCTCAAGGGAGAAAGAAGGGGGGAAGGTAAGAGAGATCAGGCTGCAGAATTCAGGTCTAGAGAGCTGGAGTACCTGCACAGTCCTCAGTGAGGTCAGCAGGTCTGGCAGCATTTCAATAGCAAAGGTGAGACAGTGTTAAAATAGAAACACTTTTCTAAAAAACTGGTTACAAAACAGCCAAGGAAAGCTAGCAAAATGCATAACCTCTGCTAAATGCTCTCTCTCAAATGTGAATTTTTTATCCAGTGTCAAAAAAAAAAAATTATGAGAGATAGAAGCCATTGCCTGAAAAAGTAACTTTGAGAATCTTTTGGTTACCATGCTGGAAGGCCCTGCATGTTAATTGTTCTTCAGCCCTTATTTAAGAAGTTCTGAACACCATCAGAAGTTAGGACACCTGTAGTTTCTAAACAACTCCAAAATAATTTTTTTTCATGTTTCCATCTTCAATCCACTGTAAAACATTTCCAGAAAATTTCTGAACTTCCACAGGGAAATAGTTTCTGCACTTACATTTACTAAAGAAAAGCAGTTTCTTAGGCTTGCATTCTCCTCAGATTCCCTGAGCTGAGCTAAATAAGAGAACCTGGATTAGTAAAACACACAAGAAAGGCTTAAAACAGAGCAAGGGCTGAAACCTGGCCCTGTTGAAGCATATTTAAAAGTTCCATTGTCTTCCATGGGGCAGAAAAACCCATCTGCTTTGGAGAGGATGAGTTTAATTTTAGGATAAGATTAACACAGCTGATTTGAAGGAAGCTCACTCAGCCCTAAAGGCTTCCAACTTTCTGAAAACTCTGCAGCTCTAATTTTTGATGTTGTTATGTCTCAGAGGGCCAGAAGTCCAGCTGAATTCAGATCCCAGCCTTGTTGAGGAGATGAACCTTCATCTACAAGAGAAAAATTAGGAGCTGGATTTGCCAGGACGAGGAGACTCTGAGGGCAGAGCCTTTCCCATCCATTTTTCAGGAGGTGTTTCAGTGGATATCCCTGCCTGGATGTATCCACTGAGGGGAAAGTGTCCTGGAAGCACCAAGGTGACATTTTGCCTGAGCCCTCAAAATATCATGGTCCTACCAAGTCACAGGGTTTGAGAAAGTTAAACCACAAATGGGCTAAACAACAGCAATTTCCAAACACCTCAACAGTCCCCTGACATTTAAACAAATTGGGTGTTTAGCTGTTCTGAAAATCAGGCAGTGAGATTAAAATTCAGCTGCAGTTTAGACATTTATTTCTGAGCCAGGTGGTGGAGGCCACAGAGGGCAGGGAACAGCTGAGCAGCCTGAGACTGTGAATAGAGGTGATAAATTATGTCCCCAAAGCACCTATGGTCTGCCTGTGACCATGAAGAGTGACTAGCTTGGATTTTAAGGTAGGTGAGATGAATCACAGCATTAGTTAGCTAGAAAATTGCACAGTGACTTTGCTGAGTTGGTCCTCAATAAAAATATAAATTCACAGTCTGTCTCCTGTAATTGGTGTAGGTTCAGCACAACTACTGAGTCCAGTATGGAGGCAGTTCTGCCCTCACACTCTAAAGATCTGAACTGCTCTAAAAGCACTGATGAGTGGTGGCTCCCTGAAGAGCTTGAGGCAGAAAATAAGGGGCCATATCACTTGCCAGTGCCATCAGGAAATGTTGCAATGGTCAGGGACTGAATTGTAGTTGCCCTTGCTCTTCATTTCTGTCTCATGGTTGCCCATGAAACAATTCTTTCTACTGTCTGGAATAAGTGGCAAGATGCAGACTCCAGAAATGTATTTCAGACTGCCTGTGTGATAAATCACCTTTTATTGTGAAGGGTGGAGGACTGGCAGCCTGGTGTGCAGGCTTCTTAATCATGTCCTTTTGAAAGAAAATTGTCTCCATCTATTTTGAAATGTTTAAATACTGGAAACCAGTGTCCCAGTTTAATCACAGCCAACAGCCAAGGCTGACATGGACACTCACACAGCTCCTCCCAGTGGGATGGGAGAGACAATCACAAGAACAAAGATGAGAAAACTTGTGGGTATCAGCAGAGACAAAATATATCTCAAATGTGGGTGTTTTGCTTTCCCTTTGCCAGATTTACACCCTCCTGTTAAGTAAATCACTTTACACACCAGAGCTTCTCCACAGAGTTGTAAACTGAAATGTTTTTCCAAGCTGCCAATTTCCACTCTTGTTATTTCACGTCTCCCCCCACACAGGTAAGCTCTAAAGAATCAATTCTCATCTTCAAAGATATTAAAGCAGTTAATGACATTGATAGGGTTACCTTCATCTCCTGATAAAACTGTCCAGCTTTTGCTCATTGATCTCTATGTCAAAGATTTTTACTCCTCTTTTGGAAAAAGAATGTCTAAAATTCATCCTTGACCCGTGTGCTGTGACTGTTTACAATCACAAAGGAAAGGACTGGTGACAAAAATAATTTTTCATTGTTTTAAGATTTTTGGGAAAAGTGCATCAGAAGTTATAACTACTGAGGGATTTAAGGCTTCCACATTCCTCTCAGTTACAAGATGTGTTTATAGCAATGAGAGATCCCTGCTGTCAGTCTATATTTCCTATTTGACTGTTTGACTTTCCAGTAATGATCTTTTAATGACAGTTTTGTGTAATATTAAGGCTCCTCCGTTCTGTTTTGGTTAAAAACCCAAACACAACCTCCTTACCACCCAGGGTAAATCTCAGCATATGGTATAACATAAATTAGTCCCTCTGCCCCAAACAGCAGAGTGAAAGTGTTTGGTCATGGCCACTGGGATCAGTGAATTAGAGCAGGAATAGGTCACTGTTCCCAGTGCAGACTGGCACTGAAGAGCAGGGCACGTAGCTGGCCAGAGACTTTAATGTTTTTCTATCAGTGGCAGGAGAGTCCAATGAAGGTCTGGACCTCCTTTCCATCCACCATGGTCTGAGCTTTTTCTGCCCACCTTACAGCTCCAGTCTGCCAGGTGTCTGTCCCTTCCCTTCTTGACTGTTTCGCCCCAGTTTTATTTCCCTTTCCTTGGCCCAGTGCTCATTTCTTTGTCCAAGCATTTTTTCCAACTTCCTTCCCTTATCTCTGTGTAATTTAATTACCTTTTTGACCAGACTCTCTGTCTAGCCCTGCAATTCCCTTCTTCACCATCATACCAGCAGCAAAGAAGAGAAAACTGGGGAAAGCACAGGAGAGACAGAAACGGGTCACACCTGATACTGGGGAGCTGAAATGTGTTGCAAGAACATCTGGGTCTGCCCTGGAGCTGTGAAGAGCAAATTCAGTCACTGTCTCCTTGCAAGCAGTGCTCAGGAGGAGTAAGAGCTGAAAGGCAGGAGAAACCTCAGTGAAAACCCAAGCCTGGAAGATGTTTGTTGTCAAGCTTTCAGAAGTCTCCACTGATCCATGAAAAATAAGCTTACTTCCAAAACCAGCTGCTCAATAGATATTCTAGGCATTGGCACAGTTATCCTTGGTAACTTTCCTGCTATGGTTTTGCCTGGGGAAAGGAATACTAAAGCTGCTGAGAAAAGTCTCAAGTATTGCCTGGCACAAGAAATGCAGTAGGTGAAATGCCTTGACAGAATCCCTGAATCAAAAAAAAAACTGGAAAAGTCAAAGCATACAAACCCCACCTTGCTCTGAAGGTCCCAAAGCTGGCTGGATGGGAACTGCTTCAAGGATTAATTCAGGAGAGCATCCTGCCTCAGCCAGGATACACAAGCCCTGGCTGATGGGATTCAGAGAACAGAGAGTAGAAAAGCAGTGGAAACAGGTTCCTCTTGCAAACATTTATTAGAAAAGCAGTTCCAGTGAGCAGCCATGATAATAAAAGAAGAGGCAGCAGTAGCAGCCGTAGTCAGGATTTTCCTACTCTGCTCAGGCTGCACATTTGATCCATCACAAAATCCCCAAAGCCACTGAATGATGCCCTGTCTCCTATGAAAGGATCTGGATTCAGGGAGGAATCTGCTTTTAAAGGACACAAAACAGGTGATACAGGCTCTACTTTGTAAAACCCATGTGATTTAATAAAAAAAAAGGGTTGTGCTTCACTGGCTTGCTAGAACACGTTGGGTTTTACTGTCAGTGTAAAGGCTTCTGTAAGGAAACCAATCACTGCTTTGGGTAGGAAATTTATAAAGTTTTAACCCAATTCTTTGGTTCCTAATTAAAATAACATCTAAGAAGCAGAGTTATAAAGGCATGAGATATTAGCACAGTGCTTAAAATTAGGTTAATTCCAGAAACCATGTCTTTAAAAAGCGAATTTAATAGCCACAAGAGACTCTGCAAAAGCCAGTGGTGGGATGTGAGATTTGTTATTGTTTATATTAACATTGGGTATAATGGCACTGAAATCAAGGTTTTCTGGTTTTTAAGTTATACTAGAGACCCACAGATGATAATGGGCTTTGAAATTGGACTCTGAAGTAATATCAAATAGTGAATGTGATTAAATATAGATAAGCAGAGCACAATCAGTCATGGAAGAAGAAACCAAAAAAGCAGTTGTGAAAATGGAAATACAGTGCTGCAAACTGCCAAGAAAAAAGATTTGTCAAAGAAACAAAAAACAGTTCAGAAAATGTCCTGAGTTTAGGCAGCAACTTTGTTAATGAATGCAAGCAGGACTTTGGACTTCTGGGAAATATAATAATTTGTAAATCAAAAGGAGAGGTAGTACAGTGATTCTATATAATGTATTAGTTAAAGACCATCTAGAATAACTGTCATTGTGTTTCTGAAAGAATCTAATTTCTCTTTATTGGGGAAAAAAGAGATGAAGGCTAATATTATGCACCTCAAAGATTTGAGAGATGTGGGAATTTAATAAAAAATCAGACTTTTCCTTCAGTGCCCAATGAAAAGGCTGTTTATGTAAACATTCTCACATCACATTGCTAACATTGCTCCTAAGAAAAGATACACACAGGTAGGTGCAAGAGAGAAGAAATATTGGCACTTCCAGCAATATTTATCCAAATTCCCTCCACCCCATGCTGTTCCCCTGCCATACAAGGTGGGTGCTGCAGTGATGCACTCAGAGGGCACCTGCTGAGGAGGGTTCACCTCTCTGAGGGGTCCTTGGTGCAGCTGTGGAGGTGACAGAGATGTCCTGGAGACACAGTGACAACTATTGCTGTCCCAGTGACAATCATTTCAGTGGTAGGAGTAGAAACAGCATCCTCCCACCCCACATTTCTGTGAGTTTAGAAAAACACCACTGTGTGTCTGAGGTGTAGAACACGTGCAGTGGAGGTTAATTATTTCCAAAAGCTGGTTTTTTTACATTTCTGACCCTCAGTTTCCAGATCTGTCCTGTGCCCCTTTCCTGTTTTGATGCTGCTGTAAAGCTGAGCTCTCTGATGCAGTTGCTACATCCCCCCTGTACAGCACAAGCTGTTCAGCATGAATGCACTGCTCTTTGCTTGTCTCTCTTGTGTTCCCATGGCACTGCTGTTGACAGGTTTTGAACATGTCACAGACACAGGGGAGGGGAACAAGAAATGAATCAAGCTAAAATCCTGGGCAATGAGATTTCTTGCTTCTAAGACCTTGTTTTCCCCTGTGTTTGATAAGGAAGTTCATTTATTACCCTGTTTTTAAGTGAGTTGCCTATTCTACCTTCAGGATCCTAATTGCTTTTCAGATTGTGTATATCATTAATACTGTATATCTTCATTTTCTAGCCTAGGTAATAATTGAGCATTCAGTCATTGTTATACCCACCATTCTGCCAAAATTTATTAAAATGAAGCAATTAACTATTGTCTTAAATGGAGTTTAGAACTAAGGCTCATTAATTTTAGACCCAATACAATTAAGTGGGATGATAAATGCAAACTTTTTTTTAATCACAGCTTTTTACAGAAACCTTTTTTTATTATGCAGTGTCAGTGTTTACTTTGTCCTGCTTTTTTTTTTTTTTTT
>VXAC01008663.1:161827-257321 GCA_013399225.1 Rhipidura dahli
CACAAGCCATTACTGTGTTTGACATTGGAATTGTCCTGAGTCACACCCAGAGCAGCAGTATTTGCACCCCCATGGCTGGTAGACAGAAGGCAGCACCCTTCAGGACAAGAGTTTCAGATGCAGGAATCCAGAGCTAAAGGCTGTCACACAGAGTGGTTTGGTTTCAAGAGCTGCTTTCTCCCCTGCCCTCAGCTCAGCTATGAACCTTTCAGATGAAGTCCTTTTCTAATTAAGGTCCTTAATGCAGATGAACCTAATGATGTAGCAACATGTTCATGAACAAGGTCAGAGAGATGAGGACTCCTGATGAAGTCCAGGAGGAGCACTCTGGAGCATAATGTCAAGGCACATGATTAAGTGCCTTGCTGAATGAAAGCCTCAAGATCTAAATATACCCAGCCAGGCTCCCCAGAGGCCCCACAGCACATCAACTCAGACCCAAAGATGATACAGAAGCTTCATTCCATTAAAATTTCTCCTTCAACACATAACTTCCAGGCCAGTATTATCCATATTCCTTAGTCTGCCTTATTCCTTCTCTATTGAAACAAGAGGAAGAACTAGGAAAAATAGGTAAGATAGGAGAGCCTGAGGGAAAAAAAATAAAAATAATCATAGTTATAAACTCTGCCATTAGATCACAGCTCTGAACAGCACAGCTTTTCTGTACCTCTGTCTAGCAGCTGCACAGAGCACTTTGAAGGGGTCTGCAGTTCTTAGAGACAGGGGTATTCCTGTCCAGGTATCCAAGTGTAGTCACCTTGCTTCTGTTGCAGCTTTTGTGCCATTTGAGATGCAAATTACATCACCACTTTGCTAATATTTATTTTTGAGGAGGGAGGAAAGCCACCAGAATAGGGAAGCATCTGCATCTGGCTGTCTCCATATATCACTACCTTCCTCCCCTACCTCCCCAATGAGATAAAAAGGGGCACAGTTGGTAAATGGCTCTTTGAAACCTGCCAGGCTTTCCTTTTGGTTCGTGACAACTTTGAGAATTCCTGGGCTGGCTGCAAAAATGCTGCTTTTGTAGCCCTCACTCTGATCTGCTCCTAAGGGTGAAGGTACACTGCTAAAATCAAGAGGAGTTTGGCTTCTAACTGTAGGGAGGTTGTGATCAAACACCCAAGAAATGCCTAAGATCATCTATTCCAAATCCCTGGCAATGAGCAGCAACCTCTCCAACTGGACTGGGTTTCTCAGATCTCCAACCAATTTAAGATAACAAAATGAAATCCAACAATTGCTGAATAAATAGAATGACTTGATCTTCCCAAGAAAAGAAACAAACCAAAACTTTCAATAAGGACAAGTACCTTATTTGAAATTATTTGTTTTAAGGGAAGAAAAAATAACTACAAATAAATAACACAGAGTTTATGTTTTCATTGTGGTACCAGATTAAATTTCAAATCTGAGAATGCTTCTTGGGTCACAAATTTTGGTTTTCAGCTTGTTCTCATTTCCTGGAAGAGTTAGTGAGGTAGCAAAGGAGACTCCAGAGAAGTCAGATATGTCAAAACCTGTGAGTAATATTTCAGGAAAGGTCCTTTGTGATTTTGTCTGGGTGGTAGCACTTCAATGAATCAATAAGAGAATTTGTGCCTTTCTGAGGTTCTTTCACCAGTTGCTGCCACTTCAGTGTCAAATCCTCAGGAGACAACAGATTCATACTTTCAGCAAACAAATAAAATAAACAGTGAATTATCAGCTTCAGCAGTAAAATTCCAGGTAGAAAGCTTCTTTTCTCTACTTTGGAAAGGGAATTTAAATTAATAGAGTTCAAAGCATCCTACTTAGAGTACTACCCTGCAAAAGGCCCATAACTCCTTGAAATCATCCTCAGTTCCCACCTTACCAGGGAGTTTCTGCTTGTGATACACCCACTCTGGTTTTATAAATCTGCTTGCTGCAGTGTAGGAAGCCCAGGTCACCTCCTGCCCCCCCATGTCCTGTGTTTACCCGGAGAACAGTGGCAGCAGGGGCACTGATTTACCAGATCAGACATGACCCCACTGCCTAAGCTGCACAGAAGAGACTGTGTGTGATTAGTAGCTATCTGTGAAATGTTCAAAGTGAATTGAGACTTAGCAGCCTCATCTGACTCCCTAAAGGTCTGTAATCCCTCTGCACGGGAGTTCAGATGAGTTGATGTGACGTAATTTGTAATTAGGCAGCTTGAAGAGCAGAGAGCCTTCAGTGAGCTGGGTAAAGCCTGCTTTCTCCAGGGAGAGGGTTCCTCACAAAGAAAGGGGGGGGAAAAAAGCAGCAAAACAAACACACAGCTTCTGATAAAGCAAAGAAACAGCCACTCATACTGCCCATGGCTTCTTTGCCCTCTCCTACAAACAGCCTCTCTCCTAGGAGGTTCTCTGTGCTGGTTTGCTTCCAGAGAGAGTGATTGCCTCCTGTATTGGTAATGTGAATATCCCACTCATGGCCCTAAAGAAAAGCAACACTACATCCATTCAGAACCTCATTTCATGCCTATTTAGATCACCACTGACTCCAGTAACCCTGAAAGAATTCTATTCCTATTTGTGGCAGATTTAATGGTTGGTTGTCACTTTATTTAAAACATTAATACCATGTTTTATTTCTATGAATAGAAGACCCAGGTATTTTCTCAGGATTAAAAGGGCTGGTTTCTTGTCTTCTTTCCCTTTAATTTCCTGCTACAATTCAGATAGAGCTGGATTCTGCAGCTCCTGACTCTAAATCCTTGCTAGAGTACAGGGAGTCTGTGTCAGCGGTCCTGGAGAGGACAGTTTCATATTGCAAGTTCATTTTAAGTCACTCTCTTGCATTTTCATTGTTCAGCCTCCAATCAAAGATTATCTTTGCCCATCTGTTATTTATCCAACTGGTTACACGACCTGTGGATTACCCAGATTTTCTTTTAAAATCTCATTCTGCTTATGTCCATTTATTACTTGCTGCTTATTTGTCAGAAAAGTTGCCAGCCTGCAGTTTTACCTGAGACAGTGGTGGGATGAATAGTGTTCAACTGAAGGGTTTGTGCACACATCTGTAGCTGTCTGTACCAGGGACAGCAGAATTTGGGAGAAGCACGCTGGCATCCACTGTACCCCCTGAGGAAGCCCAGATGGCCACGAGGGGAGATTTTGCCTGTGTGGTGCTCCTTGAGCAAGGACATACCTCAGCATCAGCTGAACATTGCCATTCAGTATTTCCACTGATTGTTTTTTCCACTGACCTCTTTAATTTTCATTCTCAATCACCTAGGGCTACCTGTGCAGGAGCACCAGCCTTGCAGATGTTGTTGTTGCCCTCCAGCTGATTTAGGGAGCAGTTTTGCCATTGCTCCTGAACTGCTGTACTTCTGCCCTTTGGGGTTTCAGAAGGGTTTTAACTGTGCCTATACTTATTGAACCATATTATGGATGTTCTAGCACTAAGGATTCCACTTTTCACCAAAAAGAAAATCCTTTTTCCCCCAAAATAGTTCTAATCCAACTACAGCTACTGCACCTGAATCACGAATTATTACATGTACCCTGGACTCGTGCTACACAGAGGGCTATCAAGTTGTGTGAATTAAGCCCCTTCTTCCTATCTTTTTTCACTCCTTATAAAATTTTTCAAGAGGGAGACTGAAAATGTGAAATTTCTGCTACTGGTATGCACTTTGCATCATCCTGCATCTTTAAAGCTTTACTCAGGGCTGTGTCCCGTTATGTTGGAAGATGGAAAAGCAGAGGGAAAGTAACTGCTCACCTTAGGGAAATCAGCTTTAAATTAATAGCATAAAACAAATAGCTGTGAAAACTTGGAGCTGGCAAGGCCTGGGAGTATGTTGTACAAACAGAGGGAAGAGATTAAAGGGGATAGTTCAGACAGGAGGGGAATATATAGGAAGTTAAACCCTGATTTTTTTTTTTCCATTCTAACACCTCTCCACTGCAATCCCTTGGTGTCAAAGCAGAATTAGTCTCAGCTGTTTTCCTGCTACTTTCATGTAAAATATAACAAAATTATCAATTTTAAAATGCTTTGAATTCTTGAAATTGTCTGTACTTGTAAAGTTGTTGATATTACCTGGTGCTACAGCCATCCCCTTGGACAGGGTGTGGATATACAAACTGGTGATGCTGTTTGCAGAGGACTATTGCAGCCAGGAGTTGGAACAAAGTCTCCTACACCCAAACTCGGCATGGTTTACACCAGCTGTATTCCCTGTTGCTCTCTTTCATGTTTGTATAGAAGTTCTTGCTACCCCAAGGACAGCTAATAATAGCCCCAAGGCAAACACAGAGGTGCCTGGCAGCAACTTTACCTTTCAGTGATAAAGGACTGATGGATGGGGGGAAAAAGCTGGGAAATGGTGCTGTGAGCTGTTACTGGTGTTACAGGTGGGGTCTGACTGCTGAGCTCATGGGCACTTCTTTATTGCACATGAGGCCAGTTACCCCCTTTCAGGCTTGGGGAGGAAGCAGGAGGCCAGGACAGGCTGATGTCTTTTCTCCAGGCTTGGTTTCCTCCACACAATGAAAAATATTGACTGAAATGGCTGAAAACTCACAGTTTATCTAGGTCTTCAAGGGCCACCCATGGAAAAGAAAATCGTGCTGGCTCTGCCTGTTGCATGACACAATGTGAATGGAGATGTTTCATTCTGAGAAACCTCAGCATGCTTGTGACTGAAAAAGAGGAGCTGTGATTGCACACATCTGCATCCTCCTCACAGCCAGAGGAGGATCCAGAGCAGGTGACTGTCCTCATGTTCCCTAAACCCCTATTTTCAGGGATGTGACTCAAAGTGCTGATTATTGCTTGTGGAAAGCAAAGGGAGCTCCCATGTTCCCTCGCTCTTGTCTGTGCAAAAGCAGATGGGTTCTGGTAGTTCAGGTGCAAAAATATCTGAATGGAAGAAAAATACATTTTCCATAACACCAAACTAAAGGAAACTTTTTTTTTTTTTTTTTAAATAATTTACAAGCCATTACCCATCACATCCAGAGTATTACCAGAGCTGTCAAGAGAAAGAAATCAGTGTGGAAACAGCATTCCACTGGGAAACGTGAAATGGCAACAAGTTGGTCCCTGTACAATATGTCCAACACTTAATATAAAATGATGTACAACTAACCTGCCATGAGTTCTGCACAGGAACTCTCTTCTGGGATGCTGGCTTGTGATTTACTTGCTTGCTCAGAAAAATAACTCCTTATAAAAAAAAAATATTATTCTTTGTTTCCCTTCTCTTTTTTCAGCACAGACTAATGAAGAAGCTGAGCAATTCAGCTGCTAATGTGATCATGAGGGGGATATGTTTCAGCATTTATGATGATTCGTGGTGATTATAGCTCTCTCTCAGTTACTTTTCATGCCATGCTCTCTTCAATGAGTAACAAGTGGCTTCAGGCACTTCTGTGGAGGATTAGGCATTATCTCAGTGATGAAGCCTTCTCCTCTCTCATCTGCTCTCTGTCCTTAAAGTTTTGCACACTTCTCTCTGCCATCTACTTTCCCCTCACATGTTCAAGCCCTTCCCCAAATCTTAGTTTTGCATTCCAGCTTTGATAAACCTGTGCCAGTGCATGGTTAGTGGCTCAAGTGAGGGCTCAGGGACACTGAAGGAATTTCCTGCAAGCATTTTGCCCTGTGCTCCTTCAGCTATGCTTTCAGCTCCCAGATAGAATCCCAGACTAACAAACTGTGATGAAGTGTCTCAAAGCTTCAGCCTCCACCATCTTTCTTTCTTCATGATCTTCTTGCCTTTTCTTCCTTCCTTCTCCCTTGTTTGTCTCACTGCGACATCTCTGCTTATTCTTTATTCCTAGTTCTTTCCTCCATTGATCAATCCTGCATCCCCAGCTCTTAGCTGCCTTTATTTCCTTCATAGCTTCCTTTCCTGAAATGGTCCATTCCTTTAGCACTTAAACATTTCTCAGAGAAAAAGCCCTACCTTGGCTGATTTTACAGGCCATTACCCCTCACACCCAGCACCTTGCCAGGGCTGTACTCACCTGCTTCCCTTTAACCTTACCACCTCCCCTGTTTCCTTCTCCTCTCAACTAACTGGAAATGCTGATGACCACCATTAATTCCATTTATATCCCCCCAGCCATTTTTCTGGCTTGTTTTTCACCTTATTTTAGCTTCTCTCTGAACTCTCACTGGCAACTCTTTTTTAGCCATGTCTCAGGTCCCTCCCCATCCTCCCTGATGCTTAGACTTCTTCTAATGTTATTACTCACTCCTCTTCAACACTTTATGGCTTACAGTCCCCTAAAGTAACAATTCTCTTCTAGCTATTCTTGTGCCCATGGGGTTTTCTTCTGCTTCTTTTTCATAGACCTTCCTCTTATTGCTTCTGCTCTGTAAGTGGTGCCAACCCCATTCCTCTCTTCACAGTCCCAGCAGTCATCCACATTTTGCCCTGCAATCAGCTTTCTCTGTCACCACCCCATCGTGTTTCTTGTCATCCCAGATGAGTCATGGTCACCTTCAATCTCCATACAGAAAAATCAAATGGGATGATGGCTGAGGAGCAGCTTTCCATGGGAGGGCTTTGGTGCTGAGCAGCTTTCTGTGCATTTTTGCACTTTTATGTAAATTCAGATGAGTTATGTGTAAATAAATATTGCCAAAAAGGCATTTGATGGGTTATCCAAGCATTTGTAAAAGCTGGGTCACAGGCAAGCACATCTTTACACCACGGCAGAACTTTTACATCAGGAATTTTCCAGGGCCTCCTAGACACTATGTCCTATTAAGATGATCTGTTGTAACTGCTGTTCCTCCCTTAGGACACAGCAAAGAGCCATTCTTTATATATTATTTACATGGAGCTCTAGCCTAGGTAAATATATATGGTAATGCTGACTGTGTCATTCTGCACCCCGCCGTACTCGTGCTCTTTCTCTTGCTGTGGTAATACACTTGTTTGCAGCAGCTGTTTCATCAGAATATCCTTCAGCAGGGCTAGCAGTGTCTCCCAGGCTGTGGTGCATACATTTGCTGAGGGATACAGAGAAAATTGAAATAGAAGAGATTATTTTTTAAACCCCAAGACATTTGTCACTGAGGCTGTAAATCAGCTGTGCGTTATACAGACACACTACTGCTTTTTAAAGCGTTTGTGTTTGAAAATCTGCTATGGGGGAAGCTGCAAATTCCCTCTGGACTTCCTGCCATTAGATTATTTTAATTATACAGCAACTTCCTCCTCATTTGAATACAAAGGGCCTGGTTTTCATTGTGTTAAAGACACCCAGGCACTTTTTAGCCAGAGCAAGTGAGTGTCAGCAGAAGCAGCTCAGAGCTCTTCACACTTGCTCCCACCAAGGTGCCAGCTTTCATATGGCTGGGGAGAGGGGGACAGTTCTGGTGACCAGACACCCCCAATGACAGTGCCAGGCCAGATGCTGAGCTTCAGCGAGGCTGCAGATGAAAGGTGTGGCTGGAAGCTCCTGGGAGCACAGCCCTTTGCAGGGGCTCACACTGCCAGAGGGTGGGAGCAGCCCATGGGGACAGCACTGCTGTGGGCACCTCCCAGGGCTCAGAGAGGGACTTGGGCTCTAATGGGGGATTGTCCATGCAGGAGAAGGTGGCAGAGGCTGAGCCTCTGCTCTGGTTTTGTTGAGATGAGCAAATTGTCTCTTGTACTGAGCTTTCTTAGCAAAACTTTCTCTCTGACCCAGACAGTAACTGTACAAAGTTCCTCCGTTTTGGGGTGATATGAGGAAAGAATCGTGCCTCAGCCAATGTTTTTTTCCTCTCCAAGGAATGCAGGAAAACACATTCAATGCCATTTCTGAGTGCTGCACTCACACAAGTAGAGAGGAGGGTGTGAACACACAGCTGCCCTCACCCAGCCTCCCCTTGTGCCTGCTCCAGGGAACCTCTCAGACTTGGCTGACTCCTCTGTCCAGCAACCCTTCAAAGGCTTTTCTCCCCTGAACTTGTACAGTAATTTCTTTAAATCTATGCAAACTTTTAGCATTTACAACACCTGTAAGTCTGACAAAATTACCACAGCTAAAATATTCATCATACAAAAATTACCCACTCTTTTATTTGGTTTAGTTTCAAATTGCCACCTTACATCATTCCTTGATGACCTCTAATTCCTGTATTATGAGGATGAAGTGCAATCACCACCTTGCCACCTCCACTGTGACATTCACAACTTGTACCTTTGCTGCTGGTTCTATTCAGTCTAGTGGCTTATATGCAAATAACTTTGTACCTCTGTTCACCTTTGCAACTTCCTCTGAGTATTATCCAATTGTCTGTATCCTTTTCAAGAGGTAGGATTAAAATGGCATGCATTACTTCAAACGTGGGATTATTTAATGGCTTGATATAATGGCATAATGGTGTTTTCTGTTCTATTCTCTATTCTTTTGCTTTTTATTTCTTCACATTTTGATTGTCAGCGAGCATCCAGTTAATAGATACATGAAAGTGGCTTTTCTAACCTCAAGATGTTTTTCTTGAGCAGTAATAACTAGCTCACAGCCCATAATCATGTATGCAAAGTTAAGATTGTACTTGGGTTTTTTTGGCATTTTTAAAATGAAATTCATTACTTCACACTTTGGTGTTGAATTTCATCTGCTGTTTAATCATGAAGTCACATAATGCTGTGATTCTACAATTCTTTTCAGTTCATTTGTCTTTTACTAATCTGAATAATAAAATACCAGCAAGCCTCCTCTCTGACAAGGCTCTTCCCCACATCCTTTGTGTATAATTTGAAAAGTAAATATGCTGGAACCCTCTGTAGGATGGCACTGGGCACAACCCTACACATTCCTGCTTTTTTATTTTTACCTTCCAGCTATCTCCTTGTCCATGCAAAGATTTTCTCACTCATATTCCAAAACAACTAACTAACTTTTTAAGAATTTCCAGTAAAACCATTTCTCGAGAGACTTTAGGAAATGTGAGGAAATACCTCATCAGTCTTTTGTGCACAGATTGGTTTCCTCCCAAGTATTCCAATAGACTTGAGCAATATTATGTTTTCCTTTTTCTACAAAAGTCTCAGCTTTTCCTAATATATCTCAGCTTTGGTCAATGTGTCTGTTAGTTTTGGATATGCTACAGCTTATACCAATTTACCCAGTGTGACTGCCATCCTGCCCCAAAGCTTAAATTCCCTGATTCCTCTGCCACCATCCTTTAAACCAGCACCATAAGGCCACTCACTCCCTGGTATTAAGGCAGTTTTAAACAAAAGGCTAGGTATAACCTACTAGCTCACCTATTTTACACTTCAGTATATCTATATATGCATTCACTTAGGTTTTGGTGAATAC
Source organism: Rhipidura dahli (assembly GCA_013399225.1). Lineage (NCBI taxonomy): Eukaryota > Metazoa > Chordata > Aves > Passeriformes > Rhipiduridae > Rhipidura > Rhipidura dahli. Next base: position 171,118 of record VXAC01008663.1, read on the forward strand.
CATCTCGTCTATGCCTTTTGTTATACTTTAATTTTTCAGCTGTTTCATCTGGCCTTACTCTTCCTCAGAGCTTTTTTTATGCCTTGATCATCTTCTGGCACTCAAGCTTTTTTGAAAATGATGCACCTGGAAAGAATATGCAGAGATTTAAACAATACAGGCTTTGGTTTGCATTCTGCTTGTACATTTAGTATGATAGGAAAAGCGATTTTTTTTCTTTGGTGCACAAACCCCAGCTAACCAATAAGTGGGTTTTTTTCCCTAATTGCTTCCTCTGCCTTGTTCTATGATCACACTTCTTTTTGAAAAAACACAAAAATGTGAATTTTATCTGTATTTAAATATGCTGTTTTTTATCAATTTAGGCATTCTCTGAGCTGCATGCCAGTTTTTTACCTTTTCAGATAAAACTAAAAGCTAAGGGAGTAAAGTGCTGTAGGTAGATTGAGGATTGAGTACTTAGATAGACAGATTGATTAGCTAATTTCCAAAGAACTAATTTTCTAGGTGACTTTACAAGGACTGTATGATCTAGACAAGTTATAGATACAGTTTAACAGAATGTACTAATTTTTCAACTAAATTTAAAGACCTCTGAGAGAAACATTTCATCAATTTGAAATTGCTGAGTGGTCCATCCCTCTGCCTTTGAAGTCTGTGCTCAAATCTCTGTTCCAGCCTAGCCCTTTTGTACAGAAGGTGATGTACTGCAGCATGTAGAAGTTCTGCTTAGGTAAAATAGCAAAAAAAGGATCCTTTTCCTCTCATGACCCCTCATTTGCAGCCAGGAAAACAGGTGTTACTCCATGAAAAATAACACTGGTGAAAGATTCATGCATATGTGGGATCTGCAACTTGATTATTGTTACCCAGGACTGCAGGTTAAAAAAAAATCCTGTGGCTTGAATGCCAGAGGTCTTTAAAATAGGGGAGCAGAGAGCAGAAATAAAGGTTAGCAGGTTGAGGGTCACCCTGTCTCCTGTGGAACAGATGCTCTGTCCTCAAGACTTGAGGCAGGAATGGATTCCCTAATGCATTGTGATTCCTCATAATGCCATTCAGCTGATTAACGAAACCAATAAATAAACTTCTTAACTTGAATGGAGATCAGGGAAATGAAGGAGTGTAAGATATAATTATGCTGGTTTTACATTTGTAGCTTTCCTTATCTGCAAACCTTGTTTCCAATCTTAACTCTAAACCCATGGATTAAACGTTTCTTTTCTCTAAAAGGTAATGAAACAGGTTGCACAAAATGACAGAGCCTGCTCTAGCAGCTGAATTCCATCTGCCTCACCAGCATTCCACAACTCCCTTTTTTTTTTCTTCATAGCAAGTCTAGGCTTGTGATCTCCAGGAGCGATGATTTTGGGAGAACTAGGCAAGTTCTCCCAAATACTATACCATGATCTCAGAACTTTCACCAGTTCTCTGGTCCATTTAGCAATGTTCCTTTGCACTGCAAAATCCATGTATTGGAAATAAAGGTACAGCTAAGCACAGCTGAAACACAAAATTCCTGAATGTCTCCTAAAAGAGTCACACTCCACTAAGATTAAAGGTTAGGTGCTTCATAAAAAGTAAATTATCATCTGAAAAAATGCAGCCTTCACTTGGTTAGCCTTTGGAAGGTGTGGAAGCTCTGTAGGTAGTAGCTCAGATAAATTAAGCAGCAACAGGAAAACTTTGCTGCCTGATCTCATTGTATAAACATGGGGTGCTTAGCAGGACTTGTGAAATGAACTTTTGTAATGTGGTATTTGGGCTGCATCTAAAGGTCTCCACTGGTGCAGGGTCACACTGTGCTGAGGACTTTATAATATAGCATATTATATAAATACTCTGGATATAAAACCTGTGTAACAATGGAGCAGCAGGAATTAGTAAGATTATAAACTCAGTTATGAAGTGCTTTTCTTAAACCTTCTTTGAAGCCAGAAGGATTTTAAATGCAACAGTCCCTTGGCTTGAAGCTCAATCATTTCAACCTTTATTATTTGCTTCTTAAAGTTGCTGCAGACTATTGGCTCAGGTAGACTTCTTACATATTGGAGGCAAAAGACTTTGATTTAGCTGTTCACTCAGAGTCTACACAGGAGCCTAAATTGTACATAATCCTTAAGTACCCGTGCAGGAGCAGTGTGTTCCTCCTCTGATGCCATTGCTAAAGTTCTTCTGATTAAAGCACTTGGAGGCAACAAACTTCGCAGCAAGTTTCATTCTCTTCCTGCTCAGTCAGCTCAATAAATGTCTTCCCATGGTGAAGAGGCTGAGGGAATAAACTTTGAATTCCCAGAAAGCTGGGATTGAAAGTGGTGATTTTGACTTCTTTTCAGTAGCAAGAATGACTTTGATAAGCTGACCTGCAGAGGGAGGAGCCGTGCTGGCACACAAGCATGGCCATGTGGATTGCAGACACCTCTACATCTGCTGAATTGCAGAGGGCTGAGGGGCCCCCAGCCAAAATGCAGAAGAGGGGCTTCAGCTGCAGCTGAGGGCTCATATTTCCATCCAGGTGATGCTGGGCAAATGCACAGCTCTTTTCTCATGCAGTAGATGCAATATGTCCAACACACACCAGAGCCTCTGTACCTGTGCTGCAGCACAGCTGGTCTCTTACACATTAGAAAATACTTAAATGCTTTGAACAAATTTATTTTTCTCCACTAAAGCAACATTTCTTGAAGAGGAAAACAAAGTAAAAGCAAATTCCCCATCTGCTGAATTTGTTCCTCAGAGCTCCTAATTCATATTTCACACTGCATTAATTTGCAAAGGTGTGCAAGTGAAAGGTACAAAAACGATTTTAGCATTAGAGAAAAATGTCCTAAACCAGGATGCTTAGGTTCAGCCATCCAGCTAATGGAAGAGATTAGAATCTGCTTGGATTGCTGCTCTGGGAGTACTGATGTACAGGCAATGTCCTGCTTCTGAAAGGGCTCTTTAGCCTAGAAAAGGATAACAAGAACCAGTGTCTGGAAGTGAAGACAAACCTAAATTTGTAAAAAAGGATGTGTTTTCTATTAGCCTGATGATGTAACTGCTGGGAAAATTTCCCAAAGGAAATGATAGATTTTCTACTTATTTGTCCTCAAAGCCAGCACAGCTTTCTGAAATAGATGTTATGATCAAACATAAGTTTCTGGGCTAAAAAACAATATCTTTTTGTAAACTGGAAGAAGGAAGGACACTAAAGAGGACGAAATAGAGGATCAAATGTTTTATTTAGCATTTAAAGTCCTCCAAGTTTCTGAAGCTGCTCTTGTAGCTGCTGTAGCAGGGCTGTAGGGATGCATGCTTCTCTCCAACATATTATATATTCTTGCTATATGTTTGCAATCTATTATTTATTTGCAATTAGAAAGATTACCCTTTTCACTTTAATATTCAGCAGCATGTTGCATTTTTTAGGGAACAGGGCACTACCTTGGAGGGACAATGTATTCTCAGTGCAGTCATGTTTAACCTGGTAATGACATGACCCTAATCAGGGGCTTCAGATTAAGCTCTCTAAAGAAAAACGTATCAGAGAGGAATTTCATTCCTGTTGGAACTGAGATTACTTGAGTCGACTTCCAGTACGATTTCTTTCTCTTTCTAAAGAACATAAATCCTCTATCATTAGGGCTGTCTTCTTCATTAAGCATCAGGGGTATTGTCAACACAACTTTGCCAGGACTTTGCCTTCACTTTGGGTCCATTTACTTTTACAAGATGCCACACTGAAATCAGGTGTTTCCTGGCAATGTAGGATTTTAATACATAACCCTTTGAACATTCTCCCTTCCTCAAAAAGCATCCTCTGATTTTTCTGAAAGGCAAAAGCACTTCTCCTAGAAATCAATAAACTTTAGTGGAGATGAAAAGCACCATTGTCTTTTTTCATTTTAAATCCTATGAGAAAATCAAAGCCAAATTATTATGATCTGTTCTCAGGTTCTCTAACATTTGTTAACCAAAATATTGTCTCCTTCTTTCCACTGGGTTGTAGTAGAAAAAAAAAAAATCACAATCTAATATCAAGAGGGAAACTTGGTCTTAATTCAGGTCCATCTAAACAACTGCTTATGATACATTTGCTGGAAAATCATATATATGCTTAAATGTGTAGCTGAATCAGGACTTTCCCATGTCCTGTTGTGGACTACATTCAGCCCTTTTTCTCAAGCACAACTAGAGTTTGAATCTAGGAGGTGTTTCAGCTCATATTTAACCCTTCCCTACTCTCAAAACAATCAATCAAGATGCCTAAGAGAGGTGGAAACACCTCACTGCTCATGGCACAGGCAGCAGAGGGGTTCAAATGTCCCCAGACTGCCCCCAGCCCACTGTCCCCAGGCCCCTGGGAGTTTAACCCCTGTTTGCCAGCACTGGCAGAGGGGCACAAACCCCACTGGGATCAGCTTCCCAAGCCCCAGGGATCCCCAAACACCTGCAAACCTGGGCAGTGCTGCTGCTCCAAGGGAGGGTGGGAAGAGCTTCTGCTCTTCTGGCACTCTCTATACCAAGCCAGCACTGCAAACCCTGCCCCTTCCCAAAGGAAGAGTCCTTGGAAACCACTTATCCCAGCCCCTTCCATCACTACCCTGTCTTATTGAGGAACTTGCTATTTTGCCTGACTTTTGTAAGGATAAAACTAAAGTTTTTGTGGTGATAAAACTAAAGTTTCTGTGTTCTTACCTCTCCATCTATCACCACTGGAATAACAAAGACATAAAAGCTTAATGATGGGAGATGAAAATTATAAAAATCAATGGCAACTTAACCCTCTCCATCTGATTTTATCTCACACTCTCTCCCTCCTCTTTTCCCTGCTTACTCTTGAGAGTCAAGTTCTGCCAATTACCAGGCATCAACCAAATCAGAAAGAAATCATTGAGATATGTCTATCTGCAGATTTCCTTGTATTATTTTCCCCTCTGTTCTCTGTGCAAACCACCGGCAATTATTTTTTTTGCTTCTTTTTTCAGTCACTGTCTATTTCTTTTTCACCAGTTTAACAATTAATGCATCTGAATGCCATGCAGGATGCTTCAGGTACCACACAGAGAGCACTGAGCCCTCAAAAGTGAGGGTAGCAAAGACACAGTGCAGGAAAAAATAACAAAATATGATGTCTGCAGTGACAAGCTTTGCTCACACTGTGAAATGAATGAACTCCTTTCTTCATTTTAGATAAAATATTTTATGCTTAGAACTCCCCCACAGCACTTTTCTGCCTGGTTCAGAATTTAGATTATGGACATTTCATTTCTGTGACATGTAGTTCCATTTAGAGCACATCATTCCCTTTTTAACTGTATTTTGAGTTGGCCACAGTGGAGCTGCACCTCTGGTGTTCACCGCATGAGACCCAGTGGAGGGATGTGACACACAGAAGGGACATTTTGCCCAGGTGTCCCTAATTTCAGACACTGAGAATGAACTGCCCATGGGAATGAAAGAGAAGAATTCTATTACTTCCCCTTTCATTATCATCAAATTCACAGGAGTGAGGAGAAGGGATGGCATCCTTTCTCCTTCTTTCAATTATCCTCCCATGAAGTTTTTTTTCTCCTGAAAAAAAGAATTTTTCTTTTTTTTTCTTTGTTTTATTTTGTCTTTGTTTTTATTTTTGTGGGTTTTGTTTTGTTTTGTTTTCCTTTAAGGGCAGTTGCAATATTACTTCAAGATCTATGTGAGGGGCAGTGCCTAAGAAATATTCCTTTAGATTCCTCCTCTAACCTGTATATGATAAGGGCAATAAAGTGTGAATAAAGGACCAAGCTCTGTGTAAGAGTGTGGAGTAAACACATCTCCTCTGAGTAAGAAAGTGAGAGTGGATATGTACTAAAGGAGCCTGGATAATAATGCTGCTATAACGTGTAGGAGTAGATGGGTCATAAATCAACTTCATCGTAGCTGTAGGAAAACTGCCTGGAAAAACAATCTAATGCAGCTTCTCAATGGCAAAATTGCATAAGAAACCTCAGGCAGCCCAGCTGTAACTTCATAAGAAAATGAGATGTCTGTGTTCCCTAGACCTTACCTTTTGTCCAAACTAAATGTGACTACTTAAATTGCTCCTTTGATATGACTTGTAAGCATAAGAGTGGATGCACACATTCCTCAACAAGGAAAATTTACTTCTCTGCTGCTTGCATGCAGATGAAGATTTGATACTGAGCATGTTTTTAGTAGAAAATTGATTAATACAATATATTTGCAATGAATTTCCCTTCCTGATGCACCTCGCTGCACTAAAGTGGCTCTAGCAAGATTTGTTTAGAAAAATGAAGAAGGCAAAAAATCCATTGCAAATTTACATTTTGAGACCCTTGTGGTTTAGATCTCAGCCCAACCAGTTCTCAGGAGTTCCACTCTTGCCAGACAGATAGAATGACTTATATTCTGACCAGGTTTTTAATTCGAGTTGGCACAGCCCGAAAATGAATGGCCTTATTTCTGTCCCTGGGAAGAATAGAGCTGTATCTCTGTGTGCTTCCTCAAAGAACACTGTTAGAGCTGAGTGAGCCCTGAAGTGCTGGCATGGACAACCCCAGCCCAGGTAGCCACAAGCCAACTGCCCTCAGCAGTGCTTTGTCTTACCCATGCATTTTTCAGGAGGGCAGGAATTCTGTTAAGTGTTGCCACTGTAAACCTCAGCAGAAGAACACCTTTGATGTCAGCTGAGTAACTAAACCAAATTATACCCTCTGGGAGAGCAGGCCAAGCAGTTAAAAGCAGCGGACATGAGGTGAAACCCAGAGCAGCAATCCTCACATTGGCAGTACAGATGTTTTACAGGCACAGCTGTTCAGCTCTCCACACCTACAACTCCCACTGACATCACAGGGCAAGCATTTGCACAGGGGTGGTGGGATGAAGTTTGTGGTCATCTGAGATGCTGTAAAGGAGAGCTGATTGCTTTTTCTTTCAGAGGAAACAGAATAGTGCACAAGACAGCTCCAGTAATGAAAATGTTCGCCCTCACAGACTGCCAGGAAAAATAATCACTAGAAAATGGTGAGCCCAACCCGTGTTTCCAGTGCAGAAACCTTGACTCTTAAACAGAAGGCATAAAACATTTACCTCTGTTTGGAGCAGCAATATCCCAACAGTCCAAGCTCCTTTGCAGTCAGAGAAGAAACCAAGGGGGAATGGTACACTGACCCAAGAGTCCCCAGGGTCCCCAGTGTCCCAGGTTTTGAACTATTCTGAGGATTCTCTGTTGAATTTTCCTATGTAAGATTATATATATGTATTTTTTTTTTTTTTTAAATTCTGATCCCAACTAGAACCTTCAAATCCTCTTTTTGTTCTCTGTGTGTGTGTGTGTAAAGTACACTGTTTTGTTTCTTTTCTGGCAAGGCTGTCAGTTCCTTTGAGGAGCAGAAAGAGGGAACCCACACAGCATGTGGTGATAGTTCCCAAAGAAAGCTGTCTGGCTGTCCTGAAATAAAGAGACACAAAGCATTTGAGGAGAAATGCTGCAGATTAGAACCAAGGATTACCTCAGACACTACTTTTTTTTTTTTTTTTTCCTCAGAATATATTTTAAACACTCAACAGGACAAGATATTTAAACATATACTTAAAATAGTGAACATTCCTGTGTGAATAACTGAAATCACTCAATCTAGTAACCTCTCAGATTCTATATGCTAAATAATGCAGTTATAGTAGATCTGCTGGTGCATTCATATCCCAAAGGTACCTGGAATCCTGTACCACAGCCCTCAGTCTGAGTTCTGACCTGGCTGATGCTCATGGCACCACCTCCAACAGTGTCTCAACTACCCCTAAAACTTTTTGCCTCTTTAGGATCATCATCACATTTATATGCAGTGCAAATGCACTTGAACAGGACTGCCTCAAGCCATCTCCTTCAGGTGTGCTCCTTCCAAGGCTGTGCTGAGCTGTGCTGGTTATGAATGGCCCCTGCCAAGAGTTTTGCTAGGAGTGCTTGTTTCCAGCCTTGCTGGTGGTCAAATTCCTGACAGAACACCAAGAAACCAAGAGCTCTGCACCTTTAAATCAAATGCCATTGAAAATTACCAGCAGCCTCCTTACCCCTGGTTATCAAAAGGCCTTGGGAATGAATACTTCAGTGACAAACAGCAAGAGCTGCCAGGAGAGCCTTATTCGCTGCCTTTTCTTTGCAATGACTCACCTGGTGACCACTGACCCTCTGATCTAAGTTTGGGAGTTGTTAACATAGTGCAAGAGCTTAGAGCAGGACAAGGTATCTGCCTAACAGCATGGAGAAGGCACGAGAAATTTGCTTATCATTTAAGTGGATTTCCTATGTGCCTGGTGTTCTTGGTTCTCAGGCAACCTCAGCTGCAAGTGCAGATTTAGATAAATCGTGGGGAACTACACATTTTCAGAGATGAATCACCTGACATATTTTAGATGTCTATTCTACAGTGAGATTATCAACTCTTAGAGTCCACTGAGTGACAGATGAGTTCTGCATTGACAAGAAAGTGAGCCTTAATGTAACTCACAGGGAGGTAACTCCACTGTAGCTACCTCCCTCTAGGCAGATGAGTCCCATGCTAAATACCTGTCCCAGCAAACTCAATCAGTCTGAGCCCCAGGATTTTTGACTCAAGCAACATGTGAAAAGTGAGTGTGCCTTAAACCAACATTTTGAGATCCCTCTGCTTACATTTAAGTAATATTGCTGTCAATAGAAGGAGGGTTGTTTCATTTCATTAAGCAATTGAGTACCTGTTCTGTAGATCTTATATTGGGGAGAAAAGCAGTTGGGTATCCAAGCCCTATAAATCAGTTAAATCACTCTCCTTATCTTGGTATATGGAGTGGCTACAACAAAGAATTTGGCTGATCATCTTTCTTCAGCTATCAGCTGCTCTGGAGCAGTGGAAGATTTCCATCCTTTGCAAAGAGCTCTGCAGCTGCCAAACGTCTAAAGCAATTCAGGAACCTGTCATGGGCTTTCCTGTGGCAGCCGTGAGTGAAGTCTCGCTGCAGAGGGGAAGGAAATGAACTTGCTTTGCTCTTTTAGTATGGATGTAATCAGCATCATTACCCAAGGGAATTGAGCTGTAAATCGAATGTCAACTTCAAGGTTAGTATCATCCAGAGGACTTCCTAGGGAGAGACAGATTCACTGTGATGAAGTGTTTTGAGTTACTACTGTAGTGTTACTCTTGACTGTGTAGCCCTGCAGCTACAGAAGCTGTTGCCTCAGTGGACATTTTCTGCCTGTGGCCCCTTAGGAAGGTGATTTGGAAGACTAGGACAGTGTGCACTGAAAAGCCACACGTCAGAGGAGAGGCTGAAGTGTAGTGCTGGGAGTACAGTGTTAAACTGCAGTGCTCCTTAGCCTTCATGCTCCCAAATCTGAATAAGAATGTGTCTTCATGATACATTCAGTTCAGGGTGAAACTTGAGGTAGCCCCTTCTACACCTGCAGCACCACATTTTGCTCTCCAGCTCAGCCTGCTTTTCACATGCCCTTATGACAAGATTTAACCTGCAGTATCCAGAGCAGTGACCACTGCCAGAGAAATCTGAGCCAGTGAATTCCTCCATTTTGGCTCCTTAGTCCTGACAGTTCTTTTGAAGAACAACCTTTTTCACCTGCGGCTCCTTCAAGTTCCTTCAGGAGCTCTGAAGTCAGACATGGCTCTCTCCCATCTCTAGGTTCATATCTGGGAGTAGGTGTGTGTCTTTCCCTCTGTTTTTCCTTTTCTACTCCTGCATTTCTTCAGGGAGTGTTGTGGTCCCTTAGCAACCCCAGGGCTACAACTGTCTGTGAACATCACCACAGCCAAGCAGGGTTCACCAAAAGACCTCACTCCTACAGGGTAGAATCTTTCCCACTTTAGAGAGTCTTGAGCAGTCCTCTCCCTTCTCTGACTGTCTGCTGCCTCCCAGCACAGTGGCCTAATGAGAGATGTCTTGAGCTGACTCTTCCTCGTTCTTTAGGATGGGCTTGCACACAGCTCCCAAGATGGGCTCAACGTTTGCCATAACCTTTAGGCACAAGGTTATTGGTGGCCGATGGATAGGGGTTTAAACACCTGTTAAAACTTAGTGCAAGTTCTTTGTCCTATGATGACTGGTTATGGATTATACTGGAAAGATGGTATTTCTGAAAGAAGACAGAGAGGTTTCTCCAGATCTTCTGTTTCCAAAAGCTGCATTCATTTTCTTAATTCCCTTTCTTATGAGCCTGAAACTACATCTCTCAAAATATCTTTCTGGTGAAGGCAGGAATTTCAGCACTCAGAGATGTTATGGGCAGTGGCCTCATATTTATTGTAACAAACAGAGGGACTCCACTGAGCATGGGCTGTGAGTGGCTACAGGTGTAGGAAACAGGGGCACTCTCCATGGAACATGGTTTTACATCACAAATCAAAACACAAGACTGCACAATATAGTCACAGTGTAACCAAAGGTGCTGTTAAGCAGCAAAATCTCATGAAAGAGACATGAGGGGGTTTCATTTCCTTTCCCAAGACTGCTGAGTGTGTTTCATCTTGAAGTATGAAATCTGGTTTATTTTACTAACAAATCTCAATCCCTAATTGGCCAAAAGGCTTCAGATGTTTTTTCCCCTTTCCCGTGCCCATTCCCTTCCCTTTCTTTTTTTCCTCTCTGAATAACTTGAAAGTGAATACTCATGTTTATACACCTGTGAATGAATATTTTTCTGTCTAACTCAAATGACTCTACTCCCAGTACATTATTTTATAGTTTGCCTTCAAGTCTGTATACTTGCTGATGTTGAGTGGACATTACAGAATCTTCTATTGGAATTTCACCACATTTTCTAAATTCTCAGAATGAATTAGCACAGTAATTCCTTGTAATAATAATAATTCCAAGAGGACAAATTTTGCCCTTGTTTTATTCCCATGTAAACCCACGGGCAAAATTTCAGTCACAATACTTCAAAGCAAGTTCGGGATAACAAATTTTCAATTTTGCAGAGCTCGCAGGACCAGATTTCTCCAATCTGAAGCTGGGCCTAAGGCATACTTAGGCACATGGAGTCAAATCATGTAAACTTCCATTTATGAATGATAGGACTTACACATGCAAGGGCTGTTGTTGTTGTTGTAAATAAACATCCTGTGAAGGCACTTGCAATTATCTGCAGGAATAGTGGATCTTTTTTCTCACCTGATGGCTTTTTCTACCATATTTAGGTGAGAAATAGATTTCAGCATGACTTTTGCATAACCCTTTTTATCATAACTGCATGACTCCTTCCCCCATGTTTGGCTCAGATGCTGACTGTGCACCTCAAGATCTTGGGCTATTAGCTCTGCTCTCTCTCTAAAGGAAGTTTAACATCCTACAGTTAGGCTGAAAAATGGGTAGCATGTGTGTTTCACTGTACCCTACTAAGTTCAATTTCTGCAATATAAATTCAATTGCTATTACATAATGCAAGCCAATAAGACTGGGAACCACTTTTGTAAAAAACCAGATAATAGCTTCTCCCTGGATTGCTTCTTGGCATAATAACCTTATTTGGTGGCATCTCATCACAAGACTGATGAAGCCATGCCTCTTTGTGGAGAATGGGTAATGAAGCACTGCAACAAGGCCCTGACATAGTTTAATTTGGAATAAAATGCATTTTATGCTAACTCATAACATACAGGACTGGAAAGAGATTTGCAGTGTAACACAGTTCCCTCTTTCTTTCCTGTTACTTTTTTTAGCATACAAATTAATAATCTGTAACATACTATTATAATAATTGGAAATCTAGTATATAACAGGCATGAACATAATTTCAATGAAGCAGAGCTGCATGGTGTCATCAAGAAGTCTTTACTTTCATGGCCAAGTATAGTCAGTCATCATGAATATATTTGTGTGAGTTCCTGGAGTCAGCACTATCCTGATATGGTTCTGTATATCTGTATTAATTATTGATGATATTGAGCTAAACAAATATTGATGTATCTTTCATCAATATAATTGCCTTTGGAAAGCTTTTGTTGCCTGCTGCACTGATTCCACAGGTCAAGTAGTGACAGTGCTGACCAGGTCCTATTTCTTCCTTTGGACAGGATGTGTGGAGAGGTTGGAGTAGTCTAATGGGCTCCCTGGCCTGCTTGGCCCATGAAGGATTTGAATACTTTGCCCTTGCAATCTCCTCAGCGTCCTGTGCAATACCTCAGGAGGAATTTCACTACCCAAGTAGGAAGGTGTCTGCACCAGCTGGTAGGAGATCAGCAGGCAAAGCTGTTTCCTAAACCAGCTCTCTCCATGGTCCAGGAACTTAATGCATCACTTTCCTCCATTCAGAATTAATTCCTGAGCCCTATTCTTTCCTTGAGAAATACAGCAGAGATCAGCAGTGCCTTACAAAGGACACTGCAGCAGGGCCAGGCTTACATGTCACACACACCCCGTGGGGGATAATTCAGTCTCCCAAGGAGCCGCATCACCTCCGAGCACATGAAATCCTTTAGTGCTCATTTTCTGTGGACTGGGGGCAAACCAGCAGCCTCCTACTTCTCCTCAACTACTGCCAGAGAGTGCCTAAACCAGCTGCTTGAGCTATGCTGTTGGATCTAGAGGAACTTTATCCAAATGCTATGGAGAAGCTGCTACAAGATTAAATGGGAGTGACTGTCTTGGTTCCCAGCTCTCCTTCCCCTAAAGGAACCCCATACACATCCCAGATTCACCTTTGGCCTCAGGGTAGGAGAGGCACCCATAATATCTGCAGTAAAAGAAAGCTGAACCCAGGACCCTGGGTGGACAGGATAAAGCTGATTATTTCTGAAAGATGGAGAAAATGCTTAGGCCAGGTTTTGAAGGAATACAACTGATGATTGTTTTCTGCAGGACAAGGTGCCTGTCAGCCCAGGGTGAGAGAGACAGATGGACAAACACAGCTTTCCTCATGTTCTCCAGACAGTTCTCCTAACTCTCCCTCAGCTGAGAACTGGGATATTTAGGGACTTTTAGCATTCAAATTAAACATATTCCTCTTTACCCCTGGGATGAACAAAAAGACGACAGTGAGAGTTGAGGCTTTCTTTGGATCTAGTCTCAGTTCTCTCCCTCTGTAACAAAGGAAAAAAAAAAGCCTTTTTGAGTGTAAACACACTGAAAACTGCAAGAAGCATAGTTAGATGTCATGGTAATCGGAACATTGACTCAGCCCGGCAGAATCAGATTCCAGGGAAATCTCTTTGCCAGAGAAAATCAATCTGAAGGAAAAATCAAATCAAAATCATGAAGAAAACAAAATTACAGTGGAGAAAATTCTAGTACCCCACTTCCCAGAGCCTATAAAAAGAACAAACCTATTCGACACTCCACCGAATTGGTATTATCTTCTTATCAAACACACTGAAAGAGAATGAAAAGCCAGTGGTTTTATTTACACAATCTACATTTGTACCTGTTTGGGTTTTTTGGTTGGTTGTTTTTTGGTTTGGTTTTTTTTTTTTTATTTTGCAAGGGGTCCAAGCCCAGCAAGAAAATAGCATGAATTTCAATTTTTTGCTGATTGAAATAAAAGATTGAATCCTTGTAATCTCTACTATTTACTATTTTTTATTTTTCTATTCAGAGACACTTTTAAGTCATAATTTCTGACTACCTGAGTTGACCTAAAATCAGGTTGCTACATATGTTTAACCTTCTTTTTCTGTATCCTAATAACCTTTACAGCCTAATGAACTTCCTGTTTAGTCAACAGATTTTTCCCTATTCAGTCAAGCTTACTGAGTTCACAGGAATGCTGGACATTGCACTCAAGCTGTCACAGATGACAGCTAAAAACTGCTTAGGTCTAAAACCTAAATTAAAAATAGTTTCAGTATGAAACTTGAAAACTAGCCAAAGACAAACTGCAGTTAACATTTTCTAAACCACTCTAAGGCTATAAAGGTATAACTCAGTAAGAATAAAAACTCCAATCATTCTCTGGAGATCAAAATGGGTTGGACTTTATCATGCAGAGAACAAGTAGCCAATAGGCTGAAATTAGGATCACCCACTTGTAGACTCACAATAAATCTATATCATCATCTTCCATCCAGAATTACCAGCTTCAGAAGAAGTTAAATAGGTACTGGCAGTTGGTCCTTCAACTCAGTTTGCTAAATATGTAGATACAAATATAAATATAGATGTAGGTAGACATGATTGTGTTGTGAATGTCTCTGTTAATGACTATTGATCTGTTTGTCTCGAAAACTTTCTGCAGGAACTGGACATTTTTAAGAAGATTGCATGGAGAGATAAGAGTCTCAGAGTTATTATGAGATTCGTGTAAATAGCTGGCCCAGGAGAAGAAGGACCAAAACTAAAGCAATTCCTTACAGACAAAAGGGATGCAGCATGAAGCCAAATTGTACTGGAGAACCCAAGCCAAGGACAACTGTTACAAACATACCAGCAGGAGAAAATGCTTCAGCTGAGCCTTTCCCTATTCTGGAAACCAGAGCCTTCCTAAGAGCCCAGTTTCCATTTCCTTAATACTTGTGGTGTCTCTCACCTGAATTCCCAATGTTCTTTTTTCCATTAATAAGTTTTCTATTTTCGTTTTGATGCATGGTATGAGAGAAATTAAAAAAAAAAATACAAACAAGTGAAAGAAAAAAGCATAATCTGGATGTAGATTCATGGTTTATGGTTGGTGGTTTTTTGGTGAGCATCACTCGTTTTTTTTGTGTTTCTGCATGTTTATTTTTCACAGGGGCACTATTTTGGCAATTTCCAATACTTAGTTTAGGATCTCTGTTTCCAAGAACTGGGTGTGGCCCTCAGTGTCAAATGGGTGATTTCATTTATTGCAGTGAATACTTTAGAACAAAAAGTAAGAGCAGTTGTGTTGCTGATTGTAACACTAAAGAAATTTATGTGCTGAGTCACTCTTAATAGTCTTTGTCCACATAACTAAGGTGAGCTGGGCACTCTGCTGATTCAGCTGAGCACTCTCAGCCTCTGGGTATGACCAGATCCCATCTGTTCTGGACAAGGCACAGAAATCCTGATCCCTCCTCTACCTTTTACCATCCCACAGACCCATCCTGAAATGTCCTAACCAGAAGTTTTTCTGAGAAGAACCTAGGACCAGAGCCAGTGACTTTAAACAACAACTGGAGTCCAGCTCTTTTGCAACAAATAAACCTGTGCTTGCAGAGATTGCCAGTGCTGCTTCTGTCTAACTTTTAATGAAGAAAACAAAGGGTTTCTATTTGTAATATCTTAATAACATACCCCCCAATCAGTCCTGCACTGATTAATTCTAAGTGTAACAGGTCAGCAAAAGCACCCCAGAGGTTTAATTTATTTGTCAGATTAAGACCATGTGTGTGTTGTTGCAGAACCTCCCATGTGTAGTAGTGCCAGGTTAATGTGTTGGGCTTAACTGTAATGCTTGAGTCGATTGTTTTGGGTTTTTTTCCATTTTGAATAACTCATCACTAAAAGGATCAACTTAACTTCCCCCTCCCTTCTCTAGACAGACTGCAATTAACACAGACCACAACCCCTATGAGGTTTTACAACTTTAGGTACAAAAGCTACTCTGTTTTTTGTTTTATAAGTCTGGACAGTATTCCCTCAATATTAGTTAGAATTAGAGCCTGATTGTATTACAAGATTTTTCATCTTATTGATGAATTCTTTAGCATTCCTATAAAGCATCTGTCCTGATTTCAGCTAGGAAAGAGTTTTCTTTCTTGCAGCAGGTATAATGTTGTGGTTTGGATTGACTATTTGCTGTATCAACATCATTACAGTAAAATCACCCAAAAAAAAAAAAAAAAAAAACCAAAACAAAAAAACAAAAACCAAACCAAACCAAGAATGAATTTTGGTGATAGAACCAGACAAACACAGTGGTGATGGAATCAGAACTGGCTTCAGCCTGCAGCAATCAGACTGTGTGTTTTTACTGAAACACAGAAAATGTAATCATGATTAACTGGGATGAACTGGAAAATGTTGGACTTGGGCGTGAAGTAAAAGTATAGAATAAGGGGTGGGTACTGCTCTGGTTTTAGCTGGGATAGAGTTAGTATTCCTCCTGGTGTCTGGTACAGTGCTGTGTTTTGTAATAATGTTGGCAGCTGCAGTGCATTTGCATGGCAAGGGTTTGGTAGAGGGGACGAGAGACCTTGTGTGTTGGACTGACCATAACCCCCACTCCCTGTGCCCTTGTGCTGCTGGGGAGGAGGAAAAAGAGAATTTGGAACTACAGTTAAGCCCAAGAAAAAGGGAAGTGTGGAGGGCAGGTGTTTCAAGATTTAATTTTTATTTCTCATTCTCCTATTCTCTTTGATTGGTAACCAATTAATTTCCCCAAGTCAAGTCTGTTTGGCCTTTGATGGCAACTGGTGAGTGATCTCACTTGTTTTATATATTCTAACACCTTTACTAATACTGCTGCTTCTACTACTATTATTATTATTATTGTTGCTGTTGTTATTGCTATTATTATGGTTATTGTTATTATAATTATTATCGTTATTATCATCCCTTCTTTTCTGTTTTATTAAACTGTATTTATCTCAACTCCTAAGTTTTCTCACTGTAACTCTTCCAGTTCTCTCTCCCATCACACTGCCAGGGGAGTGAGCAAGTGGCTGCATGGATTTAAGCTGCTGGCTGGGATCTGTCTGTGCAATCATCATAGTGCAAATTATTCCTCTTCGATCTCTTACATGGAGGTGGAGGGACAGCCCAGACACAGTCTGTGCTTCAAAGCGACTGCCTGTTAAATATTGATTCATTTAAGCTAACAAGCACCTTCTCGTCAAGTTTCCGTTAAGCTCCTATGTGATTTTCACTTTTTATTACGAAGTCCATGTAGAGAAACTTATTTCTGTAAATGGTTTGATAAAGACATGAGAAACAGAATGCAGGAGGGAAAAAAAATAATAAGAAAAGGCACTTACACCTGCACAGCAATGCATGATTAGTTTTTCTGGTAACTGCTATAGCAAGGATTGCTTCATTTGCTGCCCTGGATGCAGGGAGAATCTGTCATCTCAAATGTTTTCTCCTGCTGTCTATTAATTCTCCTGAATGTATTTGCTGTGGGATATGCCATTTTGTCTTCCCTGGCAACTAAAATGTTCCCATGCAAAGCCACAATAATTGTCCCTGGAGAGGTAATATAGCCTGCCTTAAAAACCAAAAAAACACCCTGAAACCCTAAAACAGGCAAAAAGTAAGCCCCTGATAAACCATAACAGATGTAGAGGCTGGAATGCCCTTTTAAATACAATATGTTATAATGTGTATTTTCAGAATTTGTACTCTCAGGGTGCTCTCAGATGTAATAGACTTTGTACATGCCTGATATCCCTTGGCAGGAGGAGGCTTTAGAGGCACTGTGAACCCAGACTTAACCTGGGGAGCTGGAAATGCCACCTTGTTGTACTGATGGAAGGGCCGACCCAAGGCACCATCTGAGGTTTGACTGAAGCTTCAGTTTTTAGGGGCCTCGCACACCTGACCCAGCCACCAGGCCCTTCCCTGAAGCTGGTTGGGTTGGATGACCTGATGTAACTCTCTGACCTGTTGTAACTCTCTGACCTGTTGTAGCTCTCTGCTCACAGGTGGGAAGCGCTGGGGTGAGATGGGATTGCAGCTGAAGAGCGGAGGATCCAGGAAAAGAAACTCAGGTGAGTCTGAACAAATTGCTCTGAGGATGAGATGGAGAACCTGTTCAGAGCCCCCTTTAATCTAAATTCATGCTGTAACTAATATGATGCTAAAATCAGGCTTCAGTACAAAACTGTGATATATAAACATAAAAGGGTGTTTTGTTCAGTGTATAAAAAGCTAAACCCTGCTGCCAAAACCTGTGCTTGAACTCTTCTGAGGCCAGCCCTGAAGCTCTCAAGCTGCAGAAGGTTTTGTGAGAAATGAACTGTAGAATGCAACAATTTTGTGGCTGATGTGAAATTGCCAGCTTCAGCTGCCTTTCAGAGTTCATCTTTGAGGTGAAAGTCCTCTGTTTGAGGCTTTCTGGTCCCATCTGCTTGAGCTGCAGAGCCACCAGTCCTGCTCTGCTGACTGCTTTGTCCAGGTGCAGGTGACAAAAAAAACTTGCCCCAAACTGTGTATTCAAGGCTAAATCCTGCCCTCTGGTGCTCTGCTGCTAAAGGGGTAAAGAAAACTTGATAAATCTTTCTCCTTAAGTACAAAATTGATGTACCTCATTTACTCCTGCTTTTTCTGTCCATCAGGCTGCAGCAGTCAATGCAACCTCTCAGCAGATGTGTTGCAGAGCAGAGCATTGGTGTTAGGGAGGTCTGTAGCATTTCTGTTGTGTTTTTTTGACGTGTGTCTCTGAGTACTTCCTGTGTTTGGGTTGTTTTTTGTAAGCAAGGTGAAATGCTTGGGAGGTGGCAGATGGAAGATGAGGAGGCTGCCTGGACAATCACTCCAAACCTCATGGGACAGCTTGAGGATTTTGGGGCCCTGTTGTTTTGTGTGTGTGCTGTAGAGTTCTCTAGAAAAGTATTTTTAGGCTCTTTGACTTCTTCAGAGCTTGTGAAGGCTGTGATGGGGACAGAACTCCAATGCAGGGTCCCAGCCAACAATCTGGGTTGCTCCACAGTGTTGAAATGAGGGACAATGGATGTTCCACCCTGGCTTGTCTCTTATCAGCCACAGCTGTATCAAACCTCCCAGACCAACCCACTGTCCCTAGACAGATACTACAAAAAGACAACATGGTTTGATTGCTTCTGAGCAGCTCTTACTGTTTACCTTCATCAGATTATTTGTGTTGCTGTACACCTGGCTGTGGTTTTCAAATACTGGAGTTTATTTCATTTTATTTTTGGCTTGTGAAAGATGGAGGTTTGAAGAGTGGGTCTTGGAAAACAACAGGCAGTCTTCATGCAGAGTTAGAGGGGGGTTTGTAATTGTCCCTAACAAATGGGCAAACATCCATCCCTTAAATACATTGTACTGATGTAGTTAAAAGAGAATATTTTGCAGGAAATGATGTTGTCTTAGAGTTTGGCATTAAAAAGGTTTTTGAATCACTCAGTTTTTTAAACTCTCCCATCCTTGTCAAGAATAGGAGGGCAAAGGGAAGGCAAAGTCCTTTCAAACCAGAAGGCATTGAGTAGTCAGAGGTGTGGGGGGCTGATTACCTCCTGGGGGGCTGTGTCATCGAGTACCACACACTGGAAGGACCTCCTCAAGCTGGTGGGTCATATGTTTCTCATCCTTTGCCTTGATTTCTGCTCCAAGCTGACCAAATAAACAGTTAAAAATGCAATTCAGGGCTCAGAAGCTGCTACATGAACTCTTCAGGAGCCTAATGCAAATCTTCTTAAAAGCACCTGATTTTAGGGAGTGAAAGCTCACGGCTCAGCACTTTGTGAAAATGAGGGAGGTCTTTTGGGCTGGTTGTCCAGTAACTGAAGCGTTCAGAAGAGCTGATCTGGTTTCAAGAATCTTGGCTTAAAACATCTTTTTGCTATTCCTTTTCCATCTAAGCAAATGCTTTAGTTGCCTCGGGGATACTCTGTGTGTGTGTGTTGAGCATCCTTCATGCTAAAAACTAGTTCACACAGAACAAAAATGAAAACTAAGGCTGCTTGGGAATTTTCCATCAAAATTGACTGTTGAAAAATACTGTGTTTTTATCCTAGTAAGGGCAGGGTGGATTTCCTCACCTCCTCAAAGAAAAAAACCCAATGGTTTTCTAAGTGGTGGGGGAAGAATTTAATATTTTTTGTTGAAAAGTTTGAATGTTTTGATTTCAAATATTGTTGTGCCTTACAGAAATTCTTATTTGGTAGCTCCAAGTCTCCTTACGCTTCTCTGGTGTCCAGGATCCACTGAGGAACTGCAGAGCCACTGCTGGGTTTCTGGTGCCTCTCCAAAAGGCAACAGTTCTGCAACATGTTGGGTGAAGAGCAACTGAGAAGTCCAGGGAAATGGACTTGGACTGCTGCTCCTATGAGCAACTCTGTGACAGTCATTGCACCTACACTTCACTTATTTTAATGAGATATTGTGGATCTTAATTATTTTTTTAATATGATGTTTTTCAGGTTTTGGTTTTCAAAGGTATTCCAAAACAAAAAGTCCCCTTCAGTTTGCTCTAAAGAGAAACAGAAGTAGTATCTAGTAAACATTTTAAGTTAGCATGGCATTTGTGCATTGTTTGGCAGCTGTCAGAAGTGACCTTAACTTTCAAAACATGTAAGTGGTGACCAGTGGAAGGGTCAGCAATGCTCTTTGAACTTGTCATCCAGATCAGGCATGGCTAAAATGTTGCACTGCCTCGTGGTCAGCAGGATTTTAGCATCACTGCCAAAACCCCTCTTATCCATGTGAATAGCACTGGAGCTTTAACTAGATAGATGTCCCTCATTTTCAGTGCAGATATACCAATCTTTCATCTGCTTCACACAGCTTGCTCCCTCTGCAAAGGTGAGATTTGAATAAAATTATTTCTCTTTGATTTATTAAATTAAAAGGGCTCATGTAGCCTTAATCTAGCCTGAAGAATATTTGATGGCAGGGTTTATTGGATGATTTTTCTTATGTTTATAATCTATATAAATTATGCAATATTTTTGTAACATGTCATGTATCATGATGTGATTTAATATCCCATATATATTCTGGTGCCTGAAAGTAATGTGGAGAGATGTCTTTGAAAGGCCATTAAGTATAAATAAATTAGAGTGAGAGCTAGAGTGGTGCTGATGAATAACATTTCTTGATAAGGAGACCTCGTAGACTAAATGGAATGAGTAAATTATTACTTAATAATGCCATGCTTAAAACATTCCTAATAGTTACAGCATTCACCTGGGAGTGTTCATGCATCTGGCCAAAGAACTGCTTATCCAGCAGCTGCACAGCGTAAAATAAAATGCAATTCCAGAAGCAGGCACAAACCCTAAAAATACTGAAAAAAAAAAGCTCTTAGAAACGAAACTGTGGATGTTCACCCTGGACTTGTGTTCTCTGGCCTTGTAAGCCCTGATTTCTCCACTGGGGAAGTTCAAAACTTTCAAAGGATGCCTCGGCTGGGGCTTTCTGGTACTCAGTGAATTTAGAGCCTCTGAGACCTACAAAATATAAAAGTGAGGTTGGCTGTTTTCTAACTAACTTGGGTGTTTTGCTTCCACTAAATTCCTTTACCAAATCCAGCAGGTTATCTGTGCCCTAAGGGTGTGAGAGCAGCTGCTTGGCTGACCTGCAGCTGGAAGAAAATGTGGATGATCCAGGGAGCTGAAAAGACTCGGTGGATCAGCAGCCGAGCCAAAAGCAAAGCCTGGATCCCACATTCCATGCTTGTGCTCAAGTGTTTGAGAAACCACATCCTCCTGAATGATGGCAGTGAGATGAGATAGGCAGGCAGGGAAAGGCAGGAGGAGTATTGTGGGAGAGCAGAGGAGTGCAGCATTGTAGGGTTAATTGTTTGCTTTTTAAGCTCTCTTCTTCCATCACATCTTGGGCGAAAAACAGAGAGGGTAAAAGAACATTTGGAAATTGTAACTGAGGAGACAGGATGGACTTGGTTGAGATTAGAGCTGCTGTGAGTGCACTAAAAGAATCAAGACAAGAAAAGGGTGGAGCTTTTTGGCTCTCACACCCTCCTGAAATTCTCACTGGTCACCTTCTTTCAGGACTGGTTTTGCCACCAGTCAGGGCAGCAGGCTGAAGATGGCTGAGGAGATGCCATGAACTGGCTTTGAAGGCACAGAACTGAAATGCATTCTTCCTGAGGAGAGGATATTGGGCCAAGCTGGGCTCTGTGTTGGCAGCAGCAGCTTGGGTATTCTCCCTGTTACAGTGAGCATGGATATGTCGTGATAGGGTCTGTTGAGCAAAGATTTCTCTTCATGATCAAGGTTTTGGAGCCCTCCAAACACCTCTTTTTCCCTGCCTGTTGGCAAATCTGGAAGTTTTTAGAGATGACTCTGTTCTGGGTAGGTTTAATGTTTCCATCAGTGTTATTCTACACTGGCATTTTCCCCATCATTGCCTTAACTTTGATTAACCTCCACTGTGGTAGCAATAAAATGAGAGTGGAGGCTGTCTCTTTGCAGTTGCACTGCAGAACCACAGAACACAGCATGGCAGAACATGTCCAAGTGCTGCTGGGGTTGTTCCTGCTTTCCAGAGTTTTTCTGAGTCCACATCAGTCCCAGAAGTGCTGCAGCAGTAGGAGGTGCTCTTTTCTGCACTTTTCTGTAGTGTGAGAGGCCCCAGTGTGTGCTGGCGGGTTTTTACCTAAATTGCTGAAACGGAGACCAAAAGATCCTGTGAGCCACCTCTGTGTTGCTGTCATGAGAAGAACTCCAGCAATCAAACCAAACTCTTCATTAGCTGTGTCCACTTGAGTGGATTCAAAAAGCTCAGTCAGGCTCCTGGCTATGACTAAACCATCTAATTATAGCCTTCCCATGCTGTGCTTTTTGCATTCGTTCCTGATCCATCACTGCATTGATTTCTGGAATTGTGTTCTTTAGCACTCCATGGTCTCAATTTTCACATCCTCCTTGTCTCCCGTGCTCTCAATTTCTCTGCCCTCACTGCATGTTGACTGCTCATCTTTCTGTTTTCCTTAAACCAGGCTTTAAACCACAATTCCCTTCTGGTGTGGAGGGCAAGGTGAACCTTGATGGTTTGTGCAGCACTTTGAGCTCTGTGCAGGTGCCAGCTCACATTTCGGGTTCTGTGTCCCTGTACTGCGGCTTTGACCTGTACAAAACAGATGTGCTCTTCTGGTTACATCACAAGTGATGTCAAAAATTACTGGGCCAGGAGGTGTTGGACTAACCTCGGGCAGCTTCCTACTGGAGAAAGAAATCAGTGGTGCTGTGTCTTTGCCATGCTATTGGGAAAGCCTCAGAACCCCTGCAGTTCACAGAGCAGTGTTACCATGCCCCAGACAGCTCAAATTTAGATCAAAACGGACTCTTGGGAAGAACTTAAAGCATTAAGAAATATTTCAAAGGTCCTCATCTAAATCTAACCTGGAACTTGGAACAAGATGAATTTAACAATCTTGGCAGTCCTGTGTTTTTTCTTTGAGTTTTGTGACACTGGATATTTCTTCAAAAGACTCAGCTTTTGGAGTCAGAATAAATATGTAAAGCTCTGGGTTTCAGTTTTGATTTTCACTCAGCTTTACAGAGTTCATCTGCAGAGTATGAATTAGAAGAACTCAAAAAGTCCTGCACACATTATTAAATTTTGTGACATAACTTTGGCTTTAAAGTTTTGTTTTGTTTTTAAGTCTTATGTCATGATTGCATGGATTTCCTTGCATTCATTTTGCATAGCTTTAGCTCAGCTCCAAAGACAGATTACTAAATGTTCCCAAAAAGTATAACTGAGATTCCTTTTTAATACTCTTCTCAGCCAAGCTTATGTATAATCCTTTTCAAAGTGTAAAATGCCAAGGGATGTTTATATGCTACAGCTTATATGACAGTATATTGTTGTTCCTTCACACTTCACTAAACAGTCTACGAATACTAATCTGTAAATCACTCACTTTTCTCACAGGCACTGGAAAACTCTGTGCTGTTTGTGGCATTGTCTGTTCCTTTCTAGATGTAGAAGCCACTGCACTTTAAAAAACAACAGACTAATGGTTTCACTGTTGGTTTTCTGCAGAAATTAGGGGCCTTCACTGAAACAGGGGCCAAAATGATGGTGGGCACTGTAGAATTGCACAGATATGTCCGACTTCAGGGATGTTGGAAGCAGATGGGCAGAGGTGGGACCTGTCTCAGTGCAGGAGCACTGAAGGGCAAAGAAGACTGGTGGGTGAGGTTTTTGTTTTGTTTTGTGTTGTTTTTTGTTTTTTCCCCAGGACCATGTAGAGAGAGCAGAGTTTCTCTTAGCAGTGTTTAATATTGAATCAATTTCTTCCAAATTTCAAAGGCTGCACTACTACTATGTATTCAGTATTTCCTTTCAAAGGTGGGTTAACATCAACATGCTTGCTGACATTTTTGAAAGCAAAAGCCTTTTTCCATGAATTCTCCCTGATATCTCAGTTGGAAACTGCTCTTTGCTATAGAGAAGGGAGGTCCAGTGCCATGAGATTTGTTTTGGTGTTAGTGGAGAATGGAGATGCCCATGAGTGGGGCAGGCATTAAGTGGAAAAACAAGAGAGAGCAGGAGATTTTCCTTGTGTCTTTCCTGGCAGGGAATAAGACAAAATGTGCCCTGTAGTGAAAACAGACTCCCTGTCTGCTCTAACTGGCTGGTTAATGAATGGAAGGGAGATTCTCCTCAGAAAGGGCAGTGGAGTGGTGTCTTCTGCTTTACTTCAGAACAGAACTGATAAACCCAGTGGCACAACAGTCCCATGATCAGTCTGAAATGCACAGAATTTGTTGGGCAAGAAAGAGAGAAAAGAGTGCAGATTCTTCACCTGCTCCATGTGGTTGCCAGAAAGGTTTGCCATGGATTTGAAATCTCTTTGAGCAGTTTTGCTTGCCTATCTCTTTTTTTCCCCCAAATTTCTTCTTCTCACTTGTACAACTGCAAATAAGTCCAGGGATTTCTGCATGTCTCCATGCAACAAACCATACAGAGAGTGTATAATGATGCCAGAGCCCATCAAATATCCAACTGGAAGTCTATAACTGGCTTTATTAGCAGACATTTTGCTTGGGAAGGTATGAAAACCAAACCACTTGAAGGGAGAAATCGGAGCAGGGACCTTCAAATCTTAATTAGCACAAAAAGGTAAAAGCCATCCTAGGGCTTTAGCAGGGACTAGTGATGATGTGGTGTTTGGTGCTGGGCATGCTTGATAGATCAGCCAGGGCTCCAGCACCCACTGCCCACGGAGATTGGTGGGACACTTGTCCCTGAGAGGGTCTCACTGGCAGCACTCTGAGCTAAAGAGGAGCAGACCCTGCAGGATTAAGCAGCAGAGTGTGGTGATTACAACAGGAGAGCTGCCTGAGGGGGAAAGACTGGCCCCGACAAGGTGGTTTGTGCCCCGAGGGACTTGTTTCCCTGATAAAACAAGCCCTTGGATGGCCACTCATCTCAAAACCAGTGCGCCCTGCTGACAGGGAGGGATGCTTGACAGCACACGGCAGCACTGAGTCCTCTCTCCTGCCTCAGAGCTGAAACCAAGTGCTTCTAACCAAGTTTGCCTTTTAACTACACTTTATTCTGCTGTCAGCCTCCATAGCAGGCTCCTCACATCTATTTTAGCCACAGGACTGGAAGATGCAGCCAGTTAAAGGTGGGCTGTTTGCCCTTCAGAAGTGAAGGAGCTTCTCCAAAGCAGCATGGGCTCTGGGGCAGGACAAGCAATGATTTCTGTTTTTCTGTAACATGCAGAAAGGGTTTTATTTATTTAAAGGTACTAAAGTGTGCCGTAGGAACATAAAAATACTTGAAATAATCTATTTGGATAGATTAATCCAAAACCAAAAGAAACCGTGGCTTGATAAGAGGAAGTGTGGATCCTTTTAGCCTTGACTATCCAGATCTTCTTACTCAAATATACAGTGATTTGGGTTTTTGTTTGGTTGTTTTTCTCTTTTGCTAATTTGAGAACGGAATTTCATCAAGTTTTTGTTGCAATTGAAGAGGAGGTGGTTTGTGACTTCATGGGTTGAAATGGAAGGGTGGACCGGGGATAGGAAAAATATCCCAATAATGATATGACATGGATACTGTACGTTTGTTTGTTTGTTTGTTTGTTTGTTTGTTTGTTTGTTTGTTTGTTTAAAAACCCCACAAACTTAAAGCATCGAATTTTTATTAACAAAGCAGAGTTGCTTGTGCAGCTCTTTTTTCACCAAAACGAAAAACATCAAAAAAAGTCAGAACCTAAACCCTGAACCCGAGGACATCTGGAAAAGGAATTGCTCAAAAAGTAAGACCCAAATCCCAATCCATCAGCTTGGTGGTAAGGCAACATCTGCCCAGCACTTCTTTCCCTCTGAAGAGCTGGGCTCACTACCCCGAGCACCAGTGGGTCAAACCCCAGCTCTGTGGGAACCCGTGGCATCTTTAACGCGATTTCCCACTACCCACGCCGGGATGGGGGATTAAATGAAATGATGCCGAAGGCGTGAGCGGTGCCGGGGGCGAGGCCGGTCCCAGGACCCCCGGCGTGGGGAGCGTCCCGCGGGGCGCGGAGCGGGGCCGAGCGCAGCCGGGCGAGCCCTCCCCGCTGCCACGGCGGCCTCGAAGCGCGGGGGGCGGGCAGAGCCGGGCTCGCCTCGCCTCTCTTCTGGAGGGCGGGGGAGGAAAGCGGTGCCGGGGCCGGGGGGGGGGGTTTCGGGTTTGGTTTTGGAGCCGGGAAGCCGGGAGCGCCCTAAGCTAGCAGACCCCGGCGGACGGGGACAGAGGCGCGGTGCGGGGCGAGAACCGCGGCGCGGGGAGAGCCCGTCCTGCCCTGCCTGCTGCCATCCCCGCTCCGCCGCTCCTCGGGGAGTCGTGCCCGAAGCCCAACTTTCCAGCCCGCCCGCCGGCCCCAGCATGAACCAGACGGCCGGGGTGAGCAACCACGTCCGCTGCTCTGGCAAGGGCTCCAAGGTAAGCGCGGCCGGGGTTCCGCACCGCGGGGAGCGGGGCTCGCTGGGGTGCGTGGCGGCGGGGGTGCCCGGTCCCCCCTCCTCGGCTCCCGGTCCCCAAACCCATAGCTGAGAGCGTGTCCCCCCGGCCCCGGGATGCAGCCTCTGCGCTCCCCGCTAGCCCATCACTTGGCGAAGTTCAGCATCTCTCCCCGGCTCCCGCCGCCGCCCCGGGCGTGGAGCCGCCTCCCCGCAGGCTGCTGGGGCACGGATGGCTCTGGATGGCTCCGTCCCTCGCGCAGGGGTGACCCCTTCGGGGCTGCGACCCGGGCGGGTGTCGGACCGTGCGCTCGGGGTGCTGCGGCCTCACAGCATCAAGTGCTGGAACGGTCGGAACTCGTGCACCTGCTTCAAACGGGATAAAATGCCTTGAAGGTAAGGGTTTGTGGTGGAGTAGAACGTGGGATCAGGGACGGCTTTATCTACTGCTTTTACTTCTTGCCACGGTGTGTTTGCATAGCCAGCATTAAAAATAAATAGCTGAGATTAAACACGTTATTGTGCACTCTGTTGAATTCAAAAGAAATGTAACTGGGTGCTCACACCTGATCCAGGTCAAATTTGCCTTAATGCCTTTATGTAGTGATGAACATAGCCCTTACATCTACACAACTACTTTATGTTGCAGAGTATCAGTGCTCCAAAGGCAGATGCATGTGCCCTCTTACAGACAATTCTGCTGATGCTGTTCTTCTGCAACTCTTTGAAGTGTTTCTCTAGGCATTTATGTTCCTCTGTTATGGTGGACACACCACCCTCCCCAATATTTCGCGTGCTTCTTGGGGCTAGTATTTGGTAGAGAGATATGGTTCTGTAATATGTAATGGGATGCACCTTAAAGAAATGGAAAATTTACCTTTCACTGGAAATGGTGCTGTGCTAACTTTTTTAAAATTTTATTTTGCCTCTTAATACTGGTGTCCTGTTCCATCCTCTAGACTTGGTGTTGTGGTGTTATTTGAGACCCTGGTGTTGCTGCTGCTCACCTGGTTGTATACTCATGTCTAGTTACTGCAGACCTGACTCAACAAACTCTCAGGCACACAGATTTACTTTGTACCTCCCCTTCTGTGAAGTTAATACAGTTGTTCCTCCTTCTCTCATATGTTTTTAGGATTAAACCCACTAGTCATAAGGCTATGTGAGTATTAAAAGATGCAACATGATGAGGGCTGCGGAAGTAAACAAACAGATTAGATGAGTCTGCTGAAATTATTTACTTAGCTCCATGACTAATCATATATTTGAAGTTGAACCCGTACCTAAGCTCTTTGCATAATTCAAGGGCCTTAAATTAAAGTTCCTCTGGATCTTGCCTGTAATTTCAATGTTGGGCCTCCTTCCTTTGCACTTTCTGGTTTTCTTTGAGTTTTGGGTCGAACAGCTAAGGTTATTTCATATCAGAAATAATTTATTGCATCAAGCTGCTGACCTAATACTTCAATGCAGAAGAAAGAGATGGGGCTCAAATGCATATATTCTTAGCACATGATAATTGATACATTTTTATTTGCCTTGAAGGCATTTCTGTCTCATTTTCAAATGCTGTAGGATGTGGATATTTTTTCCACTGGAAATAAATACATTTTTTTTTTAAGTCAAAAGATTGAAATGATTGATGATTTCAGGATTTAATTAAAACACAGAAAGCTCCATGCATGACTGATTTAGTTTCAAGGAAACCTTGCAGAATTTAGAAATGAGAGTTTATCAAATGGGGCTGAAAAATCAAGTAACTTATCGGTAAGAGGTCTCTGATGGAGTAGACAAGAGGCAGAATACCAAGTTTTTTGTGACTCTGACTTCTAAAGCATAGAAATTAGAAATGCTGGGGAGATGTTTAATATCTGTGTTTCGTTTGTTTGGAGTTTTTTTTCTGAACAACAACCAAACAAACAAAACCTCAGTGAAAAACAAAACACAGAACCACAAACAGGATTTGTCTGACTTTTCTAATCTCCTAACTTTTGAACTCACAGCCAATTTTAACCGAAATTGACAGAATAAGTGTAATGTTGTGTCAGGCAGCTACAAGAGTCATGGAAATCAATTGTTTAATACAGAAGGATTATTTAATACTTGAGTACAGGAAGAAGTAGGGAGAAATCTGTCCCACCCTGTCCCAGCACCTCAGTCAGCACATGGCTGTTGCTAGAACAGCATCTGTCCTTTGCCCATCACAGGCTGGGCAAAGATTGGGAGGGAATGAGAGAAAAAAAAGAGCACAGAAGGAACTTCCAGAAGAGCTGAAAGTTTATGGAGGCAAAGAGGCAGCTGTGGGTGAGGGCTGGGGTCTTCCCAAGGGGGAGTGTGTTGAGCAAATAGTTAATCATAAACACTTTGTTTTCACAGTTGAATAAACAACTTGTTAGGGTTTTTTTCTTCCCCCCAAAAAGTTGTTACAATGTGCCAACTCACTGAGGTAAGGTCTCTCTTCTTCCTGGCTTCTTCTGAGTTTTCCTCTTGCTAGGCAATGGGCACTTAGACTTCACATTTCTTTTGCAAGATTTACAGCTTTGCTCAGTTGTGGTGAGCAAGGGAGGTAGCATTTTAAAGGAGGGATACAATTAAAGCCCTCAAGTAGATGGGCTTGATTGTAATTCCAAACTCTAGTAATGCATGCCCACTAAAAGGTGTATATATTTTTAACATTTCTATGTAATGTTTTTTATCTGTTTCTAACCAAGAGCTAGAAGCTTTAAGCCACTTGTGAGTGCTATTGAAAGACTGATTTATTGTCTAGAGAGAACTGTTTTTGAGAAATAGTTTGTGTACATACAGCCTCTGATGCTCTTTTTTTCCTGCCTGTGACTAATCCCTTTGCCTTTCCTAAGACAATTTGTGGGAGGAAGGCAATAGGATTCACCCCAATGCTGTAATGAAAAGCTATGCCACGGGAGGATTTCTGATGTGTTGGGGTGGTTGGGGTGGTGAGCAGCCTGAGTCTGTACAAAACCCACCCACCTCTTTTGTGTGGGCTGGAGCAGACTTTGACTCTGGTTGAGGAAGTTCACTTTACTGCAAAATCACTCAGATCCTGCCAGAAGAACTTGGGGGTCAGTTCCAAGCTATCACATTTCGACAGACTTCTTGAAGCAATTAATGAGGGCTGAGTCCATATGGGGACTCAGGCTTTTCAACAGTGAGTGTTGCAGCTCCTGGCTTTTGGCTTTTATTCAGCAGCCCAAAGCCCCACACCAGCCAATACATGACACAGAAATTGTGTCTTGAATTTGGCTTCTTTTCGTAAATTAATACCAAGGAAGACACTGTGAGAGGGCACTTTGTTTCTTGTTGTGGCTCCCAAATTCTTCTGTCTTCAGGGAGGAAAATTTATAGAAATCATTTGGGGTAATATCTTTCTTTAGAAAAAAACAATACTTGGGGTCCTTCATCTGAGGACTGTCCCTGTCCTCACCCAGTGAGAAAGGAAGTGTCCCATGGAGCAGGATTTGTGGACCTGGTGTCCTTCTGAGTGTCGATGAAGATTCAGAGACCCACCAGCTTCCATTCTTTTAGGAACTGTTGTACCCATCAGGAGACAGGCTGCTCCACAGCAGGAGCCCCCCCTTCTCTCCTTCTGGAGAAGAGCCAGAGCAGAGTTCAGGGTTGTTCTTTGGAGTGGGTAAGATGGAAATGCACAGTGTCTCCTGGGGACAGGGAGATCCACTGCACTGTCTCATTATTTTAGATGAAAATGCCTTTAGCCAAACCATTGGCTGACAATTTGGAGGGTACAGTCTAAACCCCCAGCTCTGTACAGTAACCTCAGCAGCACATTAGGACGTTGTTTGGCACAACCCTGCTGCTATTCAGCCTCCTCTGACTTCTCTCTGCCTGTATTTTTGAACAATTTCTGAACAATTTTGAACAATTTTTGAACAACTGCAGCTGTTTTAGCTGTTTTGTGTGGAGCTCAGTCTTGGACATTGTCAGTGCATGTTTCCTGGATCAGGTCTCTCTAATCTGATCCCCATTGTCCTGTGAGATGTCAGTCCAGCTCCTCTTCCATCCTCATGTACACCACTGATGAATACCTAAACTGATGATGTTTTTGGAGGGTTAATTATGTATTTATTAGACATTTGTATCTTTATTTTGTGGAGCTAGGCTTTAACCTCTTCCTGATTCCAATCCTCATGTGTGGGTGGGAGACAAGTGTTTTCCTGCCTCAAGAGCAGTGATGAGAATCCTTCAGGCTATATGGTAAAATGAAAAAAAAGATGGGTTAAACCTGAGCAAATGGGGCTTGTTCCCATCATGGAATTTGTTGGTGTCAACACATGACACACATTTTGGACTGTAGAACATACTAAAAAACCAATTTTCCTCTCTCTCTCTTATTTATGTAAGCATTAAAAAAAACTTGCTGAAACAAAGTTAGGACATTCACCTGAGTAACTATAACCTCACTTTTAATCAGCAATAATGGATGCTCAAGGGTAACAGCAAATCATTTGGACAGATTATTTTTTTTCTTTCCTTTTAAAGGAGAAATGATTGTCCTAATTATCAGTATTGGTATGTGAGAATGTGGGTATGAAAACAACTCGATGCAGTAATGTAAAGTGTTTGTTAAAGTAAAGTACACTCAATTAAGCTGAACTGAAAATGCAGTTATGATTGTACCCGTGGTTGCTCTCTCTCATTGTTTGGAAAATAACAAATTTAACCTAGGAGAAAAACAACCTGCTGATGTAGGGTGTTCTGGCTGCCCTGGTCTAAAAGGACAGTGCAATGTTCACACAGCTGAGGGCAAGAAGTCCATAATGTCCTTTTAACAGATTATGGGGGAGTTTGTTTTTATAATTTATTCCTTGAACAATTAATAAGTGATTGTTGCATTTATACTGGGTAAACCTAATTATCTTCTCTTTTACATGAACTATTCCCCTCATACAAATTCCACTGATTTCAATTTAATTACTGCTTATTTATGTTGGTTTAATTGCAGAGAGATTCAATACCTCCAAAGTTATGGAAGCAGTAGAGGCACAGCATTTCTAGGACTCTTGGATGCAGAAAATTAAGACAAGGAAGCTGTACTGGCCCCTCTGTGTTATTGCTGAAGCAGAAACCAGTTCAGCTTTACTTGCACACTGTATTTTACTGTGAGTGCTACGTTACCCTGCATGGGCACAGCCAAGCAGTGTGCTTTTGAGATGCCTGATTTTGATGCTCTAGTGGGAATGCAAGGTTGACTTCCACACCTAATAAGCATTAAAGTACAGCTCGATGTAGCTGCCAGGGCGTTAAAACATGATCAGTCAGCTACCTCCAAACCCCAGCCTTACTCAGAGGGCAGTGCCTGGGAAATTACACTTCCATCTCAAAACATCAGAGTTTATTCCTGAATACAGCATTGCATGAGAGACACAGGCAAGGTCAGTGCCCCATCCTGCTGGATATTGTGACCCCACACAGACAGAAATGGCTTGACCTTCAGTGTGTTTATGGTTTAAGATGACAATAAGGAGCAAAAAGCTGGGAGAATGGGAGAATCACTCTGGTTTTGCAGGTGGTGAAGTGCCAGGAGTAAACCACCAAAGCCACCAAGCATAAGAGAATAATAACAATCTCAAATTCTGTGAAAATTTCAGACTAGAGATGATGGACTGAAGTTGAGCTTTTCTGCCATAGAAAAAAAGGCAATGCTAATCACTGTCCATTTAAGAGCCAGCAGGCTCATCAGCATGTGCTCCCCATGTCCCACTAGCATATACCTCTCTATGAAACATGTTATCCCTTGCCCAGGGGAGGTGTCAGCAGGAAAAATCTGTGGGCAAAGAAGGGAAAGAAAACTGTAGACTTGGGTCCATTAGGGAGCCAGGGATTACTTTGGCTCCTTGAGGAACAAGGTTTCATTTTGCACATGAAGTGGAGCAGTGTAGTGTTGATTTAGCTCTTTCCCCTGTACCAATTTGTGTAGATCCTCTATCTTCTACATCCTTTGGGAGGAACTTTTACAGAGCTGCAGTGGCAAAACCCATCAAAACTTCAAGTGGTGAACTCTAAATCAAGAAGACATGCCAAGGAACTTAAGGGAAAGTCTTTGAAATGGGTTTTTATTACATTCTCTGACTTCTTTGTAAACTGTAAGTTTTAGTGGATGCTATCTGGTACAGGTGGTGAATTTAGTGAGAGAAGTTCTGCTTCTCTTGATGTAAATGGAAAGATGATTTTAAAAATTTCTATGGCCTTCAGCAACCCAGCCCTAAGGATTTTAGGAGTAACAGTTGTGGGAACTTATTGATTTGATCTTGTTATTATTTCAGACAGTGAAACCTGCTTTCTCTATAATTCTACCTTTAAACCTGATGGCTTTTGGCAGTTAATTCCAGCCATGTTCCCTTGAGTGCTTCCTGGGACTGTCTGAGTGTCAGCTGTCTTATAAAGGTCCACTTAACAGGAAATCTGGCAAGAAGAATGATGGTGGGTCAGGACCAGAAATTTCAGTGGAAGACTCAAACGCCCCTTTGAAGGATAGGAAGACAAAAGGAGATGGCCAGGCTGATGCTGTAAGTGTCCCAAGTGATCAAAAGAGCTCCTGACAGGGGCTGTGCTTTCCCTGACTGGAAGGAAACCAACCACAGGTTGCAACCTGAGGAACAGCAGTCCTGGTGCTGTTGGAGCATCCTGTCGAGGGTATTTTGGGTGGTGGGGAGCAAAAGGAGATGTGATTTTTTGTAGCCCTGAGCAAATATGCACCAGCAAGGGTGTACTTTGCCTACAACAGCTGTTATTTTAGGGGCTGGAGAAAGATTGCTCCTCCTCCATTGAATATCTGCCTGGAGCATTGTGGAAGGGCTGAGTGGAGCCCAAGGGGCTTCCAGCAGTGCGTGGGATTTCGTGCTCCCTATCCCTGCAGTGTCCTCAGGCACAGGAAGCCCTGAATCTGGATGAGTTCTGGGCATCAGCAGCGACAGAACCATCCCTGTTTATTTGTGGGTGCTGCTCTGCTGCTGTTTTTCATCTTTAATGAGAGCTGAACACACCATAAAATTTTATTGGGTGTTTATGCTAACAAAATTAACTAACAGTTGGTGCTTTAAAAATGCAGCCAGAACTCTGAGCTCTATAACTGGGAATCTGCAATGGCTTTTTAACTGGTGTAGGACAGAGCAAATGTGTGAGTGCCAATGTCATTTAACAGCAAAACACTTTATATTAACTTTTTATTGACCAGAACTGATTAATTGAAATTTCCAAAATAAATCTTAGCATGATATGTGCTTAAACAAAATCAGATTTGCAGACATTAGGTATCTGGAAGCTCTGTCAAAATTGTGGGGTTAATTTATAATACCAAGTCTAATGGGCTGATAATCAAAATAAATTAGCTTAGCCACTTCAATACTTCAATGCTTAAATCAAATAATAGGAAAAGGATTTATTTTAACATTTTGATTATTGTGTTTCCCAATAAAATAGATATAATAGCATGCTGTGAATGCTGTATGGATTACTCGAAGCGACAATTTCAATGGGAGTACAAAGAACCTCTAGGCTAGAAAAAAAAGAAAAAGGATTATCTTCAGACTCAATTTCTTGCTCAGTAGAATGGATTTGGCTTATTTCTATATCAGCACTGTTAAGTAAACCTAGGAAAGTGATTTGCTTTCATTCATTTATTTATTTAGCTCTTTTCTTTATTTTCATGCAGTTTGCCCATGCCTAATGTGGAGAGTTTGATGTTTATGATTTTTGCATTATACCAGGATATTTTATGCTGGTTTCAAAATAAGCAGATTGACATTCTGGGATTTTTAATTTTTTAAAATTTTTCGTATCAATGAAATAGTTTGATTATCAGGTAGCACTGATTTTCTATTTATCTATCTAGGTATAGTCAAGGGTGATTTGCATTCCATGGCACTTACATAAATGAAGTTTGGCTAAAACACTTGAGGGAAATGTCCTGATCCCTGGATTAAGCCCTGAGTTACACTGGGACAGTGCCTGAGTGGTTTAGACTTTACACTGTCCTGTTGTCAGAGACTGTAGCTGATTTTGAAGGCCAGACACTGCTGCCATCAAGAAAAGCTTCTCTAACCTGCTTTTAACCTCCCAGTGTAAGCATGATCTTGGGGATCTGATGTGAACACACAGCAGTCAGTAGTAGTTGCACCTCACTGAGGCTGGGACAAAGGTTCTGCCCACACTTTAGTTTTTTATTGGTAAAAGCAAGGATGAGCACTTCCCTTGCGTAGTCTGTGAGCTCTTTGGTGGAAGAGGATAACTTGGTAACCCACTAAGTGGGGTTTCCATCTTTTTTATTGGACTTATGTTACTGTGCTTAAAATCTGAGAATTTAACACATTTTAGTGCTTAAGGAAAAAGGAAAAAAGGTAGAGGAGGGACAGAAATATAGTGGGTTGCACAGTCCCTTTTCAGTGTCATTCAAACCCTGCTCCAGAAGACAACCTTGGAGGGAAGTGTACCCAAAAGACAGAGTTGTGTTGCAGGCATGGAACACAGGCAGGGTAAGCAGGGACCACATCAAATTTTCAGCTCATTTGAAATGAAGGCTGTTAAAATTATAACACCTTTGGTAATTTAAAAAGAGAGCATGTACAGCCCTCCTAGGTGTCATGCCTTCAACTAGGCAGAATAAAATATGCTGCAGCAAAGTCAGGGCTTGTCCTTGGCTGAGAGCCCCAGGGATAAGCTTGGGAATTAACAAAGGTGGTGGGCACTGGACCCCTCTCAGCTCTGCTGACAAATTGAAAAGGGGCAGGACATCAACATTTTGAAATCAGCTCATTTTCCAATTTGCAGATGGCAAATTGGAATGCTAGGAAGAGGCTGAAATTATAGCAGACAGATGTGTGCTGCTGGTAATTTACTGCTACTCAGGGCAGCAGATACACCATACAATTTTTTTTTTTTTTTATTATTAGTTTATGCTTCTAGGCTTTTGACTTTTGTTGGACTTTCCCTTAGCATCCCAGCCACCCTAGTGTTTGCAGATTTTTAGTGCAGTTTTATATTCAAGATCAATTTTGCTAGGTAATGACCTCACGCAGAGCTTTTGCCACTGCTTTACCTGTTCTCCTAAGTAGAGGATCAGAGGGTTTTTCACAGGTTACAAGTCCAGGAAAGGCCCAGCAGCAGGGACTAACATCAGTGTTATTTCTGTTGCAGCACTCTGTAGGAATGCTAGCTGCATACTGGGATTCGACTGAACAAGGGGCTCTCCAGCCAGACAGCAGAACACTGCTTCCTACATCAAAGAACTTACATCTTAAATTTGTTCACTGCTTTATGGTCATCCCTCAAGCTCAGAACTTTACTTTTCCCCTTTATATTCTCAGTGCTGAGCAGTGATTTCTGTGTGTAAGCTCGCTGGTTGCCCCAGGGCTTCTCTTACACTGGTTAGCACCTCTCAGGGCTGCACCTGGAGCCCACTGGGAGCAGGCAGTGGAACACATTTCCCTGGACACGCTGCCTTGCCTCGCTGCCAGTGCCCTTGTCTGAGCACCCGTGGCACAGTTAATCTGCCAGCAGAGGCCACTGAAGTTTTTCAGTGGCTTTCTCCAGGTCCAGCTGCTCTCTCTCCTCTCCAGCAGGTCAGGACTGTCCTTCAGTTTCCCGGGTCCTGATCTCTGCATGCTCTGTACCTTCACATTTTCGGACTTGCTCTGAATTTAATCACTCCAGTTATCTGGATACAGTTAGAATTCCCTAAGGCTGAAGCAGTACTGCAGGGCACATCTGTGCCCTGTCTGTATCTTTCACTCCCACATTTAGGGTTCATTCCTGCTTCCTTCCTATGCCTGCTCTGCTCCTACTGTTTTGAGTGGGGTTTTTTTTATGGCAGAGGAGGGCACTGAATACTCCACTTTACAAAGAAGTTAATTTACTTTCAGTAAATAAAACCAGCTGGTTTTCCCTTACATTAAGCGATAAGGGAAATTTGCTTGTATTTTTTTTTTTTTTAATGTGTGAGTATTTTTGCCTGTAAAGGGCATTTGTAGCACAAAAAATAAATTGCCTTGCTGGTTTGACCAGCTGGGGGGCACTGAAGGGCTAATTTGGACTGAAACACAGATATCTTTAATGGGCCCCTGAAAAGGCAGTGATGGCTGTTATGAAGGTAGCTCAAGCTGCCACTCAAAAGCTGCACCTAGAATTTTTAGCCGTGCATGATCACAGTGGAAGTGGTGATGGCATTAGCCAAAGAAGGAGGGGGGAAAGAATTTGTTAATGAACCCTCAAACTCTTTAGTTATGGCAGTAATTTGTTGTTGTATTTTTTTCTCTTTTATCCTTCTATTCTTAGAAAACTTCAGTGCTTTTTATGATTTTAATGGAAAGTGATCAATGCTGTGCACCATCACAGCATTTTGATAAAGATGCTAAAATTGTCTTTGACAGCAGAATATTGTGAGTGGCCTCCTGCAGTCAGCCTTCCTCACATACTTTCCTGCTGTAGCTTCATTATATTTTACAGCATGTATTTTTCACCAGAGAAATTCTGATTTGCAGCTGATATGGG
Organism: Rhipidura dahli; assembly: GCA_013399225.1. Lineage (NCBI taxonomy): Eukaryota > Metazoa > Chordata > Aves > Passeriformes > Rhipiduridae > Rhipidura > Rhipidura dahli. The sequence continues at coordinate 208,164 of VXAC01008663.1, forward strand.
CTAAGTGAAGGAGTAGGAGATTGTCCTTATTTTCTTTAAGCACAGGAAGAATATCCATGTCTAACTTCCAGTAATGCCAGCAGAAGCAACATCCTTACAGTGTAAAATATAAAGTTGATTGAAGAGTCAGTAATGAAGAGCGATAGTTCCCAGTGCTTAAAGTTGTAGTAATTGTACAAAAATGAGGCCTATTGCACTTTAAATTTTAGTTTGTAGAGACATTATGACAAATTACTTATTCTTTCTTGAAAGATCCTTTCTTATTTCCTTGTTAACATTTGTCAGGTTTGGATTTTGATATGGACAACATTCAGAAAAGAAATAATATTTTATTCAATGGAAATTGTCACTTTTACACTCTCATGCTTTGGAAATAGAAATTAAAAAGACTTAGGAGAAAGGGAGGAAATTTCACTGTGGTCCTACCATTGTTGTTTGCAGACTTAGCAATTTAACTAAGACTGTAACAACATCCATATGGAGACTGACTGTATTTACCTGGGAAGCAGCTGCTCTTTGTAGAGGCTGAAGTGCACCCAAACACTGCAATAAAATAATAAAATGTAGGTGTTACCAGAGCAAAGGTGTGTGCTTGTGTTGTGTGGTAGAAAAGGTATCACACAAGGTGTCCCACGTGTGGTTTCAAAGCCAGCATGCCTGATCTTGTTAACAGCACCATGGAGTTCAGGTGATAGTATTTGCCAAAAAAGAGATATTTTTTGATGAGTGAGAAGGGTGTACTGGAGCATCACTGGAGGGACATCTCCTTTCTGATGTGTAAATATGAACAAATCTTCACTTTTTGGCTCTGTGTCCCTGTGTGCTGAAACAGCACTCCTGAGCACCACTATAACAGCATTCCTCAGCATGAGATTTCATGTATTTTTCAAGATTCCCAATGTTATTTAATAAAACAACAACAACAACAAAAAAAGTAAAAATGTTGTAGCCAGTGCTGCTGCAGAGGTGAAAAAATGCCAAAGTGCTGCAAGGGCATTGACTTGAATGAGTCCTCAGAAAGACTGAAACTCTCTGCACTAATTGGACAACCAGTGTAAGGTGATCTTTGAAGTACAGGACTCAGTTTAGGATTACAGCACTGATATTGAGACATTTATTTCTGCTCACATATAATTGAGTGGCAGGATTTTCTGCACCAGTGCTGTGTGAGACGTGCTGTGTATCCTTCCAGCCATGTTCCACAGGGACATGAGCTCACCACAGGTCTTGTGCTGTGTCTGCCAGCACCAACAGCATGTCCTGGAGATGCTGGGACATCTCAAATGATGCTAGAGATCTTCATTTAGTCACTGGAATTGGACAGGCAATACCTAAGCTCCCATTATAGTCAGTGGGACATAGTAGTGTCTAGGGAGTGATGAAACTCACTGCAAGGTTGCTGTGGGCTGGCTGCCCCCTGACTTGAGGCTTATATTCCATTGATTTCCTTTGACTAGGGATCCCTGTTGACTCTAATAGGAGTTTAGACACCTGGTACTCATATAAACACCTGCATGTAGACATCCTAATCTCAAATTGCATCCCTCTTGTAGCATCAGCCTCGTCTGCTGTGTTACAACTTGTCAATGTGGGTAAGAAAAGTGGCAAGAATTATGGTATTAAATTCTTGCCTGCCATTTCCCAAGAGCCAGGACGTTTCTTGTGTGTCCAGATGGATGGCTGAATACCAGAGTGTAATCAGCAAACCTGAGAGTGATTTATCTATAAAAATACAAGGCACCACAGTGAGAGCTTGGGGAAAGAAGACAGGGTCTATTTTCCAGAAATTCAGGTTTTGGAAAAGCTTTGCTTATTCTGATCAGGGTAATTGTGGCAGCAGACTTAGATTGATGTCTGCATTTCAACCTTGATGAATCCTTGGAGAGGAAGCCTCTTGTCTGGACCAACAGAAAAAGGATGCTCATGTGAATTTGAAGATACCAGGTCTTTTGAAATAGGCAGATAAGGATTGCAAAAATGCTGATATCAGTGCACAGAAAATTTAAGAATCTCTACATGGAGCAGGAGGCAGAAGTGGATAAAGCAGGCAAGGTTTGCCTGTAATTGTGAGCATGATATCAGTGTAGGTGTCTCTGACTGCTGGTTCCTTTGGGAACCCTGTCAAACCTTAGCTCTTCATGTGTAACTCAGGCCATGCCTTATTTTTAAAAATTTTGCTCTAAATAAATTTAATCAATGATGAGATCTTGTGTTGAAAAATATGCTGCTTTCTGTTGGTGCCACTTTTTTTTTTTTTTTTTGCACAGTATTTTGCCCTCCCCTTTCTGCTCCAAGACCTAAAGATGGGGTATTTACTTCAGTGTCCAAAGCCAAGGTTTATTCTCCACTCCATTAAGATGGGTTAAATGCCAGCGTGGTGACAATTTCCTTTAGTCCTCTTGTCATAACTTCAGTGGGCTAAATTCAGCATGTGGCTGAAGGTAAAGAAAATCCAGGCTGTGCCAGAACTGCCAACAGCTCTTGTTATATCAAGTCTTAACACTGTTAAATTCTAGCATTTAGTTCTGCCCTGGTTCTTCAATATTTAGGAAAGAAGATCTAAAATATTTAGACCTCTGAAAGAGGCAAATGTTGGAAAGGTTCTTTGGGGGGAAATATAGTTGGTTTAGTCCTTTTTTTCTGGTGGATGGCTCTGGCTTTAGAGGGTTTTTAAATTTAGTTCTGCTTTTTAAAGAAGGTATATTTTTCCATTTAGAAATAACTTTACGGTCAAGTGACACAAAAATTTGTAAAAATCTGTGGGGGAAAACATCAAGTCCTAAGGGAAAATATGCACACATTAGAAAGTAATTTTCAAAACTCTACCAGAACTTAGTGAACTCTGTTTTAGATGTATTATCCTCAGAAGGGAGGAGGTAAGGAGATGAAGAAGAAACAGTCATCAGCTAGGAAATGTCTGTGGGCTTCATTGCTGTAATGTTTTAGCTCCTCAAAGCCTCCGTTGAGATTTCCTACAGATTACTGATTGCTGTAGATTGGATTGAATTATGTTAGATTAGCATTACTGCAGTTCTGCAGGCAGTGGAACTGAGAAACAGGGACAGCAGGGACTGGATTTTCAAAGGTATTTTTCACTTTTGTAGTTAAACATGACAATTGGTAGTGTCTGCACAATTGTCGTCCACTACATGGGAGGTGGGAGCTCTTTGTAGGATCTCTTTTTTCCATCTACCACCTCTCTGGGCAACCTGTGCCAGTGCCTCACCATGATCACAGTAAAGCATTTCTTTCAAATATCTAACCTGGATCTGCCCTGTTTCTGTTTAAAGCTATTACAGCTTGCCCTATCACTACATGCCCTTGTAAAATATTCCTCTACAACTTTTCTGTAGGCTCCCTTTAGTCACTGGGAGGTGCCTAAACCTGAACTCCTGAGGGATAAATACAGAATAATCCTAATTGTTTATTATTTGTAAGGTCATGAGGCTGCAAAGGGGGTTCTCTGGGATCTCCTGTTTCATGTGGTCAGGCCTGATGGCTTTCTGCATGACATGCCCATGATATGCATAAACACACAACTCCTTCACTTGGCTGGGAGCAAAACTCCTCTGGGACACTTAATTAGCTTCAATTTACAAAGCCCTGAAGAGAATTCCCTGAGAATCTCCCTTCTTTACTTTCTTCCCATGTTTGCTGTGGGCAGAGAGCAGGAGGCTGGGCAGTGACCTGAGGGTTTTAAGCCACGATTTTTGCTGAATGCTACTTGGGACCTTTGCACAGAGGATCTCCATTCCCCAGCACTGTTTATGGGTGGGGAAGCAGAGATGCCTCTCTCCAGTGAAGCTCTGAGTTCTCTTCACTCAAACCCCAGTTTTTGTTCATTTGGACTCATACATGCTGTACTAATAATTCAATTGCTCTGCTGCTCCTTAAAATGCTTTGATCACAAGATTTTGGCTTCTTTTTTTTCTCTTTGTAACTTCCCTACTTTCCCATTCCCTTCATGACATGCTGGAAAAAGGGCAGTGGAAGTTTTTGGAATACATGCATGCTCAATTTCTGTGAGCTGACTTGTATCCTTCTACCTTGCTGTGGCCTGAATTGAATTTTAGATTTTTAAAGCAGTGATATAAACCATTAAAGAGTTTTGCTGTCTAACCAGGCACAGTGCTTCTACAAAGCTGCCTCTTCCATCAAATAAAGATGAGAAAGAGATCAGACTGAGAAAGTCACACTGTTTAGGAATGAAGAGTGTGTTTTATTGATCCAGAACAAGGAGGCTGCCGTGCTGTACTGCTGGTGTGCACCATCTTCACCTGAGCAAGGGTTTCACTCATGGATTGATAGCCAGCAATAGCTGGCTGCCAGTTTCAGGTCACAGTCAAGGCCTGTGCCTGACAGCAAAGTTTCAGAAGAAAATGTGAGTGTTACATGAGCAGTTAAAGCATATTTTGACCTTTGGCCTTTGGGTATAGTTAATATCACAAGGGAAATTGAGGAAAGCATAGGGGACAGAGGTGGCTGTAAGGCTGTTGGAGCAGGCATTGGCAACAGGCAGAGCTCAGCAGTGATGGGCCAGCTGACCAGCACTGCAATGGTGCTGAAGTGCCCAAGCTGGACTGCAACACAGGGTACCAGCCTCTGCCATGCCATTCCCAGCAGAAAGCAACTCCTTTTTCTCCCCTGTGGGGTCATATTTGAGTGAAACCTCAAGGGAATACAGCACTGTGTTTTTGTAGCCAGTGTGGCATTTTCAGCAGGGCTCTTTTACTCTCTGGGTGGCTGCTGAACATTACAAAGCCCTCATGGCACAGGGCACCAGCCAGAGCATGTCCACACAGTTCCAGCTGAACAAGATCCCCCAGCTCTTTGCCTTTCAGAGCACCCCAGTGATGCACATCCCATTTTGCAGGGGATCAAGCCAAGAGATCCTCATGTGCCAGTGGCATGCATTATTCATCACTCTGTCCACCTTTTGTGCTACTTCAAAGGCTCCTTCTCTCTACCTGCTCTGAACAGGTCTTAAGCCTGGCTGAAAGTCAGGACTGAAATTCTGTGCAATTTGGTTTTATCTTTTGGCAGCAGCATAATAATTATTTCATAATGAACCCCAGATGTGATAAGCTGCATACTGAAATCTGTGCTTTTCTCTTCTTTAACTTCTATAATTTTTGTTGTGTTATGGAGAAGTTACACGATTTTTTTTTCTCTGGGGAAAATAAACACTGTTGGTTCTGACTATTCCATTTTTGCTTGTCCCTTGATTTGTAGGCTGTGTTGTATTTTCATTTTAGTTTGTGCTGCTCTGTTTAGCCCTTGTGGTGGGTTTCCACGTTTTCAAGATGAGAACCAACAGCAAGCTATCTTTTTCTTTATAATCTTCATTTTTTCAACTCAGATCTTGGCCTCTCTCAGGCAGGTTGAACAGCCAATATTTGCACCCATTGACTGCTGTCTTGGCCTCTGAGGGGTTTTTGTTTCCAACCTGAGATTCTCTCTGTGAGAGGACTGTTTCTAGAAAGGCTTTAGCCACCAGTGGAAGAAGAATGAGACCATTTATTTGGCAAAGTTAGATACCTACATATCACTTTTTAAAAATCCTTACCAAAAGCAATGTAGTAATTTCTTTTTTTTAACAGTGAAATTTATTTAATTTATTTTTTATAAAAAGCTTAGTTTTTTAAGAGGAAAGAATTTACCATGGCATCCATTTAATCTGCCCTTTTCCATCAGAAAATGCTCAAGCTGTAACCTCCTTGGTTTTCAGTTACTACTGTAAATCTCTTTAAAAGTTCCTTTCACAGGGCACTGCAGAAGGACAAGCAAAGAAAAGAAGACATGAAGAGACTTTATATGCTAAGGAGGCTACTTCAGACAGAGGCAATTAACTTGTGCTGTACAGCTCATACAAGAAAATCAGGAGATGTGAACTGAAGATCAGTCTTTGAAAATGTGGTTAACAGGCAGAGCATGAAAGCCTCCCACTGCAGCAGACTGGGCTGAGGGCACCAGGGTTTGATCCTGGATCCTAAGCAGCTTCCTTGCTGCAACCCAAGACAAGAATCTTGGTTACTTCTATTCTCAGATTGACAGGGATGGGATAATTTTGCTCCATGCTGGATGAAAGCAACCCAGAGGTCTCTTACACAAAAGTTGTCTGTGATTATTCCTAATTTTCTTTTCTTTCCTTTTCTTTTTTTTTTTTTTTAAATTTCTCATGTATGGAATAATGTACTGCATTCATAGGACAGAACTAGTAAAATGTTTATTGATATAAACCAACAATGTGATCAAGTTTGATTGGACAAAATTCAGTGGCAAGGTACACTTGATTATTTACTGCATAGAGGACAGAGTCAAACAACAGTCAGGGAGACCCTTCTGTTGAGCCATGAGATTCAGAAGAGAATGCCTTGCATTCTAAACTCCTCCTTAGAGCAGGGTTTAGATGCAACTAGATCCAGACTTAGTCCCAGACTTGGTCAATGGTTTTTGTCTAAAGGATTATATGTGCTCAGTCAATCTTTTAAATCACTTAGCTAAGATTTCAAAGTCTAATTCCCAATTCACTACTGAGAATCTGATGTGATAAGCATCCTCTTGGTCTCAAGGTGCAACCGTAGCTGTGGTTCAAATACTGATGGATAATAATCAGAGGATGATGAACTCTTTACCTCATCTCAGAGAAGTTTTGAGCTCCTCTGTTTTATGTCATGGTGTATTTTCTTTATTTATTTTTCTTTCTTTCTTTCTTTTTCTTTCTTTCTTTCTTTCTTTCTTTCTTTCTTTCTCTCTTTCTTTCTCTCTTTCTTTCTCTTTTTCTCTCTTTCTCCCATCCTTTTTTCCTCCCCTCCTCACTTCCTATCATTCTACTCTGTGTTGTGTGGACCTGGCTGACAGGTCCAGATCTGGTGATCTCAAGAGCTCTCAGATTCTCTGTATAACAACCATGCCTCGTTATTATGGTTGTTATAAATGAGTTAACGGTGAGTGTGCCAAGAAGGACAGCACAAAAATGCTGCTTCTTAAAGTTTATTACATCTTATCAACAATACTAACATAAGCATAAGCAAAACCATACTACACCTACTCTGCACCTAACTAGAAGGAGAGAAAGAAGAAGAGTAATGACTTCCTCTTCTTACCTGACATTTTATACCATCTTTTACGTAACTTGTTTATTCTTTTAAACCAATATGTGTTACCCAGGTATGTTCATGTCAGCGGAACTGCAGTAAAATCTCCTCCAATGGCTCTATAGCAGAATATGGATTCTGGGTAGAAGAAAGAGGAAAGGAATTTTTAACTGTGTCAGACCCTTCATTTTGGCTCTTATCTCTTATTAACTCACTACAATAACAACTTTGAAACACTCCACCATTTCACCCTGTGATATATTGCATATTATTCTTATCACCTAATTTACACTGCAGTAGATCCCATAGTTTCCATGAGGGTTGGTAACTTCCTCCATGGCCAGAGATTAAAATAAGGACTTTCCAACGGGAAAAGCTACTTCTGTCTTCCATGTTCTACATCAGGTTTTACAACAGGATTTACAGTGCTTTCTGTTACAAGTTCCACAGCAGGTTCATCCTCAAGGAGAGGAAAATTCTCTATTCTGGCTTGTCTCAGGTTCTATCTGAGGAGGAGAATTATCCCCAGCATTCTGTACTCCAACACTCCGAACCAAACCTGTTCTTTTTGTTTCTATAGCTGGGTTTTGTGGACTAAAGGCTGGGGTTTCAGTCACCTTTTGCAGGAACCAGTTTCAAGCATGTTTTATTCATGGATTTAGGTAGGCGTCATTCAGAGCAGAAAAACTTCTGTGCCTGTTTGAAAGCTGCAGGGAGAAACCAGGCATTGCAGCATTTGTACCTGTACCAGAAGCTGCCCATGCTTTAATGTGTCCAGTGAAAAACAAGGGTTCTGTGTCTCAGAAATAATGCAGTGCCTCAGCTTGTGACTCAGTTTTGCTTCAAGTATTTGCAGGCAGAGCACTGACCAGTCTCAAAGCTTTTCTTGCAGCGTTTCCCTTGCTCTAAGGATACTGGCATGTGTAGAAGCCACCCATGCCCCTGCCATGCTCAAAAATGTAATGCAGTAGTACCACTGAGAGGGTTTTTTTATCCCTGCAACAATGAGAGAAAAGCATTTCAAGTCTCATATCACAGAATTCAGAAATGATTAATGGTGTCACTGGATACTCTTTTTTTTACTCATTCAAATTTTTTATATGAGGAGCCAGGATATGTAAAAAGCTATAAAGGATGATGTTTCAGTTCTGCACAGTTTTTGTGTCCGAGTCAACTGCTGAGACTGGAGCTGATAAAAAATCACAATTTATCTTTCCTCCAAAATTTTGTCAAAATTGGCATGATTGCATAAACAAAGCTGGTTTTCTCTATCAGGCTTTTCCTGGTGGAAATCTGTTCCAGTGGAAAACCTCTGGCAGATCTTGTTAAAGAACATAAGGATCCTAAAACTACTTTGACTCAGGAATGAGGCAGTTGTCTGCTTGTGCACTGAAAGGAAAAATAAAAGAAAAAACCACAGCAACAAGGAACTGCTCTTTTGAGACTCAACATCCATCCCTCCCTCCATCCATCCATCCATCCATCCATCCATCCATCCATCCATCCATCCATCCATTCCCACTCTCAGCTCTTGGTCTGAGCAGAACTCCTGAACACTCCTGATCTTAATTTCTAGTTTTAGCATGTATGTAGCCATGCACATTTGTCTGGAGCAAACAAAGTGTTACACAAAATAAGATTCAAGAAAAAACCAAAATACATCTATTGCCTGTGATGGAAAGCTGTAGGTGTGTGGCAGAGGCTTATTCCAACTTAAAATGCAAAGCCTGCTATCAGGGAGCTGAATGTGCTGTCAGATAAAGAAAAAACACTGTAGAAGGAAGCACATTCATAGTAACCTGCAGAAAGATAATATGCTACAGATAAAAGACAAACATCCTAATACAGAGGGAATTATACTTCCTTACAATGAACATCTTTTCTAACAGCAATGAAGAATTTTTTCCTTGGCTCAATTTTGTTCTTTTCACTTGTTCATGTGAGTACTATTTCTATCACAGTTAATTAAGCAGATTAGGGTTTGTGGGGTTTTGCCAGGTTCTGTTTTGTTTTTCCCAGAAGAAGTGGTCATTGGCTGAAAATTCTCCAGAGTGTCAAGTGTTGGCAGGAAAAAATCACTGTTGCCTTGAGTTAAAATGAAAATGTCACTGATTTGCTGCAGTAAAGAAGCAAAGATGCTTCTTCCCCAACACTGACATCCCAGATGTGCTCCCACATTATCTGAAATTCATGGAAATTAGATATTTATAGCACCATGCTCATTAATTCAAATAGCAATGGGTCCCAAATAGTAAGCAAATGTTTTCAACTTTCATGTGTTAAGCTGCAAGAGCCTATTCTTAGCTTATTCATTTCAGGTTGTGATCAAACTGGATTAAGATGTGCATTTATACATAGTTTGACACAGTGTTTGAAAGGTGGAATGATAGTTATGTGATTTCCATTCTGCTTGTAATTAGCAACGAGAAGCATGAAAGGATTTGTTGCAGCAGGGATAAATCTTTAAATAATGCCAGCACATTTCCCAAACCTCATCTCATACTGGCCTCTGTGGTTAAGGCAAATGAACAGGAATGGAGATGAACCAAAGGAAAACGTGATACTGGAGAGAAAGAGGCAAAAATTCAGTATCTTTTGAGGAGATGCCAGTCAGAGAGTTGCTTTGTGTTTGAATTACAGTATTTAAGATGTGTGCTAGACATCCATACTGTTCATCATGCCCCAAAATAAACAACAGATGATGTGTGAAACGTGGAATCAGAGATGCAAGGTGTTTTGCTCACAATCTCTTGGCAGGTTAGCAGCAGAAGGTGGGGGAAAGGCTTGTAAATCCTCACTTCCCACTGCTTAGAGAGCACTGGCTCTGCTCAGCAGCTCCTGTCTGGAAGGGTGCAGGCAGAGCCCCACCTGGCTTTCCTTGGGGGGATTTTGATCCTGAAAGCTCTTGACAGTAGATTGCTGGGAAGACCCAGCAGTCCTAGCTGCTGCTGTTGGACTAAGAAATGGCTTGTAACATTCAGGCCTCTTTTAGGAGATATGCTTGTCTTTGGTACCCTGAAAACAGCTTGTTAGGGGGTGTGTGTAACCTAACAGCTGGTGAGGTTATACACCTGACTGCTTCTTGTGTTGGGAGGTTCTGTGCCAGGAGGGGATTTTTTCCAGATGATCATGAACTGCAGAGGAAAGAGTCCATCTGAGTGTGCAGAACAGATTTCCTCTGTGCTCTGGAGAAAAATGGATGATGCTACCTGGTGCAGCTGAGGGGTCTGGCATGAACCAGAATGTCAGGGCCCTGCTTCAGGTCTCCAGTGTGCTGGGCAAGATGATGGCCATCACCTTAAATGAGTTCTGATCCCTTCTAGACTAATTCTGTTAGCTCTCTGTCAACAGGAGACTGAATTATCTGTTGTGGCCCGAGATCTGGGTGCCAGCAGCTGGCTGGAAGTCCTGTGCCACTGCAGCACAACTTGTTCCTTTCCTGCCTGCACTCCCCATGTGAGAGCACTCTTCCAATTGCTACCCTGTAAGCTGCCAGCAGCAGCCTTTGGACTGAGTGTTAGTGGGACTGAATTAATTGTCCCTGGTATCCCCAAGCACCGTGCTCCCTTCTCTGCCACTGCTGTGGGGTCTCTCCTGCAATGCCTGCTCCTTATGGGGAGGCAGCAGGAGAAGGGTACGTGATGTCCCCATGCAGAACAGCCTGCACATTTCTGTTCACTGAGACTGATGGGCTGCCCTGACTCCAGCAGATGAAATGTGCCTAGGACAGCTCTCAGGCACTGGAGCCATCTGGCACATGCTGTCTGCATCTCCATTGCTGAGCCTTGGAGCCTCCCCAGAAAGGATGACAACTGACTTTTGGCAATGGCCCAGCACCTGTGTTGATTTTCAATGCACCCAGGAGTTGTTTGGAGGAACACTGGTTGTCAAGGGCTAAAACCATGCCCGTGACTGTGTACAAATTTAGCTTTGTACAGCACCAGTGCCCACAAGTGGCCCTTGGCTCTGGTTAGTTTATTAACAGAGCCATGTGGCCTTTTCCCTTTTTATCTCTCAGGCGACCAGTCTCAGAGCCATGTCCAGTGCTCCTGGGTGCACAAGGGGCAGGAAGATCCCAGCATATGTGAGGCCTTAGTGAAGAGAACTACCCTTCTTAAAATCATGCCATTTCCTGATTTCTCTATGTGGCTCCAGGCTAGGACTAAAATCCAGAGAAAAACTTCTCCTGGTGTGTTTTACTGACTCTAACAAGTCAGTAAGTAGTTTCATGGCCTCTTTAGAGAATGGAAAAATGAAAGCACTGAAAATGAGCACTCTTGTCCCAAAGGCACCTTGGCTTATTTTCCATGTCTTTTCAAGGTAACCATTCTGTTACTTAGACATTGGAAGCACTTGGGCAAAGCTTCTTCTTTAAAGACCCATGAATGGATAGACTGTGTGTCAAAATGCAATTTAAAAAGGCACATAATAAAAACAGTATCATTCCATAACTCTCAGTACCATTAAGCTAGTCAGCAGGGGATGCAGAAGTCACCCAGGAAAGAAAAAGCAAGATAATTTTTCAGAAGAACATAGGCTGCTAAATTACTTTGCAGCTTCCAACCATCTGGGGAGAAAAATAAAGTACATTCATCCCTGCTTGAACTGATGAATAGAAACTGCAGAAGAGACTGGGTTTTTGTATTGCTGGTCTGCATGTTAATTCAGAGCCTGGAGCTGGTGGATTCTGCTTCGACTGAGCACAGTTAGCAGAGAGTACGTGCTGAGAACTTGCCTCTGTGATACAGTGTGAATAATTTCATTCTGTTGGAAGTGGTTTCTCAATGGCCTGTTGTCACCACCACCTGTACAGAGAGGATGATCTCTACTCTGGTTTTCTGGGATAATGAGGTGTTATGTGACCACAATGTGTGTGTGAGTGCACAATCGTTTCTGCTTCTCTCCAGCAGCTTTTTGATTCAACCAACCAGTATCAGCTGCATGTGATGAAAGCTCTGACAAGCTTCATGAAAATCAGTGGCTTCATAAAGGAGAGAAACTCTTTTTATGCCTCCACCATATTAAAGCCTGCAGTATGGATTTATTCACTGGAGACAAAGGAAGAAAGGAGAAACAGGAATGCTCTAGCCAAGGAAGAAGTGTCAGCAGGAGCTGATAGCTTGTTAGATATCAGAGAATTTCAACATGAGTCACAGAAGACAAGACTTCAGTAGTTCCATTGCCCAGGGAGCCTATATTTCCCCTTTTTTAATTTCTTCCTGCTCTTCCAGACAGCAAAGTAATGTTATTTTAATATTGAGCTATGAGTAACTAACAAACAAAGAAGATATGGCCATCCTGCTCAAGACTTCTGGAAAGCAGCCCAGCAGAGAAATTGCTAGCAAAGAAACTGCCATCTAGACCAAGCTGCCTTCCACCACAACGTTGTGGTGAAGCATCAGGGGTCTACATCTTCCTTTGAACTTGTGGGCATTCTTGCTGCACAAGGTTGGCTCCTTTTGTGGGTGAGGAGCAGCTATTACTGTGAGGATTGGCTGTGCCATGGCAGGGTTATGGATTTTTTGGAACACAGCCTGTCACTCATGCCCTCAAGGCCAGCAGATTAAAGGGAAATGAGTTGGGTTTAGCAGGTTTTGCTCATTTTAGGGTGAGCAGGTAATTTGTAATGTTTTCTGAGTTGCTGTGAGGAGTGGGATTCCTGGGGCAAATGACCCCTGTACAAAGCCCCAGGTCTTGTGGTGACCCAAAGGAGGCTGAGCTAACACCCACTAATGACTCCAGTGGCAGCACAAGTGGCAGTGGAATGAAAGCAGTTTCAGTAGAAGAATTTGGGCAGAGAAGAATTGTATCTGGGTCCAGACTTAGCATCCTTCAGTGCCTTACAACAGTACAGTTGTGTGTGCAAGAATTAAAAGAGAAACAGCAATGAAAACAGCTAACGAGCAGTTAGAGCCATCATCACAAGATGTGATTGCACACGTGGGAGCCATTTACCCACATACATCTTCAAACAAGGACTTACTTTCTTCCTTTGCATGAGAGGAGCCCCATGTAAGCATTCATGAAACTGTTTCACTATCATTCTTTATCAGCCTTCAAATTATGTCTCTTTTTGCTCATTACCATCCTTCATTCCTCTTCCTGTTTCTCTCCTGGCTGTCCATGCCTCTGTGCTGTCTCACCTCTGAAATCTGAGACTTCTGGTGCACAGGCTCTTTCTGCTCTTTACGAAGCACATTGCACAATGGGTCAGAGCCCATTGTTGATGGAAATATTGTATTACTTTTATAATAATAATAATTTACACACACACGCAGATATTTACTCCTTATTTATTTTTAAATTAAAAGTGAAGTGTGAACTCTCTGACATTTTGATAATGAATATCCTAGGTAGAGTTGCTTGTGGGTTTCTGTTTTATTTTGTGGTAATTTTTTTGTCAATTGCAAGGGAGTTTATTCAGAATTTTACAGTCTTTTTCATTTTCCTTGAGCTTGGTTGGAGTTTGGCTAGCACTTTATCAGGTCCCAAGTACTGTTTCTACCCTATTTCTTGAATCTTTTTTAACATTTGCACGATTTTTGGCAGTAACCTTCTCAACCACACCCATATGGTAGGATCCTCTCCCACTTCCAACATGTAGCTTGGTTAACAGCAGCAGCATTTTAGTCTTGATGCACAAACCTGGTTCTCTTTGTCACAGGGAGTTGTGAGCTTGGTTTCATCCAACCTTGCTGACAAATTTAAGGGAGAAGTCTGGTGCCCTCCAGGCTCCCTTTATAGCTGGTGATTTTTGATGGACGTGCTCAAAAGCAATTCTCCCCACCCAATATAGGAAACATTCTTCACAAGCCTCTGTCTCAGAGCTTCCAGCCTTGGCCTAAACAGTGCCAGTGTTTGGCCACTGTATTTCTTGGGCTGAAAAATGTTGCAGAACACTCATATCATTCCTAATGGAAGATAGACTAGTGACTTCATGCAATTTTGATTTCTAATAAAATAAGAAAGAAGGTAATGCATTTTTTTGATTTATAGCTTGTGGTTTATGACTGCATTGCTGCAGTTTGTGTGGATAACTGTATACTTAACAAACTTAGACACAAGGTCAATACATCAACAAATAGGTGAGCAATGGGGATACAAGAGTTACAAATGAAGGCACACAGCCTTTGGAGTCTTTGGAGTCACCTGAAGCATGGCGAAAAAAGAATTGGTGAGAACCAACAGGCCAGGGCCAAGTCTGGCCAGCTGGAACAAGGCACTGATGATGGAGTGGAGTGGTCACAGTGGTGGACTGAAACTGCCTTGGCAGGAGGGCTGTAGTTTGATCTCTTTTGGAAAGGCCACAGCTGAGCTCCTCAAGGAAAACCATTCTGGGGCACAGACTGTTGTTAGAGGTATCTGCATTCTCAACTCTGTGCCCTGAGTCAAGAGCCACAATCCAGGTGGGATGACTCTGGATAATTCTTTATCTTTTTGTACACACAAGAAAATGAAGATCTGTGTCCCATGGCTTCTGCATGAAGCAACCATTCCATATCTTGCATTCAAAATTTCTAAAACCTGTCAGAGTATGTCTGGGATGTAGGAGAGAGAGAATCTGCCAGTATGTCTAAAGAAGTAATGTTTTATTGAAGTTACTCCATTGTTGTTTAATGCATTCTTTGTCACGTTACTCCAGGAAGGCAGGAAAGTCCTTTCACCTTTCTGCAATTGGAAACCATTGCATGAAATTCTTTGTCCAAGGTGTTGCAGGAGGCCTCTAATGGAAGGATCAAGACCCAACACACACTTCTGAATCTGTATAAGATGAGATCTCACCTGGAATCTTTACTGATGGGTTGGGACTAGCTACAAAGGTGGTCTTTTGACCAGGACACATTCAGGACTTTGAAATGGCTCCTGTTCTAACTTCAGGGAGATGGTGGACACAGGGATGGTTAGGAGGTGTTTGTGCAGTTCATTGATTTCAGAAAGGGGCAAGAATTTAATAACCAAGCTTTGGAGTGGACAGAACTAAGCAGAATTTTTTTTATTATTTTTTTTTTGTCAATAATACTCAGTGTTCAGACTCACATCTGTCAGCTTCTGTCTTTTGCTGTTCGTCACTTTCTCTTCCAAACTCTATCTGTAGTTAATAATTTAAATTTTTCAGGCTGGCTGTTCACTTTGGTTTGCTCTGCACTGCATTCTTTGAAAATGCATGGGAGCTTTCCTCGATATGATAACAAAGACTAGGTATAATATACCCAGAGAGGTCTTATCACTTTCTTACAGTGTATAGCAATTACAGCAGTGCTTTTGATTTATGTTATATCCTCCTAGCAACCACAGATTTTGTTAGCCGCCTTCATTTCAGCTGCACATTGAACTAACAGATTTGGGATTTTTTTCCTCACAGTGAAAGCCCTTAATCTCTTAAACAGCTCCAAACCACTTTCCTGGTCTCTGTGCTGAAACTTCTCATTTTTATCCTGTTTTTTTCTTTTATCATTATTACTTTTTTCTCTTTTCTTTAGACCTATTATTTTCTTTATTTTTGCATGAACTTTAAGCTTCACCACTTTATTGATTTAATACCAGACTGCACATTTTTTAGATTTGAGGCATTGGTACAGGTACTCTGTGTCTACTCCAAGTTGGTATTTGCAAAATTACCAACCCTATCCAAGTCTTCTGTGCAGAATGAACGCTCGCACATGGGAAGTGTTTACTCCATCCTCAACACTTCCACTGTTTGTGCTGCTATTGCACTTCTACTCTGAATGCCTTCAAGGGAAAATCATTTCCCCCCTCCTGTTATACACTAGAAGAGAAGCACCATTCAGAAGAGCTCATTTCTGTTGAGTGGGTGCTAATTTATGGTGATGTTCTAAATTTATATATATAAACAAGTGTTAATTTGAGAGCAGGTGGCTTTTATAGTGACAGAGCCATCTGTAGGGGACCAATTCTAATTTCATTTCTTTATTTCAGTTTCTATTTCTAGAGCACAGCTATCACTCATTCCATAGCCAGTGTGGAGGCAGGTGGGGACAGCCACAGGGAGGACCCAGTGAGCATTGAGATGCAGCTTGACTGGTGCTGATGAGCTGTTTCCTCATGTGAATTGCTCCAAAGGCATTTCTCTGAGTCCTGACATTTCTGTGCCACAGTTTATTCTCATAGTCTCAAACTTTAAGGCTCCATCCTGACAAAGTGTGTCCAGAGAAGGGCAACAAAGCTGTGAAGGGTCTGGAGCACAAGTCTAGTGGGGAGTGGTTGGGGCTGGGGTTGTTTAGCCTGGAGAAAAGGAGGCTTGGGGAGAACCTTATCACTCTCTACAACATCCTGAAAGAAGGATGTTATCAAGTGTGGGTTGGTCTCTTCTCCCAAGTAGCAAGGAACAGGGTAAGGGGAAATGTCCTCAAGTTGTACCAGGATGGGTTTAGACAGGATAGGTGGAAAAACTTCACTGAAAGGGTTGTCTAACACTGAGACAGGCTTGCCAGGAAAGAGGCAGGGTCACCATCCCTGGTGGTATTTAAAAGACATGTAGATGTGGCACTGAGGGACGTGGTTTTGTGGAGGACCTGGCAGTTCTCGGTTAACAATTGAACTTTATAATCTTCGAGGTCTTTTCAAACCTAAAAGTTTCCATAGCTCTTAAAACAAGCAAACAATATAATTGGAAAGGTTGCAAGCAATGAGGAGATCAAGTCTTCTTGAAAATGTATATTTAATTTGAAAAGCAGTGGAGAATTAAGCATATGGGTACAACTGGGTGTTTTAGCACAGTTTACAGTCCAGAAACCTGCATCCCTCACATGGAAGGTCTTGAAAAGCTTTTTTGTCCTTCTAGGGGGTCTCTTAAGGAGTAGGATTTATCCCTTTGCAATGCCATTTGTAGGGCATGCCCTGTCACTGTTGTAAAGTGTAGAAAAACCCCGCAAAATCCAGGGTCAGGTAGAAACAGCAGCATGAGCCCCTTTAATGATTTTCCCTGAGGCTTTTATATGGTAGCTCACAAAAAGTGAGTTAAATGGCATAAAATAATTGGTCCTCTGGCCATCCACCCCTTGACGGCATTGGCCTGAGTTTTTCCAGCTGAGACCATAACAATGTCTGCACAACAAGCTGCAGGTGTTAGATAAAGGAATTAGTTTACAAAACTGTGGCACTGTTTTTCATAGATTCTGTGAGAACAGCAGAGCTCTCACATAATGATACAGAAAGCTGAAAAATTTATCTGCTAAAAGCTTTTCAGCGTCTACATGCCCCTTGCCTTTTGTTTTTGAAGAGCAGTAAAAAAAATTCCATGGTAAATTTAGCACAGGACTTAGGAATACACTCTCTTATTCTGCGTGTTTCAGACTGTATTTACTTTTACAAGTGCTTTGGATGGATTCAGATCCATAAGGTAAGAAGACAGGGAAGTCAACAGGTAAAATGTAATGTTAAAACTATCATGGGAAAACACTGCAAATGTCTATGCTGTATGAGAAAATGAATAGTTTCTGCACTGTAGCACCACATGTACATGTGACATGAGGTCTATAAAAGGTCAATGCAGACTGATACCATGTCTTTGGTAATGAGTAATTTCCTTTTCATGCTGCTGATCTGAGTTTATATATTTGGCATTCACACTTTCAGGAACAAGAGAAGTTTTGCAGCAATTTTAGTGGAATTACAATTAAAATTGAACCTATGTTACACTAAATTCAAAAGAACAACCATTACTTTTATAGTTCATGGTAACATACTTTCTTCTGTGACCTTGGCACCTCAGATAGTGCCCCAGGACATTTTCTCTTATCATCTTGGTTCAAGCAAGATGATTATGGGGATAATTCTTTGATTTATATAAAAAGAAAAGAAAAAGAAACCGGTACAAAATGGGCATTTTCTAGCTTAATGCTAATTACTGCCAATATAAAATGCATTATCAGAGAAAGTATTTGTAAAAGATGTGAAAGATTCTGCCAATTCCACCCCAGCCATGAGGCCCTGCATCCCAGCTCGAAAACTTACAGAAGGTATCTCAGATGCATTGAAAATTGATTTGGAAATGTTTGCTGTGCTTCTGAGCAGAATAAGCTTTCAAACCATACTATAGAAAGATCAGGTGCTGTGAATTTGAAGTAAACAGCAGCATCACATACTTTAAGAGACAGAGCAAGAAGCTGACAGATTGAGTGGTGCTGCAAAACTCACAGCAGTAATTTGTAGATCATTTCCTTGGAGAGAAACCCTTTCCAGTGGGTATTTCTGTGTATTGTAGGAGCTCACGCTTGACTTCTTCCTGCTGGCTGATGGCTGGATTCATTCAGCCCACACACTTTCAACATCAGTGCAGAGTAAGACCCAGTATTGCTTATTGCAATACCAGTGGACTCCTGAAGGAACATTTATTCTGCTATCTTTGTTGTTTCCTACTAACTGTTGACCCTGAAATTCATAGCTCAGATTAGAGAGATTAAAAACCAGGATGAAAAAGGACTTCAGGTGTTCAGGTGAAAAGATGCTTTTCCATCTTTCACCCACTCAACCATTTTTGCTGCCCTTTTCTTCTATCAACAGGGGAAAAAAGCCCCACAGATTTGTAAAGCATTTAGTTGTTGTATTCATCTCTGGGGAAATCGCATACGTATCAAGGCCCAGGAGCCCCCAGGGCTTTTTAACTCATGCTGTTTCTTGGTACAGTAGAAGGATGATAACTCAAGGTGACATATTTGCAGGGCAGTGATTATTAGTTAACTGAAATGAGTTTGCCTTTGGCAAGAGCCAGGTCACATCAATGGTACATTTGAAAATCCCACCCTGTGTCTGTAGCAGCCATAGCCTTCAGGTGTAACTGTCACAGGCAGATAAAAATCCTGAAAATTTTAAACTGTTATGGTAGCATAAGGTTTTCATTTTCATCTTTATAATTTCGATGTTTTAATTGCAGTTGAAGTGTTGATAAGAGTTGTGACTGGAACTGCAGAATTTGAAGTACATACTGAAGAAAACTTGAATTTGCCCCCAGTGCCTTCATAAATTTGCCAGTCTGACCTTGAGCCAGGAGGGACACTGGAAGGAGCAGGGATGGATGCTGCTCTGGTACTTCTCTTCAAAGGAGCAGTCTCCTAATCCCAGTCCTGGACCTTCTGCTCTGCTCGGCAGAGCTGCCGGTGCTGTTCTGCCATCCTGCCAAAGGATGGTGGCAGCACTCCAGGAAAGCGTTTTGTGATGATCAATGCTCTTCTTTGAGTCACCCGGCCCTCTCTGGATTTCCACAGTGTTGTAGTCTCACCCTCCCCCTGCATAACTCAACTCAGTTGTTCCGTGAGGAGGCTGCTCTGCTCCAGTGACAGTCCTGATGTCACCTCTAATCTCTGTCCCTGCAGTTTGGGAGTGAGCTGAACCCAGGTATCATCTTGGTAAAAGTTATGTCTGTAGGAAACTTTCTGTTTTCCTTGGGAACTCTTTTGTGTTTCACTGATGAATTATCTGTCTACTTCGTTTGCCATAGGAGAAACCACCTGATCTCTGCAAACCCTCCCCTTCTGCTTCATAGGTGCATGCTGCCTTTTCTCTAAGATAGTCATTGAAAAAATTAGTTAAACCCTGGAGAGCTGTTCTTAGCTTGCATTTGTTTTTGAAAATGGGTGTTTTCTCTGCCAGACCTGGAGAAGGTTATTGTGTGTCCAAAAACCTGACAATTTTTCCAACTTTATCCAAAGTCTTCTACTAACGTATATCCTCTCTCCACAGACAGAGAGGAGGAAAGGTCAGATCTGCAGGAGGCTCTTTGGTAGAACGTAGTGTTCTGCTCATGGCATATTTCAACAACCTGCAATTTTGGATTTCCCTTCCTAGACATTTCACCAACTCTGAATGGCACACAGCAATCTCTGACACACCCCAAAGAAAAGTAAACAAATACACACTCTCCCATCTCTGGGGAGCTATGTGCCATCTTTTCCAGAAACAGTGCAGGCTTGAAAGTTTGGTTGTACACTAAATGCTTTCAATACTTCCCACTTCTACTATTGCAAAATACTTTATCTGACCTTGAAAAGAATTATGCTTTTATGCCCAGACAAACAACAACAACAAAAAAAGAATCATCTGGTACAGAATGGAGTTGTAAGCCTCCTCAGCCACATGGATTACTGAAATCACATCACCCCTGTGCTCTGTTCATTGCACCGACTGCCTATATAGGGCAGCAAAAGGATTATGCAACTCTCTAATAGATTGGCTGTCATAACAAGATCCAAAATCAGGTGAGTTTGGTCTAAATTTGGGTTGTTGTGAACACTTTTCAGATAGCTCTGTGTATGATTCCAGGTGTCTCAGTCTGAGAAAAATAGGGATTCATTACAACTCAACGTCAAGCTTTCTGATCTGTTTTAATAGTTATATTACATGTAATTACATTTAGACTCAAAATCCCTAGAAGTCTCTTTTATAGTTTGTCTTAATTAACATTGATCTGGACATGCTGAGCAAAAGCGAAAATTTTAGCTTTGCCTTATTCCATTCTTTCCTTAACCAGAGTAGTTTAAAGGATCCACTTGTCAAAAAGAATAAAAGACTCTCTCATATTGAGAGTTCTCATAAAAGGCCCTAAGAGTTTCTATAGAGCCATTACTGTCTATTGTGCACAGCAGATCTGTAAAATACTGGCATGGAGCTATATTTAATGCACTGAACATGGTTAACATAATTGGGAATCAGCATGTTTTCCTGTGGAACTGGGCATCTTTTGCCCCCTTTTTCTGTTCTAAAGAAGACCAGCGATTTCACACTTTCTATTAATTCCTTTATTTCTTTGAAACAGGGTGTTTTGTGGGGAAAGGAAAAAAAAAGATAAAAATATAGGGGAAGGCAGAAATCACTGGCATTACATGTGTGACTAAGCTTTGTGATGTGACAGTGTATGTATTAAAATGACAGCTGAAGGAAAATTTATTCCTATTAAGAGTGAAAGAACTGAATGTGAAAAGACCCGAATGAGATGCATAAAATTGCTAGAGACAGAGTAAATAGTGGGTGTCACAAAACTGCATCAGCCTGAGAAAAGAATGCACAGGAAGAAATACTGAAACTTTGAAGAAAGATTGATATGACAACAGCTGCAGGTAAATACTGTGGGGGAAAAGTAATTTCCACGCAAAGTACAGAGACCTGTGCCTTTTAAGTCTGTTTATGATGGCAACAATGCATCAGTATGCACAGGAGGAAAAAAAGACCATAGAGGATTTATGCAAAGATAATTAAGATAATTAATCATGCTCTTTTGGTAGCCTTGATCACTGAAAACTTTGGCATTATAGGAGAAATTATCCTTTGGTATTATTTTTGCAGTATCATATGAATAGGCTGTGGGACCCTGAGTATCTCAAGGATGATATAACAAGGCCATGTCCTACATTCAGAAGTTTTGGCAGTTTTTTCAAACAGCTCCCCCAGCAATCTACCCCATAACTGGAAAAAAAAAAAAAAAAAGGAAATCTATGCCATTTTAAAAATAAGAGAATTCCTGCATCAAATGACATTTGGTCAGCAAATAGAAAAGGGAGTAAAAGGCCACAGAGTCCATTAAGAATTTTGCGATTAATGCCGATATTTTAAGCTATGCTCCAATATTGTGTGAAAATAAGAAATACTAAAATATGTAAGTGGAACTAGTGGACCTCAAAACAAAGATTAACTTTTCATGAGGCTGGTGGAAGTGCCCACTGTTAATATATGAAACACTACCAGCTCCTTGTTTTTTCCAACTTCTTTTCTTGTTTGGGGTGTACTTAATTTCTCCTAACTGAGGCCTGTGAGAGTTAATTTCTGTGGGTGAACTAGTCACTGAAGGGACAATATTCAGGAAGAAGGAGCCACCTCTCAAGGACTGCTTTTCACTAGCTGAGACATTTAGATGAAAACTGCTGGAAATGCCCATTTCTCTCCATTGACGATATCCAATATTGATGCCTGAGTGATGTTGGGGTGTCAGAGGAAATGAGAGAAATGCTAACATTGATGTTCATATTTAATCTTAATCATCACAATGATTGTGGAATTTTTAGAGGCTGTAGTTTGTGCTGCTTTCTACAGATTTTATTCCAGCCAGGCTCATTTTTGCAGGGACACTGCCTAGGCTTGAGTCACTTGTCTAGAGCATAATGATGGTGACAATCAGGTTCAGTGTTTATTGGCAACCAGGATGAGGAGGCAGATGAAATATTCCATAAGCACTGCGGAGAAATCTTGCTATTGCTGTCTCTTGCTCTTGTGGTGGACTTCATCTTACCAGATGTCAGCTGGAAATTCAATACAGGAGAGAGGAAACAGGAGGTTCCTGGGGGGTGTGGAAGATAAATTCCTGATGAAATAAATGAGTCAGCCAGCTGGGGGAGGCCCCTGTTGGATCTGCTGATTGTGAAAAGAGAGGGTGATGTGATGGTTGATGGCCCATGTTTGGTACAATGATCATGAAATGATAGAACTTTTTATTCTTAGAAGTGTAAGGAGTGGACTCAACATAATGCCTGTCTTGGACTTCTAGAGATCAGGCTTTGGTCTGTTAAGTGGTGGAGTTGAGAGGGTCCCTTGGGAGGCAGTCCTGAAGGGCTAAGGGGTCCAGGAAGGCTGGAGGTTCTTCAAGAAGGAAATTCCCATGTGCTGTAGGACAAGCCAGCAGGGAAGATGCCCTGGCTGAACAGAGGGCTTTGGCAGGAACTCAGGAAAGAAAGGAGTTTATGACCTTTGGAAGAAGGCTGAGGGAGCTGTGGATGTTGAGCCTGTGGTGACTGAGTGGTTGAGGCACCAGCCCTGGAGGAATATGAAAGCTGTATAGATGTGGCACAGAGGGATGTGGTTTAGTGGTGGGTTTGGCAGTGCTGTGTATTAGTTTGGCTCAATGATCTTAAAGGTCATTTCCAACCAAAACATTTTTGTGATTCTAACTTAGTGAACCTTGCCATTCAACCCTGAAACTTTTCTCACACCTTTCTGATTCCTTTGTCTTTGCTTTGGATGCCTCTGCAGTGCTGTGCTGCTGGTGGAGGACCTCCCTCAGAATAGGAGCTTGCTCTGTGGCAGCCACACAACACATGTCAGATGATGTACCTGCTTCCTGCCTTGCAGCCATGCTGGCCAAAGTGGGATCCTGATTTAGCAAGGGATGAAAAGGTGGAAGCAGTTGGGCAAATAGACTGAATGCAGATGCAGGAGTCTGAGCATAGCTGCTGGTTCAGGGCCTTCCCTGTGTCCAGAAGCAGGCACAGAATAGGGGAAGAGCTACAACATGGTCCTAATGGAAACAAAAGATTCTTTCATACAGTTTTTTACCAAAAAAGAGACATTCAGTATTGTTAGCAGAAAACTCTTTGAGTTCTATTTCAAGACATTAATTTCAGATGGTGTTTGAGGAAAAGAAAACAAAAAAGAGATTGTATAAAGGTCTTTTCAGTGAATAAGCAGAATAATACCAGGGAATTATCTGACTGTCATCCATCAAAACAAAACATCAAAGGCTGAATCAGCACTTGGATCAAAAAGAACTTTTAATTTCTTTGGTTTTGACCTTAAAACTTCTATAATTGGTTTCTGATGTTTTCGCCTGTTCTTATCTAAATTTCCATCTCCAGTGTTGTTGTCTTCATCTCCCAATATTGTTGAACTTGTAAATCAGGTGTTGGCTCCTGTAACAGCTCAGTTTCATTCATTTCATGCACCAGTCACTGTTACTGGATAATAACTGGAGAAACTTTCAGAATGCATTCACCTACAGAATGAAGAATTTGTTCCTGATACATTTTTTTTCACTATTTGATCAATTTGTGTGCATACACTTGAAGTAATTGGCTGCTCTGTTCAGAAAACTTGCTCTCTTTTGTTCACTCATCCACCTCAAAAGCTGTGTCCTCAGGTTAACTTGCCTTTACCTTGCACTGAAGGAATAGAACTTTTATCAGTGATTTTATAATCCAATAGCATACAGTCCATACCCATGAAGATTCAGGAACTTCATCTATTTGCAGAACCTTTTACACACAGCACTACCTCACTATTTCTTTCAGAAAGTTAAATACAGCAATACTCTGTGGTGTTCCTTAAATAGCCTATCTGTAATTCTTGTCCCTGTGGAGCAATCCTGTTTTATGACTGCCCTTTCATGCTACAGGAATTCAAAATCATCCATGATTGCTTTCAGATCTTTTGGCATTGCTGCTGTCACAATGCTGTAGCCAAAGTAACCTAAATTAATTTAGGTCTACCGGCTTTAGGACCAATTTACAGTCATTGATGATCTGTCCTTTATGGTTAATGCATTTTATATGTGCTTATCTTTACTTGCTGCATTAGCTTGGCACCCAAATCCAAATAAGCAAAGATGCATAATTATATCAAACTTGGCCTTGGTATATACTGGTCATTTAACAAACTACTAGATTTGGTCTAATCATCCCCATCATTTGCCTTGTTAATGTATAAACACATTTTTTTTAATTGCTTCCTATCCCGACTACAGCTATTTCTCTTGTTTGCGAGTGCTGCCACTTCTGAAAACGTTACCCCCAAAATCTATAAACTGAAATCTTGGTAAAAACCTCTTTCTTATGGATGCTAAAAAAGCTTCAGCAGGGAATTTCTTCAGCCCTCTGCAGTATTTTGTGAGAGCTCTGCCTTTCCCATTCAAATTACTTAAAACAATGTTACAGTTTTGTAAACTTCTTGCACCTGCAGGTTGTTTTTGCAGTATTGTTATGGTTCTAACTAGAAAAATATTTAGAAATGAGTGTCTTAGAATTTGGCCAATCCCTTCACGGGGCGGATGACCAGAGGACCAATTACCTTATGCCATTTAACACACTAACATATAAAAGCCTTTGGAAAAACCATTAAATTGCTTGCTTCCATTAATCCCTGAGCCCGGACTCTGTGTGGTTTCTCTACCCATCCTCAGTGCAACAGCGACACTTCCTATCCTCAATAAGTTGAAAAGTGCCATGGATTCTAACTGTTTTATTTTTACACAGTTTCTAATCCCTGATATTACTTTCTCTCCCAACCTAACACAAGCCACTGAAGCTCCTGTAAATGTCTCTCTGCTGCTGGTACAGGGCTTTGGATTAAACCCAGCATTTTCCCTGTAGTGTCTTCTTTGGCATTAAAAAAAATAAAAAAGACATTGCTGTGATATCATTGTTAGTCTCCTTTGTTCTGGTACAAAAGCCAGCTTCTGTAGGACTACAGGGGTCTCACTTCCCTCTGAAATGCCTGATGTATTGAGTGTTTCCATGCAGTGAACTGCCCAGGGCCAGGGCAAGGCCTGGCAGCTGCCTCTGGTTGTCCATGGTGCCAGTCTGTTTACAGAGCTGCTGGCAGAGTTTTCCTCTGCTGGTGCCCTCAGAAGTGCTTGGGCAGAGCTCCAGCCATAGCAGAGGCTAAAGAAGGTTCCCAGTGGGCTGCCAGCATATGCTCCCTGCTTTGGAGGAGAAAGGGACTACAGCTGGATGGCTGCAGTTCTGCTGCTTGGCCTCTGGACAGGAGATGTTCAGTGGGTTGTTTTATCTTTTTGCATAGACATAACTGTGCAAACTGGTAACAAAACAAGCTGTTCTGAGCCATGTGTCCTGTGTATCACGTTGGCTTGGTGCAGAAGACAATGTTGTGGTTGATGCACTAACTGGATGTGGGAAATTGAGTGCCCCAGGAAAGGTTGGCAGGATTTCCCCTGACTGTAAGGCCTGAAGAAGGAAATGGGAATGAGTTCTGATGCCCTCTCCTTTAGTCTTTGTCCCTAGGCTGTCCTCCTACTTATAACTCAGTAGGCACAAAGTGTCCTGGGCTGAGATCCTCACAGGGTCATACTCCAAATGATCTTTGCAGGTGGTTCAGTGATGTTTCTAAACATGTTTAGTTAGTTGGACATTATATGCAGGCAGCGGGCTGCAAGAAAGATTATATCCTTTACACATAATCCTTTAAGGATACACCTGTTCCACCTATTTCACAATTTAACTGGAAATAATGAAGTTCACTGTCGAGTGGTTCCCATGAATAAAAACCCCATAACCCGAAACAAACTATTTAAAAACTTCAAATTGAAAGCACAACATTGCAGACAGTTTTAGACTGTACAATTTTACTTTGCAAAACCCAGAGTACCAGGGTGACATTTAGACAACAGACTATCCTTGCCCCAGAATAACCCTGCTTATGAAGCGCAATTTTCTTCTGCCCTTAAACAACACATCTGCTGATTATTTTGCTAGTACCTTAATGCACAAAACATGAAATTTCAATTCTGTCTGAAAGAGATTTACCTTAACAAAATCCAAACTAAGAAATACCAAATAAAACAAAAGCCAACTAAAAAACCTCAAAAAATCCCAAAACACCCCTCTCCTCCCCCCCGCCCAAAAACCCCAACTTCCTTCCCTCAAATATGGAAACAGTGAGAGGCTGAACCCTGAGGGGAGGAATGTGCTGAGCATTTCAGAGCACACAAAAGAGCATCATTCTCCTCTTCAAGATTTGTCACCAAACCTGCCTGTCTCATAAAACTCTTTTCATAGGAAGTGGTTTGGGAAATGAGAAATTTCAGTTCACCAGAATCATGTTTTGGTAAAGCAGTCATTAAAGTGACCAAAGTGTGTTTCCATTCCTTAAAAAAAAACCCCAAAAAAAACCAAACACCCAAAAACCAAACCAACCCCCCCAAGTAATTAAAAGAAACTCTATTAGTGTGCAGGATGAGAAGTTCATGGAATAGGTATAGCTGTATTCTCCTCTGTACATCTTCATGGAGACATCAGCCCTTATCAAGGCAGGGGCCAGTACAGCCAGGAGGTTTGACTGGGTACCAAGAAAATGAGAGGCAGGAGGAGACCTGACTTCTCAGGTAGCTAGAAATGATGAACAGCCAGAAACAAGTAATCAAGAGCAGTCCCTGTCCTCCAGAGAGCCACTTATCTCCATCTCCTTCACTCAGAAATTTATGAACCACCTTA
The DNA here is from genome assembly GCA_013399225.1 of Rhipidura dahli. NCBI lineage: Eukaryota > Metazoa > Chordata > Aves > Passeriformes > Rhipiduridae > Rhipidura > Rhipidura dahli. The sequence goes on from VXAC01008663.1 coordinate 235,207, forward strand.
GTTCACAATTTTGCTTAGATCTGATTGAAACACTCAATGCTTGGTGTGTAAAATATGAAGCAAGATGGAAATGTTGAGATTAAGTGCTGTAGGGAAATGTTGTGGTTTGCTTCCCTCAAAAGCATTTTCACAAGGATGGTGCTCTTGCCTTGGCTTCCAGCTCCATTCCTTGTGTCCTAAACATCTGAACACCACTGTGCTTGTGCTTAATGATCTCCGTGGTGCATGTCTGAAAAAAAACCCAAACAAACCAGAACTCCTGCAAGCAGGGACATTTTTTTGGTGTTTGGAAGGTAATGTGCATGTCAGTGGCACTGCATAATGGAATCACTCAGAAAAAGAATAAATTTGTATTTAGAAGCCATCATGAGATGCCATTGAATAAGGAACTGGATTAATACCTTAAATTACTTAGAAATGCGGGGCTTTACAGGGCATCTGGGGCTGAGGCCAGCCCCTTACCATAGTCAGCCTCTGTCAGATAAACCCTTTCATAAACTAATTAGCTGATCCGTCTTAGAACAAATTAGGTCATTTACTACCATTACTCCCACGGGGAAATTGTTCAAGGGCCTCACTGCTCTGTTGGTTTGAAATGTTCTTCTAATTTTCAGCCTCAATTTATTCATGGCCAGTTTATATCCATTTGTTCTTGTGCCAGTGTTGTCCTTTAGCTTAAATAGCTCTGTTTCCTCTCTTATTGTATTCCTTGATGTATTTATAGACCACATTCACATCCCCTCTGAGCTTCTGTTTCACAATGCTGAACAAGACAGGCTTCCCTTTTCTCCTAGCACAGTCTCAGTGTTGGTGTGATCATCATTGTCCTCAGAACCTGATCTTGGATTTGTTTCACCTCTGTGTGTGTGGTGACAAATACAAATAATTAAAAATAAGAGCAGTCACCTTTATCCAAGATTCAATAGAGAAGAAATCACCTACATTAAAAATGGGAAATTATACCTGCAGTAGCTGAGGTGGCAACATTCCCTATTTTTGGTAGCATTTATATAATTCTGAGCTTATTTCAAATGCAAAAGAAAACCCATTTCATGCTCTAGAAAGTGTACATATTGTTTTCCTCCACTGTCTCCATCTATGGGGGTTCTTGACACTTGTGGTTGTTATTTTCTCCTCCCAAGCACATTTTTTGTGCCTTTGTTCTTTTTTTTTGGGTCAGAGGTAGACTCAGAGGAGGGAGTGGGGGATGTTGTGGCCACATCTCTTCAGTAGAGTTTGAGAGGGCATTTCCCCTTTCTGCCCCCACTCCACATGTGGTTGTTTGCCAGGGAAGAAGCTGTTTCATGGCTCTGCAGTGCTCTGGGTCACCACACCTGAGGATCCCCCCTGTCCCAGTGCAGAGGTTGGTGACCAGAGCACTGCCCTTGCTCCAAAAGGGCTGAGAAGCTGTGAAAAGGATGTGCCACGTGCCCTGGGACATGTGGCACGCCAGCAACAGCTCGCACAGGGCATGGAGGTCACTTTGGACCCTTGAGTAAATGCAGGCCTGAAGGCTGGCTTCATCTTTTGTCAAATAAAAGATACAGTTCTCTTTCATGCTTTCACATGCTCCCAAAAGCACGTCCTGGAAACTTCATTATTTATTATTGTAACTCGCACTGTGTTTGATTTAGAGCAAGAACCAAAGATGCTGACAGCAGTGTGTGAGATACATGTGAAGATAGTTTCAGGGAGTTTGTATTCTGATGCTTCAGTGCTGCAGAGATTTGGGCATCTATTCCACTTCAAAAAACATACATCTTTTTAAAATGAATGTAACATTTAGAAATATACATTCATCTGCTTCAGGTTAAGCAGCTGTGAAAGCCTGACTTCAAAAAGAGTCAGAGCCTAAAAGATGCACATAGCTGAGGTGCTCTGGGAGATGCAGAAAAGGTGTTAACACAGATTTATTAATTCAGTTACACAAACTCTCCACATGCTCAACTCTTTATACTAAGAAATGTGACATTTATGGGCCTCACTGGTAAAGTAAGACTCTAGCAGAGGCCTAAAACCTGGTGCTTCAGGTGTGGGAAATCATTTAGTGTGTAGGAGTTAATTAGAAGAAATATAAAATATTTCTGAAAACATGTGTTATTCCTCTCTTCCTTCATATTCCTGACATATGTGGTCATCAAATGGCCATTTCACAAATCCACATATATCAGTCACATCTTTCATTCTCATCTAGAATACTTTCTGTTTTGAGCAGTTGCTAGACTTCTAGAGATCTCTCAGTTAGAGATGATCAAAAACATTTCAAGTTTAACAACCATCAGGAAACACAGCTTAATTAAAGTTGGCACATTTTGCAGGAACAAATTAGTTTCAGTTTTGATACAAGTTTAAATGGAGAGTGAATGTAAATAAATTGTGTCAGGTTTCTTTCATTTAAATATAGAAAATATTTTGGTTTTACTCTACAGTTTTGATTAATTTTGTTTCATCTGTCGCAGTCAAAACACTTTATATTTCTGTTCATCATGTATCTATTTATAATTAATATTTAATTAAAATTCTTTAGACTTGAAACTTTCTTGTAACATGATGGACTTTTTATTTCCCTTTAGAGTTTTGTGTTAGTGAGAAGTTAAATGGTAATTTTTTTTTTTTTCAAATTCAGAATTTCCTACTTCCATCAGTAAAATTGGAGTGAGCTCCTTCTCTGTATTTCTTATGCTGGGGGGGAATAAGCTTCCCCACGTTTTGATTTTTATTACCAAGTGATCCACATCTGTTCTGCTCAGACAGCCTTTGGCACCAGAGGGTCCATCCAGATGCCACTGAGTACCAAAAAGTGGATTGGCAGTTACTGATGTGCCTTTCTTGAGGTGACTCCCTCTGTGGGGAACAGCAGGGCCTTTTGGAAAAGGCAGTTCAAAGGCTGTCTCTGAGAAGTGGGGGTACAAGGGCCTGGGGAAGGCAGGCTGACAGAGCCCAGGTGAGTCACGGGCTATCAGACAGTTCATTTAATGATGAAAAGTGAATTATTGTGTTACACAAGTTTTGTAGTTGAGACCACAGCATGGAAAGCTGAAACAGCATTACGCAGGTCTAGCTGCTTATAATATGGATTTAGCTGTCTTTGACATCCAGTGCCCTGTGAGCAGTTTATTATCTGGAAAGTTTTAGAGCCCCGTGTTCCACTGATGGTTATTCATCAAGTGTTGCCTTCGTTCCCAGGCTGTGCTCAGACATCTTTCAAAATTATGGTAAATATTGATTTAGTGCCCTGCTTAAACATGCATCTCTGGCAGAGACTGTTCAGCAAGTGTGCCTGTGTCGAACAGGAGAATTAAATTCATAGCCAGGGTTCACTATAATAATAATAGCTGTCTTATTCGTCTAGTGCTTGCCTTTCTTGGAAAGCATCATCCTGCCATGTGTGTCTCTGAAGAACATCAATGAAATAAATCTATTAAAATGTTAAGGTCTTTGACAGTGAAATATACTAAGCCCCTTAATTGTGGAAAAGTCAATTTTGAAAAGTCACTGTAAAAGTGGTGTGTTTGGGCTGTGTGTCAGCTCCTGCAGTAGAGGCTCCCATCATTCCCTCTTCCATTCTCAACTTGTACTTAATTTCTAGTGTGGTACTTCCTGCTTGAGAAGTTGGTGCTGTGATCACCAGTTCACCTCACCCAGTGTCAGAATGAAAGCAGACATCCCTTGAAGAAACTGGTTTGGGGTTCAGCAGTGAACCAGTACACCAGAGGAGATGAGAATGGGCAGATGGGTGTGTGGTGCCTGATGTGGAGCCTCTTCACAGTGGTGGGCCAAGTTTATATCTCTGGGTAGAGATTGACAGAGAACTCCACAGGGATTTATGTGCCTGGTGACCCTTGTGCAGAGCTTCCATGTGACCCACTGAGAAGTGCTCCAAATTGGGATCTTTGCCAACTCAGGCTAATATTAAAATGAGACTCCAGTTCCTCAGTATCGCCTTGCTTGACCACATTGTTTATAACAGCAGAAATTGCTAATGCATGTAAAATTAATACAGCAAAATAGAAAAAGGCTGAGATGGTTGTCAAGAACAGTTTGATGCACGGGAAGGATTAAGCAGACTCAATTTAAAACAAAGAAATAGTGAACTGCTTCATAAGAAACTATGTTAAGTTGTGCAAACCCCACATAAATTGGTTTTTTTCTCTTTAGTGAATATATGAAACCACAAATATTGTTTTTGATGTTGCATAAAGCCCAGCAGTATTTAATCATTAACCTCTCTAGGAATTCATGTTACAATTTTCTTCATGAGAAATGTGCTGTTGGCTATACTGGATGTGGTCTGGTTCCTGGCTATAAGGACTTCTGCTCATGACCAATGCTGCCTCTGTTGTTGACAGATCCCGTTCAGCCCCGTGCTTCAGGAATGGCACAGCCCTCAGCAGACACGAGGATGTTGTTCTGAAGGTGTCTGCTGCTCTGCTTGCACAGGACCTTCCCTTGGTGCTTTCCTTTTTCAATGCTGCCTGTGACCTGCATTTAACAGTGCCTTCCTGCCCTTTTGTAGAGCCACATCTTTTGTAATCTACCTACACACTGTGAAACAAGAATCTAGCTTTACTTCCTTTTTTTTTTTTTTTGTATGTAAAATGTAAAAAATATGAGGTTTTGAGGTCCTTTGTTCTTAGAAAACTCACCCATGAGGAAGGGATTGTGTAGCTCCTGCTCTGCTGCAGCATTTCTTCTGGGATAAAGTTTTGACTCCATTATATGCATTTTTCTGGAGAGCAGATGGGTAGATACTGGGCCATTTCTGTGTCTAGGAGGTTAACTTTCTCATTAGACATTTCTTTCCAGCAAGACTTCACCCTGAAAGGGGCGAAAAGAAAACTGGTCTGATTCTGAGTCCTGCAGCAGCCTTTTCCTCCTATAGAAAAAGATTTAGATACTTGTGATGGTTACATTTCTCTCTGTTTGTTTTTTTCCCTTTGTGTTCCCTTTCTGATTTTTGATGTCTCTGTTAGCCATCTTCAGAGGAAAGCTTCTGTTTTGTGGAAGACATGAGGCAAGGAAGATGCTGCAAACTCTGGGGAAAGGAGAGTTACTTAAAAAAACTGACTCTTGGTGCTGTCAGTTTAAGGTGCTGATGGATTGGATGGCACATTCAGACAGGCAGGTTGGTGTCCCCAACAAGATCAGTGATGTGAAAGGTTAATTAATGACACATGGCTCATTTAGATTAGGAAGGGCAGCAGCTGGGCAGACCATGACATGGATTTGCTGAAAGCATCACAACTGAAATGGTTTGTGTTGGGTTTGTTCTTGAGGGAATGAGCTGATTTCAGGTGGGCATTCCTTCCATCCCCTAACGGGGATTTGCTTGAGTGTAAAAGGTGTGTTTGTGCACGTTTATATGTGTGCTTTACACACATGTGTGCATCCCATCATTAGCTCCCAAAGGCCCTGGAGAAGATAAGACACTCCCAAGAGAGGACATCACAGATGGTTTCTGAAGAGCCAACAGAAATCTGGGTCCTACTGAGCACACTGGCACCAGTCCAGGGCGGTGTTTAATAAAGTGCTGACATTTTAGTGTGGGGGTAGTCCCTGTAGGTCAAAGTAAAAGCACAAATGGTTGGCTGGTCTGAGCCAGGTTGCTCAGCTGTCTGCAAGAGGGAGACTATAATAAGCAAGACTGCTCATAGTAACAGTGGCATTTCTGAAAATTCAGGCATGAATTCAGTGCTTTTCATCTAAGCACTTTATACAGTCTGACAGTTTGTCTTATTTCAGTAACAGAGAAGCCCTTTTAGTCAAGATTTACCCATCAGGCCAGTGGCAGCTTTTCAAGTAAAACTCAGGTGTCTTAAGTTGCAAGATTGGGAGTAAGCTCAACTGAGACACCCTGAAGAGTCCCTCTCACTATGGATGGTGACTCAGCAGTGCAGCTCTGATGCCTTTGGCTCTAACACCAAAAAAAAAGTCACCATTAACAAAAAAAGGTTATTTGGCCCCCATATCTCATTTGTGTGAGCAGTCCTGTGAGTTCCTTCAGTCACTGTGAGTGATGATGTCTCCACATCTTTTCCTCTGAGGTTAAGCTGCTTGTGGCAATATGGGAAAGTGATGCTGCTCATCAGTCTCTGAGGGTTTCCAACGGGAATAGGCACCACTACTGGGCACCAGTTTTGCTGCTCATCCTGTGGAGAGTTGTTGGAGCTGGGTTTGAGCTCTTGCACCTCCTCACAGCTGCTGGCTGCGAGCTATGAGTTCTGTGAGAGGAACAGGGAACACATTTGAAACAGACTTTCAGAAAAAAAAATGGACCATTGAACTCATCTGGCCATTGCTGGGAAGGCTGTCGACACAGTGCATGGCCAATAACAGCAACATGATTTTGTACTAGGGGCAGGAGGTTCTTCAAGAAAGTGTTCTCCAAAACTGCTCATGTTCCTTCACAAAGCCCACAAGCCCACGTTTGAAGCAGATGCTTCTCTTTTAGACAGCAGCTAACTCAAAACAAAACTGCTTGAAGCAGGTGTTCTGATATGTATTATTGAGAGCAGGGAGGTGAATTCTTCATTTATCTGTTATGTATGTGGGCAAACTCAAGAAAATAGGTGTGTAAGTAGTGATTAATCAAATATTGGAATTAATGGGATAAAACAGCACGTTAATGGATACTATTCAAATTGTGTGTTGTTCCTTATCAGTTTGTTGGTTTTGTAATAAACATTGACTTGTCTGAAGAGCCACTGAATTATAGGTATGATTGAAGCAGTTTCATCTTATAAGTTCTGGTGCTGTAAGTTGCTACATATCTTTGTAGGTTATCAAATGAAAGATAAACATGTCTGAATATCTGCCATGCACTGTCTTAGGAGCACTTTGAGAATATATAGGCTAAGTTTGCCCTCTACTGGATTGCAAAATTACATCACTGGCTTTATTACTGGCCAGATAAGTTATGTTCTGGTTATTCCCAAGGAAGTTTCCCATTACATGATATAACACATACTCACCTCAGCTTCAACACTTGTGTCATCCTTCCAGTCAATCATCTTTGCTGTGTGAACTGCTCCCTGAATTAATTTGTTAAGAATTGCTCGTTTAAATATAGTCTCTACCCAGGGCTACTTTTGAACAGGGTTGTTTTGGTGCCTTTTTCTTTGGATGAAAAGTTTCTGCAATGGAAGTAATTCTGAACATCAGGAATAAACTAACAACTGATTGGCAAGAGCCATCTGCACAAACAGATCTGCTCTTTTCACTCTGACAGTTTGTTTCTAGCAAGCCCTGGGTCTCCAGCAAGCTACATTCACAGCCAGGAAACAGCCCCTGGGAGAAGAGCTGCAGCTCCTGCTCTTTCTCTGTCAGTCAGGCTCCCTGCCACATGTTTACTGAGCACTTTCAGTGTGGCTGCAGCTACTTGCAGTCAAGGCATGAAGCGATGCTGCATCCTAATTCTAAGGATGTACTGGGGTTTCAAGGCTCATTTGCTCAGTGCTTTAAGTAATAGTTACAAACATACACATCTGTGACAGACTGCATTTGACATCAGCTCTATGAGAGTGATCCCAGAGTAAAATCTGCTGGGATGAATCATAAAGTATATGAAATGAGGTGCTTATCTAATGTAAATCAGTGTAAGTTCTCTGACCTGAACAAAATTGTGTTGACTGAAGGTTTGTCTCATTTTTAATGTAATTTCTCATTTGTTGTTTTCCTCTGTTGGGTGCACTGGTAATGAAGGTTTCTTGGCCTCACCAAACCACTTCAAATTTCTGTCCTTGCTCATAATTTTTAGGTCTGCCAGGCTCTGTTTATAACCAGAAGTGCTGTGTCAAATATATATTAATTCCAAAATGTAAATCAGCATCTGACTGGATGCTGCTCAGCAGATCTTTGTTCTCTCTGTGTTCAGATTTTATCTGTACTGAAAAAAGACCAGACAGCACAGTGGGGCACTATTGTCCATCCCTGTGGCAGTGCCAAAAGCATGTTAGGAGCAGCTGATGGCATCTTTAGGGCTCCTGTTACAGCTCTCCTTTACTCTTCCCTGGATCCCCGGGCAGCACTGTGAACCAGAAAGCTGCTGAGTTTTTGTGCTGACAAGGTTCAGGTTTTTTGCTATGAAGTTGTGTATCTGCACCCTGGTGTGCTAGAAGGTTGTGGTAAAAACCCCTGAAACTCAAAAAGCTCTTTCCAATAGCACTATAGTTCTCCAGAGCCAGCAGGTTGCTGTTTTCATGCTGGTTTTATATACAGATAACCTGAAAGAGGCATGGAGATTGAATACTATCTGAGCTGCTCCACAGTCAAAACTAAATTTGGAGGTGAGGAGGAAACCAGCATATCTTAGAGCATCAGGCAATAGAAAGGGAGCTATTTCTGGCTGGCTGATTTATTTGGCTGTTTATTTCACCATCAATTTTGGAGTTAAAGTAAGTCCCTGGGAAAAATGGGGTAGGCAACAAACGATCAGTGATGAAAGGTGTGAAAGGTGTGTGATAAATTACTGTGCCCATGGCTCTACAGTTCATTTCAGGGGCAGCACCTCCAAAACAGGCAGAGGAGAATCAGCTGCTTGAGACTGGGAAGAAGGTATTAAAAAAAAAATTTTGCATTGCACTTGAAGGGTGCACTGTACCAGTGGATAGGCCACTGATAGCTCTGACCATGGAGGCTTCTCTTGAAGTCTAGGGAAGCCTACCTCATTTGATTTCAGAATGTCCTTAGGAGAAGTCAAATCCTGGCATTTGTCCCGGTAATTCATGTCTTGTAGGTCCCAGCCACTGCCTCAGTCTTTGTGAGAACTTGGTGCTGTGGTGTCCTAGGCTGGGCAAATTCTGGTTGCTCTGGGAAATGTGTCTGAGGGCAGAAACTGCTGAAAACTCCTTGACTCACACAGAGAACAGCTCTGCTCAGTAAGGAGTTCCTGAGATGTGGAGTTGAGGGGTTTTTAACCAGTCCCAGCCAGTCCCTCTGTGCTGAAGCAGAACTGCATGGATATCCCATCCTGAATCCTATGTGTCCTGAAATTTGAGATTTCAGGACTCTTTGGGTGGCACAGAACTCCTGCACAGAGAAGAAGCTACAGCCCTGCTTTGAAAGTGTGAGCAAGGCTGGGTGTGGAAAGCAGCACAATGCACCCTGCCCAGTGCCTGGAGGAGCTGGATGGGGGCTCCTGGGAGCAAGCAGACATAAAATGTCCGTCATTTGATGTAATTTTTTTCCATTCCATTTGTGAATATTCCAGAACAGAGTGTGGAGGTTAAGGCCTGAACAGCTCTTTCCTTGACTGTAATGGCTTTTGGCTTTTAAGTGGTATTCCTAGGACAAATCCTCAACATCACAACCTGTTTCCTAATGATAAGCCTGGAATAGAACAGGCAGTGTCCTAATTTTTCTATGGACTGGTGCACAGAGGAGCTAAGATTTGGGTCCTCAGAGGTTATTGGCACTTAACTCCAGTGCTGTGAGTGGGCTAACAGGCAGGGACTGCCCTGACCAGCCTCATCCTGGACCTGTGTCCACACTCTCTGCTCACGTCCAGCAGCTCTGTTTCAGCTTGTGCTCAGGTGTCCAAGCCTGAACTATATTGCAGGTGTCCCTGAGCCCAGCCCAGCCTTCTGATGTCCTGGCACTGACTGCCCTCCCTGGATGCACCCCCAAATCTTCCTTGATGGTAGCTTCTCTCAGGTTGGTCTCCTGCTGGAGTTCACTGGATAGACCTGGATCTGACCCACCATCACACCTTGATGGAGCTCTTATCACCTGGATCTGACCCACTATCACACCTTGATGGAGCTCTTATCACCTGGATCTGACCCACTATCACACCTTGATGGAGCTCTTATCACCTGGATCTGACCCACCATCACACCTTGATGGAGATCTTATCACCACAGCCCTGATCAGGTCTGTGGGGTGGTGCCCTGTGTCTCCAGGCTCCTTCTCCCTCAAGGAGCAGTCCTGCTTTTGCTGCTCCCTGGCACTCAGCCCTGTGGAAGTCAGTGAGTCCTTTATAGACATTTCAAGAACTAACCCATGTCTTGCCTGAGGCCACAGAGCAGTATCAGCATACATGACAAATCTTCATTGAAACATCTTCCTTTTGTGCTGCATCAATCCTCTGTAATTAATAAGATTTACAAACTTACGTCCATTACTTAATTGCTTCTGTATTCATAAAAATGTCACAGCATTTTAGTTCCATTTACAGGCTGGAGCTGTTCAGTCTGTGGGGCAACACGCAGATTTCCACTTCATTATAACACAAGTGGTAAACAACTGCACAAATGGCTTTGTTGTTAGCTCAGGGCTGAGAATTGAGCTCTAGAGCACTGTAGACCACAGGCTACTCTAATGAAAACATAGTTTTGATAGAGATCATGGAGATAAGCCATGGAAAATAGTTTGGGTAAATGAAAGCAAATGTGGAAGGTAGGTTGGTTTTCTTCAAAGGCAAGCCATTTAAAAGGGTTTGGGAGTGGATGGGGAGAGAAAGAAGAGGGGGGGCCTGGGTCATGTGCACATTTCACAGAAATGGCCAGGGGGTTGTGCAGTGTCTCTCATACAGGATTCAGACCAAGTCATTTTTCTGTAATGCACATGAAGGAAGAAGAAACACCTATGTCCATTTTACCTGTGCAGGAGTCAGGCTCTGAATTCCATTCTCTAAGTGTTACAGAGGTATTGTGTTAACTCAACTGGTAGCCTTCCAGTTTTAATTTTAAAAACAATAGCCATGGACCTAGAAGTAATCTGTGGGAGTTATAAGGGAAAGAAAATAATTTCTCTTACGTTCCATCATCCCAGCTCGCATCTAATTTATTCACTTCATAGACGCATAAATTCACACAGAAGTCAGACTCAGCTGAAACCAGAATAGTTGGAGTATTTATTGCACAGGCAAGAGCAGCCTGAGGAACATCAGAAAAAAAAAAAAGAGAGCACCACAGGACATATTCTGAGCTCCTATCTCATAAGAACCTTTGATTTTAAATTCTCTTACAACGGGGTAAATAGTACCAGAGCAACTGCTTTAACAGACTGCATGTTACAACTGGCTGGGGGAAAGTTGAATCTCTGTTACCAAAAAGTTCCACCTTTTTATTAAATTTTAAAAAAAAAGTAATTATTTTAAGAGGAAGTGGACATAAAAACTGTAATGGCCAATCTCATGCAGCATTTGAGCTCAGAAGTTATTTTCTTTGTATTTTATAAAAACACGGAACACTTGAATTTCAAGAAGGTTGCAAGGATATATGTGGAACTGAATGGGAGACAAAAGAGAGTGGCTGCCTCAGGTTAGGATCTCAATCCACTTCTAGCTACAGCAGCAGACATGGGAATATAAATTTTGTGCTTCAGTTAAGCCTTGAGAAAATGATGTCATTTGCTCCATAAAAACTGCTTCCAAGTTCTCCTCCTCAACTTTTCATGGTGTCTGCATATGTCTTAGAGCCCTTGGCCCTAGAGGATTTGGGGACCCACCTCTTTCCTGGTGAGCAGGGCTGAGGAGATGACACCTTGCCCCAAAGCTGGGGAGTGGGTGGTGGATGTTGGTTTGCAGGCAGCCCAAGCACACAAACGAGCTGTGGAGCACCATGGCTGCTCAAACTCAGGGCTTGGGGGAGCCCAGGTCTGTGTGAGCCCAGGACAACTGAGCAGGTCACAAACCCCAATGCAAACAGAGCTGAAAAGTGCCAGAGTGAGGTGAAGGTTGAGCTGAAATTCTTATGATTTCATCTGTAGACCCAAATGTCTAAATTCCACTGACATCTTGCTTTAGGCCTCCAAGCATTCCACTGGTCTTAATTCCCTTTTTTTCTATGTATTTCTGTCTCAGAGCCACTGTGGTAATGTTATTCCAACTCTGCCTGTTTTGCTCTGCACTTGATCTCTGTGTCCTTTGGCAGCATGGATCTGTCAGAATGTGTTGTTGAAATTTTGAATTTGCCACTAATTCATCCTTGGAATCAGTGATTCTACTTGTCCAATTCTTTTTGGTTTTTTTAACTCTACAAATGACAAGTGAGATCAGTTCAATTTTTAAAACATCTTGCAGACAGCTATCACAAAAGTCAGTAAGTTTCCTTATAAAAAATGTGAAGATTTTGGTTACAAAAAAAATCTTTATTTTTAAAAATATTTTAACTTAGTTTGTGAGAAATGGTAGCCAGATGTTTTCAGCAGCCTATTCAACTAGAACTTGCACCAGTTGGGGGGGGCTTACAGGTCACAGCTTCAATGGAAACTAGTGGCTTAATAAATTCTTAATCAAATATTTTAAAGCTAATCAGTTTTTAAACAAAATTTGCAGGTTTTGGTAAATAAAAGTTTTTGTGGCCAGAATTTCCACAGAAACTTTAACATTTTCTTCTTGCTTGTGTAGGGAGAAGTTTTTACTGTCTTGTAACCACGTTTTGGCTTTTCATGCCTTTGTTGTTTTTGGTTAACATTCCTTGTGCAAGTCACATTGTCCATATGTATGATGTGCAAAATACACCCCTAATGTGAATAATACACCTGATAAAAAAATCCAGTTGTTGAAAGTGAAGATCAGTTAACCAAGGATCTATCCTATAGAAAGAGTTAATATCTTATAAACTCCCATGATGTAAAACAGCTGCACTTCAAAACGAAATCTCTCATGAACAATAATCTTTCCTTTTAAATATATATAAATATATATAAATATATATAACATATATATTATATATATAATACATATAAAAATATATTCTTATCTGTAGGAGAAGATTGTCTTCCTCAAAATGCTTCCTCTTGCATTCCAAACACTGAACTTCATCGCTTCATTTGTATTGATGTTTAGTAAATTGGTTTTGTTTTTCAGCCGCAACAAGGCAACAAGAATTTTGTGGAAAAGGGCAGTGCAATGGAGATGTGGTGTGTAATTTGGATGATGAATTATCAGAGATCCAGAGTAGCCTGTGTTGTGGTCATTTTATTGTTCAGCACAGTAATAGAGTTAAGTTATATTTACATTTTCTAATTATATTTTGTTATGCAAAAAATTATATGTACATAGCCTCTTGCCAAACCAACCGCTGAAGTCCATTCCTCGCTCAAAAAAAACAGAAAGAGAACAACTAAGACTGAAATAGAAAACAAAATAGATAATGAAAGCCCACTGCAATCACAGAGAGGCTCCATGCTGAATTCCAGACAAGCATCCTGCATTTCATCATGGCCATGGCCTTCCCTTTTCCGCCAAGCCTGCAGCTCAAAGCCTCCTCCTGCCAGCAGCCTTGGCCAGGATCCCTTGCTCAGGGCTGCTCTGGGAAACACATCTTTAAAACCCCTTGATTTTAGGACCAGCCAGGAAATGGGCTTGCTGGAGGTAGTGGCACCCAATAGACTGAAATTATTCTTCCCTGTCCCACAGCAAAGGAGCTGTGATGGCAATGAAGCCATTGCCATCGACAAATGGAGTTGTCCCAGTGATCAGGACACAGCAGGTGCCATTTTCTCCCCAGACTCCAGGCTCAAAGTGTTTTTCTTCAAATGGATGGCTCAAGTTTTGGTTTTTCTTCTACACAGGGTAGTCACTCAGGAGCCAGGCAGCACCCCAGGCTGCCTGGACAGTCACTCCATGGAGAGAGAGAGTGAGGAACCCCACAGTTTTGAGCCAGGGGTGTTTTTTCTCATACATTTCAGTACAGTTTCCCAGCAAGCTGCTCTCTGCATCCCTATAGTGGAGAAAAACAATGTTTTTATTCATCTGGTTGGACATGCTGGGTCTGCCTAAGTTAACTGAGAGTCTACAGAGATTCCATTTACCTGCCCATAATAACTGAATTTCCTGAAACCCCATTTATACCTTTGTGTCTTTATAAGTGAAGGATGGTGTATTGGTTTGAAAACAAACCAGTGGGAGATCACAAGTCAGGATTGAAATTAATAGAAAAAAATTAGAAACAAGCAAAATAATATAAGGGAAAAGCACAGACAAAGTCAGATACAACCTGATACTGTTCGGGCGGTGACAGCAGTCCCAGTGAAGTGATCCAGTTGAAGCAATGATCCAATGGAAGGTCTGGTGTCCAGCTGAAGGTCCGTGGTGGCTCTCGTCCTCTGGTCACCCAGCAGACAGGGCTGAGGCCAGGCAGTTCCAAGGGCAGCTTATATCCAGGTGGGAATGCCCAGCTCCCCCCTCCTGCCTGGAGCATCTCACAATAGGATGAGATAAGTCCATGAGTCATGTGGTGGTTTCTTGATGGCCCATTGTCAGTTATCAGGGGTGGGTCATTAGCAGGTGATAACAGCTAATGGCCCACAGCTGGTGGTAATAGAATACTTAAATACATCTGTGGTAACCTAGGACAGATGGCATAACCCTTATTCTTTTTGCTGGGACTCCTAGAGCTTTTTCTTTTCTGCCTCCCAGGCATTTGTTGCTATGAGCACCGTTTTCCTTGGTTAGCATCTTCCCCACCTTTAAATGACTTTGTCTAAACTAGACACAATAAGGTGCATTAGGAAGATATTGAGAAGTTGTATTAATTTATGATTCCAGGTAAAACAGAGCTTCCCCAAAATAAAGTCCAAGGCAGGTTTAAACTTTAGTTCTTCTACCCCAAGGCTGGCAACCTGAACTAATACATAGAAAAATTATTAATAACTTTTCCAACGTTCCTTTTGATTCCATATTAGGCAGCACTGTCTTTAACTAAAGGCAAAATGTTAATGTAAATTATCATTTGCATTCTATATAACTTGATTTAGAGCTGAAAACTGAGAAAAGTAATTATATTCTTGACTATTCTTCCTGAATACATTAGGCATTCAGAAATAAACTCCAGTCTGTTCCCATCTTACTAACACTGGAAAAACAACAATTCTATTGTAATATTTTATATTATTGGATAGATGTCAGGGCCCTCTTTGCTCCAACATTTTATAAACGTGATGAAGTGCAGGCCCTACTCTAGAGAATTCACACTTTCATAAACTCAAATAATGAAAATTAAGTGATTGTCACAACAGGTTAACTAAATCATTGACTTTGGAGAACTCCAAAACACCATCCTAGCAATTGGTTCACACCAGTAGACAACACAGATTACTTGTAGGCATGATACCAATTTCTTCAACAGTACAGAAGCTTATGCCTGGCCTCAAATAATTAAAAAATTAACTTACTAAATACACCTAAGAAGAATAAACTGTGTGTTATAATACCTGTATAGCAATAGGTTTGGCAACCTAATGCATTAAAATTCCACTGAAATTCCACTACAAAGTAGAGAAAAAAATATCTGCTGGTGTTGTAGGAACATCATCCAAAAGCAAGAAACATTATCTTTGCCCTCAAGGTGGAGAAGGACTCAAAGTCAATTGACAGGCTTATATCAACCTCTCATCATTAAGAAAAGGAGTAATGCAATTAAAAGTAGTCTTATTTTGTTAAAATATTTTATGTCAGGCACAGGGTGTTCTGAGGTGATACAGATAATTAGCAGAGAAATTTAATCATCCGTATCACAATGAAAGAAAAAAATTGGCTCTTTAATCAAAAGATAGACCCACCTGATCTGAAATGAGAATGTTTCAGTATGTCTTCCAGGCTAGAAAGCCTAGTTAAAAATAAATGGAAGTTGGCAAGCATTAAATTATCTACCTAAAAGATCCTATACAGCTTTACAAATTAAATAGAAGTTCATTGATATTCACAAAATAAGTTATCTGTGGGACTAATGCATTGGAAGAGTGAAATAACATATACCAAAGGTAGGATGCCTTCTGAGCTGCGTGTCATCACTAGGGCTTGTGCTAAACAGAAGGTTCATTTGTGGGTCCAGGTTTTCTGTTTGGCTTAAGTGAGAACTGTGCTATTTTATACCAATAGAGCTTGACTCATGGTGGTGTTGAAGGAAAATTTATGGCTAGGCCCTGGCTGCAGCTGTGGCTCCAGTGGCAGGACTTGTGTTGATTTCAATGGGATGAGCTTGCTTGGCTCTTAGTGCTTGGCATTTTCTTGGCAATATGTGAGTTTTTTCTTGGTTCCAGGACTTGTGGTTTTGGTATCTTTCCAGCTTGGCTGGAATTGCTGTCAGGAGTGAACACTTGAGTGAAGGAGATTTTGATGCTTTTTGCATTCTCAACATAATTGCGATTAAAAAATGTAACTGTCAGAATGGTATTGAAATGAAATTAAACTTGTTTCAGAGGATAAAATCTGTTGCATAACAAACTTTCAAATGTTTACCACAAGTCTGTCTGTGTTTTCATTTCAGTGTTAATGAAAAAAAAACCTTAGCACATATGTTGCTTTCAGCATTCTATATTCTAGTTAGGCTTTTGTGTGGATTTATGCATTTGTTTTTAGAGCTCTGCAGTCTCCACTTGTACTGGGAGAAGCTTGGTGGCACAGGATACTCTTAATTTAGCAAAGACAGTGGGATCCTTTTGCTAGGCACTAGAATTGGTGAAGTCCAGATGAAAATCCAAAGTACATCTAAGCGTGAGGATACTTGCTAGAAGAGATTAATGAGGAGTGCATCATTCTACAGCAGGACTTGTAGTTTTTGAAGTACAAAAATCTTTAGCTCTGATTAACCAAAAGTGGTACTTGCCCAAAAAACAGTCTCATAATGCTTCCTATTAGCATTTGCCTGTTACTAATAGTGAATCTAATGAGTCTGCCCACATTTGCCTAGCTTCCCCATGCATTTCAATTTTATACACCCAGATATGATACAGAAATCATATTCTGAATGTTTTTCCTCCTACTCCGAATCCCTTAGCAACTTCAATTTCATTCATGGAAAAGTAATTCTTTGAACTCTGTATATTTTTAGCTTTTATTAATGGAGTTTAAAAGATGAAAATGTGAAAAAACAAGAAGCCTTAGGGTAGAATTTATACTTCTAGTAGAAATCCTCCAGATTTTTGCCCTCCTGCAGCTGTCATCATCATTTTGTGTTGGGCTGTGCTATAGAGTTTATCTGCTGCTTGTCTTAGGAGGAAACCTCGTGGTCAGCATGGGCAGGGACTTGTGTATGCAACACATTTGGTACTTCCGCCCAAGGAAGTAAAAATACAGCACATTCATTGCTGTGGGTATGAGTGTGAGACTCCTCATCCAATATGCTTTTGTGAGAGCACAGAAGGTTCTGCCTGGGCCAGGTGAGGAATCAGCATAACAAAATGAAAGGCACTGCCCCACTAAGCCTGTAAACTCTTGGGTTTATCATGGGCTCCATGAAAGCTGGCTGGGGATCTCTGTACTGAGCCCATGGTCTATTTGCAGGTGAATAATTCACTCAGGGATAACGGGGAGTTGAATGAATTCCAGGCAGCTGTCCAGAGGTGATGTGTCTCAAGCCAAATCGCTGATGAATCTAACAAATTACCACGTTTTCTAAGGAATAAATGTCAAAGCACATATATGGGTGTTTAGTGTCTCAGTAGTGTCAGCAGACATCGTGTTGAGCTCCCCACTGTTTCTCCTGGGAAATTGGTACATGAGGAATAAACTGTCCAATTATCCTTGGGAAAATACACTCCTGTTGGTATAACAGGAACATATCAGTACATCTTTTCTCAACAACAACAGTGTTCAGCTGTTCCATTCCAAATTCCCTGAAAGTTTTTAAATCCTACATTAAACTGGGGGGCATGAGAAGTGAATGAATGTGCTGACAAAAAATAACATGGAGAACAGGTTGGTAGTAACACAACAAAATCTAAGAATTAAAAAAAAAATCAAAATATACATAATTCTATAATTCAGAGGTCTCTATCGCATCCAGTTTTTCCTCAGGAAATGGAGTATTTTGCCTAAGATAACATAATTTCCTCTTTGTCAGACTCTCCCATTTATGTTAACAAAGATGGCTTAAGCACCCTCATGCAGTAAGAGCTAGCAAATATTACCTTTTTAACAGCAGCTGCTCTGTCATTATTCTAATGTCCTGAAGAATTAGTGATCCTCAGAAGTAAATTTTAAATTTATTTAGCAGAGTATTTACTTTATCTTTCTCTCCAATTTCTCCTCTGGCACACAAGCCAAGACTTCCTTAGAAGACAAGACTAGAAGCTGTAAGACAAGAATAAAAGCTGTAAATTCTTGGGCAAAATTTTAGGATATAAGAAGTAAAAATTTTTCAGAAGAGACATGTAGCAGTGGAATTCTCAATATTGATCCACTTAGAAAGGAAAAAAAGATTCCTTGTTGTAATTCTCTGGGTTTTTTTTTCCAGAGTTGTTACTAAATACTCTTATGTAATATATTTACTATTACTAAAGCTGTTTCTGCCTTGTTTAGGATTGCACAGTGTAACACTCAAACATTTCATCTGGGATCTCACCAATCCCATCCTTCTTGAATACTATAATTTAATAACAAAGCAAGTACTAGAGATATTTTCTGCCTCAGCTGTTATCTCCTTTTCTTGGCACTCACTAGACCACATCTGTGGTTCAGCTCTGGAGCCTCACTACACGACTGATATAAATTGGAACAAGTTCAGCAGAAAGCCACCAGGATGGTCAGGGACTGCAGCACTTAACCCTTACAGAGAGGCTGAGGAAGGTGGGCTGGTCCAGCCTGGAGAAGAGATGGGTTTGGAGGACCTGGCAGCAGCTTCCCTACTTCTTGGGGAGGTTATCAAGAAGATGGAACCAAGCTCTTCACAGTGAGGTGTGGCAGAAGGATGAGAAGCAACAGGCACAAGTTAAAACATGAAAAGTTCAGGCTGAATGTAAGAAAAACCTTTATCCCTGTGAAATGAGTCAGCAATTAGAACAGGTTGCCTGGTGAGGCTGTGCAATCCCAATTCCTGCAGGGTTTCAAGGCACAGCAAAGCTCTGAGCAAACTGGTCTGGTCTCAGAGCTGACACTGCTGCAGTAGGAGGTTGGGTTAGACACCTCCTGAGTTCCTTCCAGTCTGAATGGTCTTCTGATCTGGGTTGGGTACCCCCTCAGCACTTCTAGTGAAAAGCACCAAGTTTTGTAGATGCTTGACAGAAAGTGCAGATCAGACTCCCCTGGTGCTCAGCTCAGGCTCAGTGAAGAAGAGGTGAGTCACATGGCAAAACAATGTGCTGGGGACCTGGGTCTGGTGGGATGCAGAGGATAAGGAGAATTCGGAGCAAAAGAGTAATATGGCTTAGCCCAATCTTAGAGAACACAACCTTGGAATTAGGCTGGAGAGAAGGTTGAGCATAGGCTTTATGGCATCAAGCTGACAGGTGGAAGATGGGATGTTCACAAAAGGTCTGACTGAGAAGAAAAAGGCATTTGTTGCATTTTGAAAACGCAAATACTTTTATTGGAGACAATAAAAAGCGTCCTTAAATTAAGGAGAGGAAGTGAAATCCTGATGCTCTTAGAACTGACTCTTAGTACAACAGCTGTCACATTTGTCTGTGATCTTACACCCTTAAAAGATTTTTCTTTCAAAATATTGAAAAAATTAGTGTCTGTGCTCTGCAGCCAGCTAATACTGTGTGAAATTAATTGTTTCCTTCTATTCAGAAGGACTGATCCTAGGCTTGTTTGGAGAGTGAGGAGAGCCAGCATCAAATGCTTTGAATGGGTTTTATTTGATAAAATAAATTCTCCCACTCTCTTATCAACATGGCTTTAAATAAAGTATTGTGAATAGGATGTAAGCATTGTAGCCTGTGTTCCTTCTCAGATAAAGAAATTCAGCCCCAGAGTACTGAAACCCACAAAGAATAAAATACCCATGAGGCTTTATTTTTTTTCCCCATCTCTCATTCTGTGAGAGATGTGAGAAAAGCACATTTTCTCAAAATGGCCTATAAAAATGTTGGTGGATGAAGATGCCATGTTGGTTTTGTCACAGTACCTGAGGTATGGAGGCCATATCTAGATCAGATTTAAAATGAAAACTTTCTGATTCCCCAGGGTTTTCCTCCTGTTATGCACCTGAGATACAAATGGACTGATTGCAAAAAAAACAATCTTCTTATACAGACCTTGCTGTTAAGATGCAGCTAAGTCTGGGCCAAACCTTCCCACATTTATATCAGAAGTAACTCTACTGGTAAAGTAGGTGCGCTGAGACTAAACCAAGGCATGCAAAAGTAATGAATTTTCACATTTTTCCTCTGAGAAAAAGCCTGATGAAGGAATATTTTCATGTTTTATTGAGGTTTCCTGGTCTAGATATCTGGTCTTAAATACAGAGGGTTTTTTAGCTACTTAAATCATACTGCTTTATTGGGTCCCAGGGTGATTGTCTGTCCGTACACATCATTCAAAGGAAGTAAAAAAAAAAAGTTTCCTACAAAAATGTGGAAGAAATTTCAGGTCATCTTTCTGCATTTACCATTCTGCTTCCTAATCATAAAAAACTTGATTCTGTGTTCAGTGAGAGTATTTGTTGCAGCTCTAGTGAATTTCCATTAAAATGACACAGATCACATCCATCAAGAAGAAAATCTCAAAAGATGTCTGAATGGTGGATGACAGGGAGTCCAGTCAGGTTAATGCACTTGAGGGAGTCATGTGGTTGTATCACTTGTAGCTGCCTCAAATGTCTCAAATCTGAAGCACAGTGTCGTTGACTGCAGCAGAATCATCTGGCCGGGGGTACCAGTCTGTACCATGGCTTGGTCTCACACTTCTAGACCTGAGACCAAGTCTTAGCTGTTCCATCAGCTGAGCAAAAGTGGTTCAGGAGTGAAAATTACTGAGGTCATGAGCAGCAGAACATGAAGTCTTTGGGAACATGAGGGAGGCAGCTTTGGAATCATCTCAGGAAGCAACAGAACAAGTCATTTGTTAAGGGGAGATTTTGGCCTGTAACAAAAAGGGTCACTCTATCCAAGGTGCTGTGATCCTTTGGGGCTGATCCTGATACTGACAGAGGCCTCAGGAGGTCTCCAGCCCACCCTCCTGCTCAGAGCAGGGTGAGCTTTGACAGCCTCCTGCTCTGAGACCAGGGGAACCAGGGCTTTATCCACTCAGCTTTGGAAGCTTCCAAGGGCAGACTCTGGTTATAAAACTTTCCAGAGATAAACCATTCACTGTCTTTTCTCAAAGTGCTAAGTGAGTCAGAAAATAAGAATTAAAAGCTGCAAATGAGAATTCTCTCTTACATGTTTGGCATTTTTCTCTCAACATCATTGGTGTCATTTTGCACAACACTTCAAAACACTTTTGTTTCCTGTTTCTGGAAGTCTCTGGATTATGGGGTCAGACTTCAATAGCAGAAGTGGAAACACAGTAATGTACAAATTCCAGCCAAAGGGACCCTGGTCAGTGTTTAATAAAAGAAAAAGCCCTGGACACTGTCAATGGTGAAACTATGCATTTTGCCAGTAATCTCAACCTTAAACAAAGCTGTTTTAATCAAGATAATTGCTACTTTTATGCCAATAGTGCATAAATTAAATATGAAATAAAAATAAGATATAAACACGGCAACTGCATTATGACAAAGTTGAGGTAAAAATATCCCAAACCCCACTACTGCTGGAGTTCAATGTATGGGAAGGATTTCTATTGGTGTATGAAGTCATGCAGGAGGCAAATGGAACTACTAACAGTGAAGTATATTTTGCATCTATACATAATTAAAATACCTAAGGGTAAAAACTGAGATGGACTCAAAGAACTGAAGAACTGGAACTGCCTGATAAAACACCAAAATTGAAGTAAAGAAATCGAGACCAGATTTTGAGGAACATAATGAAGAACTTCCTGCTCAAAATTCACCTTGTATAATGTATAAGCAATTCCCAAATAAAGACAGGGGAGAGAGCAATCAAGATATTCAAGTGAGGGGTGGTATGTTTGTGAAACAAAAACTGCCACAGGTAAACTTCAAAGGTACCAGCATCACCTGCCACTGGCACTTCCCACAAGGGTCTTGGAGTCTCACTTCTCCAATTACCGTCATTTCTGAGATACCTGCTGAACATCTTGGGTGATATTTTGTATTTAAATATCTTTGAACAGCTGGGTGGCTTAGAGAAAATTAGAGTGTGAACACTATGGGATTGCACAGGTTGTGTCCTATTTCTAGTGAACACCCATTGCCTGTGAAGTGAAGATGCTGCAAACTGTGAAGGACCAGAGCTCAAAGTGCTACAGACGGGCATAAAGAAAAGGATGCATGGACATGTCTGCAGTTGCCTTGCTGGACAAAAAAAAAAAAAAA